>LR778272.1:1168833-1245637 GCA_902810595.1 Coregonus sp. 'balchen' | reverse complement strand
AGGTCAGTTAGGATCACCACTTTATTTTAAGAATGTGAAATGACAGAATAATAGTAGAGAGAATTATTTATTTCAGCTTTTATTTCCTTCATCACATTCCCAGTGGGTCAGAAGTTTACATACACTCACTTAGTATTTGGTAGCATTGCCTTTAAATTGTTTAACTTCGGTCAAACGTTTCGGGTAGCCTTCCACAAGCTTCCCACAATAAGTTGGGTGAATTTTGGCCCATTCCTCCTGACAGAGCTGGTGTAACTGAGTCAGGTTTGTAGGCCTCCTTGCTCGCACACGCTTTTTCAGTTCTGCCCACAAATGTTCTTTAGGATTGAGGTCAGGGCTTTGTGATGGCCACTCCAATACATTGACTTTGTTGTCCTTAAGCCATTTTGCAAGTATGCTTGGGGTCATTGTCCATTTGGAAGACCCATTTGCGACCAAGCTTTAACTTCCTGACTGATGTCTTGAGATGTTGCTTCAATATATCCACATAATTTTCCTTCCTCATGATGCCATCTATTTTGTGACGTGCACCAGTTCCTCCTGCAGCAAAGCACCCCCACAGCATGATGCTGCCACCCCCGTGCTTCACGGTTGGGATGGTGTTCTTCGGCTTGCAAGCCTTCCCTTTTTTCCTCCAAATATAACGATGGTCATTATAGCCAAACAGTTCTATTTTTGTTTCATCAGACCAGAGGACATTTCTTCAAAAAGTACGATCTTTGTCCCCATGTGCAGTTGCAAACCGTAGTCTGGCTTTTTTATGGCGGTTTTGGAGCAGTGGCTTTTTCCTTGCTGAGCGGCCTTTCAGGTTACGTCAATATAGGACTTGTTTTACTGTGGATATAGATACTTTTGTACCTGTTTCCTCCAGCATCTTCACAAGGTCCTTTGCTGTTTTCTGGGATTGATTTGCACTTTTCGCACCAAAGTACGTTCATCTCTAGGAGACAGAACGCCTCTCCGTCCTGAGTGGTATGATGGCTGTGTGGTCCCATGGTGTTTATACTTGCATACTATTGTTTGTACAGATGAACGTGGTACCTTCAGGCGTTTGGAAATTGCTCCCAAGGAAGAACCAGACTTGTGGAGGTCTACAAAAAAAATTCTGAGGTCTTGGCTGATTTCTTTTGATTTTCCCATGATGTCAAGCAAAGAGGCACTGAGTTTGAAGGTAGGCCTTGAAATACATCCACAGGTACACCTCCAATTGACTCAAATTGTGTCAATTAGCCTATCAGAAGCTTCTAAAGCTGTTTAAAAGGCACAGTCAACTTAGTTTATGTAAACTTCTGACACACTGGAATTGTGATACAGTGAATTATAAGTGGAATAATCTGTCTGTAAAAAATTGTTGGAAAAATGACTTGTGTCATGCACAAAGTAGATGTCCTAACCGACTTGCGAAAACTATAGTTTGTTAACAAGAAATTTGTGGAGTGGTTGAAAACCGAGTTTTAATGACTCCAACCAAAGTGTAAGTAAACTTCCGACTTCAACTGTATATATATGAAGGTTTGGATACCCTTTTCCTCTACACTGAGTGTACAAAGCATTAAGGACAACTTCCTAATATTGAGTTGCACCGCCTTTTTCCCTCAGAACAGCCTCAATTCGTCGGGGCATGGACTCTACAAGGTGTCGAAAGCGTTCCAAAGGGATGCTGGCCCATGTTGACTCCAATGCTTCCTACAGTTGTGTCAAGTTGGCTGGATGTCCTTTGGGTGGTGGACCATTCTTGATACACACAATAAACTGTTGAGTGTGAAAAACCCAGCCGTGTTGCAGTTCTTGACACACAAACCAGTGTGCCTGGCACCTACTACCATACCCCGTTCAAAGGCACTTCAATCTTTTGTCTTGCCCATTCGCCCTCTGAATGGCACACATACACAATCCATGTCTCAGTTGTCTCAAGGATTAAAATCCTTCTTTAAAACTGTCTCCTCCCCTTCATCTACACTGATTGAAGTGGATTTAACAAGTGACATAAATAAGGGATCATAGCTTTCACCTGGATTCACCTAGTCTTCCTAATGTTTTGTACACTCAGTGTATAGATTAAGGTTTGCGTACCTTTTTAAAAGCGGTAGCCGGGGCCATCTCTGCTCCATTCAGGGTTCTCAGCAGAAACATGGGCCAGGAGGACGCGTTCATTCTGAAGCCTGCAGAATACACACAGAATGTTTAGAAAGGCTCTAATTCCACAATGATTCTTTAGTTGTGGACATTACATCACCACATTACATCACCACACTCCCCCTCACTACATCACTCACCCCCTCACGACACACCACACCCCCGCACACAGCACCGCACCCCTCACGACAGCACGCACCCCCGCACGAACCCCGCACCACCACACGCACGACAGCACCAACCCCGCACGACAGCACCACACCCCGCCAGACAGCACCACACGCCCCGCACGACACACCACACAGAACACACACAACACACCACCACGACAGCACACACGCCCCTCCCACAGACACCCACACGCCCAACAGCAACAAAGCCCCACACGACAGCCACCCCGCACGACAGCACCACACCCCCCGCACGACAGCACACACGCCCGCGCACGACACACCACACGCCCCCAGACACGCACAACCGAACGCACAGTACAGCACCACACGACAGCACCACACGACAGCACCACACGCCCGCGCACGACACCACAGGACAGCACCACACGCCGCGCACGACAGCACCACACGCCCCACACAGCACCACAGGACAGCACCACGAACACACCACACGACAGCACCACAGGACAGCACCACACCCCCCCAACGACAGCACCACACCCGCGCACACACACACCACACCCCCCACATAGCACACGCCCAGCAGACAGCACCACACGCCCGCCACGACAGCACCACACGCCCCACGACAGCACCACAGACAGCACCACACGCCCCCACGACAGCACACGCCCGCCACACACACCACACGCCCCGCACGACAGCACACAGACAGCACACATGACAGCACCACACGACAGCACCACATGACACACCACACCCCCGCACGACAGCACCACACCCCGCGCACGACAGTCACCACACGCCCCCGCAACACAGCACCACGCCCCGCACGACAGCACCACAGACAGCACCACACCCCCCCACGACAGCACCACACGCCCGCACACACACACACACGCCCCCGCACGACAGCACCACGCCGCGCACACAGCACCACACGCCCGCCACGACAGCACCACAGGACACACCACACGACAGCACCACACGCCCGCGCACGACAGCACCACACGCCCGGCACGACAGCACCACAGCCCCCGCACGACAGCACCACCCCGCACACACACCACAGACAGCACCACACGCCCGACACGCAACACAGCACCGACACGCGCAAAACACAACACGCCCCGCACACAACCCCACACGCCCACGACAGCACACCAGACCCCACACGACACCCACACGCCCGCGCACGACAGCACCACACCCCCCACGACAGCACCACCCCCCAGACAGACACACCCCCCACGAAAGCACCACACGCCACGCACAGACAGCACCACACGCCCCACACGACAGCACCACACGCCCCCACGACAGCACCACACGCCCCGCACGACATCACCACACCCGACGACACACCACCCCCCACGACAGCACCACACGCCCCCGCACGACAGCACACACCCCCACAACACCACCGCCCGCACGACAGCACCACACCCCCGCACGACAGCACCACACGCCCACCGCACGACAGCACCACACGACACACCACACACTACACACACGCCCGACACACACACACCCCACAGAAGCACCCCAACAGACCAGCCCCACAGACAGCACCACAACCCCGCCACGACAGCACCACACGCCCGCAAGACAGCACCACACGCCTGCACGACAGCACCACACGCCGCCAACAGCACCACACCCCGCACGACACAACACACCCCCCACACAGCACCACACGCCCGCGCACGACAGACACCACAGAAGCACACACCAGCACCGCGCACGACAGCACCACACCCCCGCACGACAGCACACAACCCGCACTGACAGCACCACACACCCACACGACACACCACACCCCCCACGACAGCACCACACGCCCGCGCACGACACACACAACACCCTCACACGCACGACAGCACCACCACGCCCGTCCACGACAGCACCACACCCCCGCACGACAGCACCACACCCCCGCACGACAACGCACACACCCCCCCACACAGACCACACCCCCCCACACATACCACACTCCCTCACAGACAGCACACCCCCGCATACACACCACACCCCCTCTCACTACATCACCACACTCCCCCTCACGACACACACACCCCCTCCTACACACCACACCCCCCTCTCACGTACATCACCTATACCACCTAGCATGCACACTCATCTAAATACACACTCCACTGACCCTCACTAAAGCAAGGGGCTATAGCAACACACAAGTAGACTACAAATGCATGATGGGCCGGGAATGCCCTGAGCTGGTGAAGTGACCGGTACTGGAGCAAAATTTGAACGGGGGAGAAGGCCGACACTCCAGCCTTTGGGAAACTCGCTCAGCGCTCCAGTAGAATTTGGCACGCTCCACTCCAGCTCCTCGCTCTGCAACGGCTCTGCTCACATACTCTGCGCCGGATGCAATGTTTCGTGCTCTGTTCTCCCAATTTCTGCAGAGCACACCGGAGTAGAATTGTATTGCATTGACCGGCACAAGCAGTCTTATTCCATCACCAGGGACCAGCTGCACCAGTTGGTCGTAAGCCCTTCTATGAGCTACGCCCAGTTGGTCGTAAGCCCTTCTATGAGCTACGCCCAGTTGGTCGTAAGCCCTTCTATGAGCTACGCCCAGTTGGTCGTAAGCCCTTCTATGAGCTACGCCTGTGGGATTAATATCCTAACAGGGAGCAGGCATACGGTGTTCAATGGCGACCATTTCATCATGACACGTATAGAAAAAAAAAATCTATATTTTCTAACGCATTTGAGTCTCAGGTTCACATTCCACAAACTCCACAGGCTTTTGGAGTTGTATATGAGTCAATAGCAAATAGCCAACACGTAATTTAGGCTACATTAACAAGCCGAGAGTCTTCACACTTCGCAGAAATACCCTCGGCTACACATATACAGTGTATTCGGAAAGTATTCAGACTCCTTTACTTTTTCCACATTTTCTTACGTTACCTTCTTTTTCTAAAATGGATAAAATTTTTTTTTTTTTTTCCCTCATCAATGTACACACAACACCCCATAATGACAAAGCAAAAACAGGTTTTTGCAAATGTATAAATAAATAAATGGAAATATCACATTTACATACGTATTCAGACCCTTTACCCAGTACTTTGTTGAAGCACCTTTGGCAGTGATTACAGCCTCGAGTCTTCTTGGGTATGACGCTACAAGCTTGGCACACCTGTATTTGGGGAGTTTCTCCCATTCTTCTCTGCAGATCCTCTCAAGCTCTGTCAGATTGGATGAGGAGCGTCGCTGCACAGCTATTTTCAGGTCTCTCCAGAGATGTTCGATCTGGTTTAGATCTGGACTCTGGCTGGGCCACTCAAGGACATTCAGAGACTTGTCCTGAAGCCACTCCTGCGTTGTCTTGGCTGTGTGCTTAGGATTGTTGTCCTGTTGGAAGGTAAACCTTCGCCGCTGAAAAACATCCCCACAGCATGATGCTGCCACCACCATGCTTCATCGTAGGGATGGTTCCAGGTTTCCTCCAGACGTGACGCTTGGCATTCGGGCAAAGAGTTCAATCTTGGATTCATCAGACCATAGAATCTTGTTTCTCATGGTCTGAAAGTCCTTTAGGTGCCTTTTGGAAAACTCCAAGAGAGCCGTCATGTGCCTTTTACTAAGGAGTGGCTTCCGTCTGGCCACTCTACCATAAAGGCCTGATGGTTGTCCTTCTGGAAGGTTCCCCCAGCCTTCCTTCTTCAAGATCCCTTTTACCCTGTACAAATCTCCCACTTTACCACCACCAAAGCACCCCCAGACCATCACATTGCCTCCACCATGCTTGGCAGATGGCATCAAGCACTCCTCCAGCATCTTTTCATTTGGTCTGCGTCTAACAAATGTTCTTCTTTGTGATCCGAACACCTCAAACTTCGATTCGTTTGTCCATAACACTTTTTTCCAATCTTCCTCTGTCCAGTGTCTGTGTTCTTTTGTCCATCTTAATCTTTTATTGGCCAGTCTGAGATATGGCTTTTTCTTTGCAACTCTGCCTAGAAGGTCAGTATCCCGGAGTCGCCTTTTCACTGTTGACGTTGAGACTGGTGTTTTGCAGGTACTATTTAATGAAGCTGCCAGTTGAGGACCTGTGAGGCGCCTGTTACGCAAACTAGACACTAATGTATTTGTCCTCTTGCTCAGTTGTGCACCGGGGCCTCCCACTCCTCTTTCTATTCTGGTTAGAGCCAGTTTGCGCTGTTCTGTGAAGGGAGTAGTACACAGCGTTGTACGAGATCTTCAGTTTCTTGGCAATTTCTCGCATGGAATAGCCTTCATTTCTCAGAACAAGAATAGACTGACGAGTTTAAGAAGAAAGTTATTTGTTTCTGGCCATTTTGAGCCTGTAATCGAACCCACAATTGCTGATGCTCCAGATACTCAACTAATCTCAAGAAGGCCAGTTTTATTGCTTCTTTAATCAGCACAACAGTTTTCAGCTGTGCTAACATAATTGCAAAAGGGTTTTCTAATGATCAATTAGCCTTTTAAAATGATAAACTTGGATTAGCAAACTCAACATGCCATTGTAACACAGGACTGATGGTTGCTGATAATGGGCCTCTGTACGCCTATGTAGATATTCCATTAAAAAAAAATCAGCCATTTACAACATTAACATTGACTACACTGTATTTCTGATCAATTTGATGTTATTTTAATGGACAATAAAATTCCTTTCGAAAACAAGGACATTTCTAAGTGACCCCAAACTTTTGAACGGTAGTATGTATGTATATATGTGTAAAGGTGTGTGTGTGTATATGTATGTATGTATGTATGTATGTATGTATGTATGTATGTATGTATGTATGTATGTATGTATGTATGTATGTATGTATGTATGTATGTATGTATGTATGTATGTATGTATGTATGTATGTATGTATGTATGTATGTATGTATGTATATATATTATATATATATATATATATATATATATATATATATATATATATATATATATATATACACACATATACACACACACACACACAGTGGGGAAAAAAAGTATTTAGTCAGCAACCAATTGTGCAAGTTCTCCCACTTAAAAAGATGAGAGGCCTGTAATTTTCATCATAGGTACACGTCACCTATGACAGACAAAATGAGAAAAAAAAATCCAGAAAATCACATTATAGGATTTTTAATGAATTTATTTGCAAATTATGGTGGAAAATAAGTATTTGGTCAATAACAAAAGTTTCTCAATACTTTGTTATATACCCTTTGTTGGCAATGACACAGGTCAAACGTTTTCTGTAAGTCTTCACAAGGTTTTCACACACTGTTGCTGGTATTTTGGCCCATTCCTCCATGCAGATCTCCTCTAGAGCAGTGATGTTTTGGGGCTGTCGCTGGGCAACACAGACTTTCAACTCCCTCCAAAGATTTTCTATGGGGTTGAGATCAGGAGACTGGCTAGGCCACTCCAGGACCTTGAAATGCTTCTTACGAAGCCACTCCTTCATTGCCCGGGCGGTGTGTTTGGGATCATTGTCATGCTGAAAGACCCAGCCACTTTTCATCTTCAATGCCCTTGCTGATGGAAGGAGGTTTTCACTCAAAATCTCACAATACATGGCCCCATTCATTCGTTCCTTTACACGGATCAGTCGTCCTGGTCCCTTTGCAGAAAAACAGCCCCAAAGCATGATGTTTCCACCCCCATACTTCACAGTAGGTATGGTGTTCTTTGGATGCAACTCAGCATTCTTTGTCCTCCAAACACGACGAGTTGAGTTTTTACCAAAAAGTTATATTTTGGTTTCATCTGACCATATGACATTCTCCCAATCCTCTTCTGGATCATCCAAATGCACTCTAGCAAACTTCAGACAGGCCTGGACATTTACTGGCTTAAGCAGGGGGACACGTCTGGCACTGCAGGATTTGAGTCCCTGGCGGCGTAGTGTGTTACTGATGGTAGGCTTTGTTACTTTGGTCCCAGCTCTCTGCAGGTCATTCACTAGGTCCCCCCGTGTGATTCTGGGATTTTTGCTCACCGTTCTTGTGATCATTTTGACCCTACGGGGTGAGATCTTGCGTGGAGCCCCAGATCGAGGGAGATTATCAGTGGTCTTGTATGTCTTCCATTTCCTAATAATTGCTCCCACAGTTGATTTCTTCAAACCAAGCTGCTTACCTATTGCAGATTCAGTCTTCCCAGCCTGGTGCAGGTCTACAATTTTGTTTCTGGTGTCCTTTGTCAGCTCTTTGGTCTTGGCCATAGTGGAGTTTGGAGTGTGACTGTTTGAGGTTGTGGACAGGTGTCTTTTATACTGATAACAAGTTCAAACAGATGCCATTAATACAGGTAACGAGTGGAGGACAGAGGAGCCTCTTAAAGAAGAAGTTACAGGTCTGTGAGAGCCAGAAATCTTGCTTCTTTGTAGGTGACCAAATACTTATTTTCCACCATAATTTGCAAATAAATTCATAAAAAATCCTACAATGTGATTTTCTGGAATTTTTTTTCTCAATTTGTCTTTCATAGTTGGCGTGTACCTATGATGAAAATTACAGGCCTCTCTCATCTTTTTAAGTGGGAGAACTTGCACAAATAGTGGCTGACTAAATACTTTTTTGCCCCACTGTATGTCATGCATTAAAAAGCAAATTAATTACTTAAAAATCATACAATGTGATTTTCTGGATTTTTGTTTTAGATTCCGTCTCTCACAGTTGAAGTGTACCTATGATAAAGATTACAGACCTCTACATGCTTTGTAAGTAGGAAAACCTGCAAAATCGGCAGTGTATCAAATACTTGTTCTCCCCACTGTATATACACACACACTCATTCAAGGCTTTCTCTATTTTTACTATTTTTTTTTACATTGTAGAATAATAGTGAAGACCTCAAATCTATGAAATAACACATAAGGAATCATGTAGTAACCAAAAAAGTGTTAAATCAAAATATATTTTATATTTCAGATTCTTCAAATAGCCACCCTTTGCCTTGATGACAGTTTTGCACACTCTTGGTATTCTCTCAACCAGCTTCACCTGGAATGCTTTATCAACAATCTTGAAGGATTTCCCACATATGCTGAGCAATTTTTGGCTGCTTTTCCTTCACTCTGCCGTCCGACTCATCCCAAACCATCTCAATTGGGTTGATGTCGGGGGAATTGTGGAGGCCAGGTCATCTGATGCAGCACTCCATCACTCTCCTTCTTGGTCAAATAGCCCTTACACAGCCTGGAGGTGTGTTGGGTCATTGTCCTGTTGAAAAACAAATGATAGTCCCACTAAGCCCAAACCAGATGGGATGGCGTATCGCTGCAGAATGCTGTGGTAGCCATTCTGGTTAAGTGTGATTTGAATTCTAAATAAAATCACAGACAGTGTCACCAGCAAAGTACCCCCACACCATAACACCTCCTCCTCCTCCATGCTTTATGGTGTGAACTACACATGCAGAGATCATCCGTTCACCTACTCTGCGTCTCACAAAGACACGGCGGTCGAACCAAAAATCTCAAATTTGGACTCCTGACCAAAGGACACATTTCCACCTTTCTAATGTCCATTGCTCGTGTTTTTTGGCCCAAGCAGGTCTCTTCTTCTTATTGGTGTCCTTTAGTAGTGGTTTCTTTGCAGCAAAATCGACCATGAAGGCCTGATTCACACAGTCCCCTCTGAACAGTGGATGTTGAGATGTGTCTGACTTGAACTCTGTGAAGCAATTTCTGAGGCTGGTAACTGTAATGAACTTATCCTCTGCAGCAGAGGTAACTCTGGGTCTTCCTTTCCTGTGGCGGTCATTATGAGAGCCAGTTGAGAACCAGTGCTTGATGGTTTTTGCAACTGCACTTGAAGAAACTTTCAAAGTTCTTGAAATGTTCCGGATTGACTGACCTTCATGTCTTAAAGTAATGATGGACTGTCGTTTCTCTTTGCTTATTTGAGCTGTTCTTGCCATAATATGGACTTGGTCTTTTACCAAATAGGGCTATCTTCTGTATACACCCCCTACCTTGTCACAACACAACTGATTGGCTCAAACGCATTAAGAAGGAAAGAAATTCCACAAATTCACTTTTAAGAAGGCACACCTGTTAATTGAAATGTATTCCAGGTGACTACCTCATGAAGCTGGTTGAGAGAATGCCAAGAGTGTGCAAAGCTGTCATCAAGGCAAAGGGTGGCTATTTGAAGAACCTCAAATAAAAAATATATTATGATTTGTTTAACACTTTTTTGGTTACTACATGATTCCATATGTGTTATTTCATAGATTTTTATGTCTTAACTATTATTCTACAATGTAAATTATTTTTTTTACAAATAAAGAAAACCCCCTGGACTGAGTATGTCCAAACGTTTATGTCCTGAGCCTAGACATACGACAGACAATTCAAAACATTGTTCCTTATGATTTATTTTTTTGCGATTTATAACTGTGCTATTCAATGTGTTTCTACGGCTATAGTAGTAAATGCTAGACTTAATATTTTATTTGTAAAAAAAGTAGATATTTTTATTATACCTAAAGGCGTCCTAAAATTCTAAATCAAATAACTAAATGATCCATGGTATGACCATCTTAAAACAATTCCATATGTTAGCTTAGTACCCTACCCCCAACGGCTTAGACTTTTAGAAGTTAACGTACCCAGTGGGTTAGGGCCGTAATTCTCCCATATTTTTTAAAATGTTTTAAGTAACTCAGCCCGGATTTAAACTTACTGTTGAAAGTTGTACTAGTAGAATGCACAAGGTGCCATTTCTATATTGGGTCGTGCATCATCAGTTCGTCTTGTCATGTCAGTCATTACAGACCTTAGAGAGATATTTATAACTGGTCAGAAATGTCCAGATCAACTAGCCCATGTCAGCTAACATTTTTTTTTTAATGATTTTTTTAGCCCATAGATATTGTTGTAATTTTTTGGTCACTCAAATATCACATGAACACACATTAGACCTGGTAAAATGTATAGAATTGTAAGAAAATGTTTTTTAAAACTGCAACATTTTCTTTGCACCCCATGACAAAATGTGTAGAATTGCAGGAAATAAGTTTAAACCTGCAAAATTCTCTCCACCAAGAGGGTGTGAACAGTTTGTGTCATGAATAGCGCCCGTACAACAGCGCCCGTACAACAGCGCCCGTACAACGCGTGTTGCCCCCCCCCCCCCCGGTGAAGAAGTTTGGGTAGGGTTATGGTTAACGTACCCAGTGGGTTATGGTTAGGGTTATGGTTAACGTACCCAGTGGGTTAGGGTAGGGTTAGGGTTATGGTTAGGGTTAACGTACCCAGTGGGTTATGGTTATGGTTATGGTTAACGTACCCAGTGGGTTAGGGTAGGGTTATGGTTAACGTACCCAGTGGGTTATGGTTAACGTACCCAGTGGGTTAGGGTAGGGTTATGGTTAGGGTTATGGTTAGGGTTAACGTACCCAGTGGGTTATGGTTATGGTTAACGTACCCAGTGGGTTATGGTTAGGGTTATGGTTATGGTTAACGTACCCAGTGGGTTAGGGTAGGGTTATGGTTAGGGTTAACGTACCCAGTGGGTTATGGTTATGGTTATGGTTATGGTTAACGTACCCAGTGGGTTATGGTTAGGGTTATGGTTATGGTTAACGTACCCAGTGGGTTATGGTTATGGTTAACGTACCCAGTGGGTTATGGTTAGGGTTAGGGTTAACGTACCCAGTGGGTTAGGGTAGGGTTATGGTTATGGGTAGGGTTATGGTTAACGTACCCAGTGGGTTATGGTTATGGTTAACGTACCCAGTGGGTTATGGTTAGGGTTATGGTTAACGTACCCAGTGGGTTATGGTTAGGGTTATGGTTAACGTACCCAGTGGGTTAGGGTAGGGTTATGGTTAGGGTTATGGTTAACGTACCCAGTGGGTTATGGTTAGGGTTAACGTACCCAGTGGGTTATGGGTAGGGTTATGGTTAACGTACCCAGTGGCGGCTGCAGCATGTCCCCATTCTTTTCACAGGTTCCTATAGGCTGGATGTCTGAGGAGTCGACCAGCCTCCAGAAGTCATTGGTGTTGTCACTGCCATCCAGACGGAGACGCAGCCGCACACCCGTCATGCCCATCACCGTGGCGATGCACACCGAGGTGGAGTTCCGAGGGTCATGGACTTCCAGCTTCATCCCCACCTTGAAGTCATTGGAGGGAGGGACTCTGGACTGGAGAGAGACACCGTACTGTCACTTAGCTTTCTCTGCTGTCACTGGACACATACCTGTCTGAAGAAGCTAGGGGGAGCCGGGGGTAGATGGACACATACCTGTCTGAAGAAGCTAGGGGGAGCCGGGGGAGATGGACACATACCTGTCTGAAGAAGCTAGGGGGAGCCGGGGGAGATGGACACATACCTGGCCGGGGTAGATGGACACATACCTGGCCGGGGGAGATGGACACATACCTGTCTGAAGAAGCTAGGGGGAGCCGGGGGAGATGGACACATACCTGCCTGAAGAAGCTAGGGGGAGCCGGGGTAGACGATGTTTCCTTCAGGTACTCCTCCCAACTGAACGACTCTGAGACAGAAACAAGAAAGGGTTAATAGTCCTGACAGACCTACATGTATATATTGATGTAACAGGAGTACAAAATAGACACAGAACATTTTATTTAATAAATCAAAGTTACTTTGCAGTTAGATAAAAGTTTGAACAACACGTTCAAACTTTTAAAATGGTAAAAGCTAGCGGTCATCTCTACTAGGAGTCTAACGTTACCTTTAGCAGGAGAAGGACCTGGAGGAAGGAGTCTTCCTGCTTGCTCCATCTGATCTGAAAACACAAACACATCAACACTGACCCCGCCCGTGTTCATAACCAAGTGGGAAGGTAGTATTTACCACATGACAGAAATATCCACTTGAACGGCCCTCCAAGTGGTAATTACTAGTTGGAAACTCGTCTATCATCCCTGAGCTCCGACTTCTCTCACATGCTGACCTCAGCTTGTTGCCATTAGCCATTCTGCATTTCTCAACGAGTTTAATGCACGTGAATGCATCCACCTCATATTTCTACTTCACAACTGGAAATGATCACCTTCCCACTTGGTTATGAACACAGCATTAGGCCGTGTTCCAGAGCTTCAAAATCGTGATGTATCATGGGTAAATTGTGACTGACTGAGTAGTATGATGCAGCTAACGTTAGCTGCTCTGTGGAAGTCACCAGCTAACGTTAGCTGCTCTGTGGAAGTCACCAGCTAACGTTAGCTGCTCTGTGGAAGTCACCAGCTAACGTTAGCTGCTCTGTGGAAGTCACCAGCTAACGTTAGCTGCTCTGTGGAAGTCACCAGCTAACGTTAGCTGCTCTGTGGAAGTCACCAGCTAACGTTAGCTGCTCTGTGGAAGTCACCAGCTAACGTTAGCTGCTCTGTGGAAGTCACCAGCTAACGTTAGCTGCTCTGTGGAAGTCACCAGCTAACGTTAGCTGCTCTGTGGAAGTCACCAGCTAACGTTAGCTGCTCTGTGGAAGTCACCAGCTAACGTTAGCTGCTCTGTGGAAGTTACCAGCTAACGTTAGCTGCTCTGTGGAAGTTACCAGCTAACGTTAGCTGCTCTGTGGAAGTTACCAGCTAACGTTAGCTGCTCTGTGGAAGTTACCAGCTAACGTTAGCTGCTCTGTGGAAGTTACCAGCTAACGTTAGCTGCTCTGTGGAAGTTATCTTGACTTGCTAGAAAGTAAGAGAAGCAAGTTTAGGAAAAAGCAACTCAACATGTTTTATTATCACCTAAAACAATGGTTCTCCTGTCTTCTCCTGTCAATTTCCCAAAATAAATGTGATCTCTGAAGAAATACGGCTGTCCTCCATCTTGCGTTACAAACACTACTATTGTCCGAACACTAAGACTGCTGGAAAATGAGGAAAGAATTCTGGCCATTTGTGTACCAGGTGATACAGTAATGAAATCCAATGGCACACTAAATAAGCAGGCTGCAGTGTCCATGCTCATGTTTCCTTACCTTTGAGTGAAGTCCTGCCCATGATGGCTCCTGGGTAATGTGGTTCTTCTACAAGGCAAAGGGAATGACAGACAGGTGGTCCACCCAGTGTGCAACTACGGCCCTGTAGTACTGATCTGGAATAGACAACAGACTGTTATTCTATAAGGTAGCAGGTTATAAAACATCAATCTGTGATCATATAAAGGTAGCAGGTTATAAAACATAAAGCTGTGATCCTATAAAGGTAGCAGGTTATAAAACATAAAGCTGTGATCCTATAAAGGTAGCAGGTTATAAAACATCAAGCTGTGATCCTATAAGGTAGCAGGTTATAAAACATAAAGCTGTGATCCTATAAGGTAGCAGGTTATAAAACATCAAGCTGTGATCCTATAAAGGTAGCAGGTTATAAAACATCAATCTGTGATCATATAAAGGTAGCAGGTTATAAAACATCAAGCTGTGATCCTATAAAGGTAGCAGGTTATAAAACATCAATCTGTGATCATATAAAGGTAGCAGGTTATAAAACATCAATCTGTGATCATATAAAGGTAGCAGGTTATAAAACATAAAGCTGTGATCCTATAAAGGTAGCAGGTTATAAAACATAAAGCTGTGATCCTATAAGGTAGCAGGTTATAAAACATCAAGCTGTGATCCTATAAAGGTAGCAGGTTGTAAAACATCAAGCTGTGATCCTATAAAGGTAGCAGGTTATAAAACATAAAGCTGTGATCCTATAAAGGTAGCAGGTTATAAAACATAAAGCTGTGATCCTATAAGGTAGCAGGTTATAAAACATAAAGCTGTGATCCTATAAAGGTAGCAGGTTATAAAACATAAAGCTGTGATCCTATAAAGGTAGCAGGTTATAAAACATAAAGCTGTGATCCTATAAGGTAGCAGGTTATAAAACATCAAGCTGTGATCCTATAAGGTAGCAGGTTATAAAACATCAAGCTGTGATCCTATAAGGTAGCAGGTTATAAAACATCAAGCTGTGATCCTATAAAGGTAGCAGGTTATAAAACATAAAGCTGTGATCCTATAAGGTAGCAGGTTATAAAACATCAAGCTGTGATCCTATAAGGTAGCAGGTTATAAAACATCAAGCTGTGATCCTATAAGGTAGCAGGTTATAAAACATCAAGCTGTGATCCTATAAGGTAGCAGGTTATAAAACATCAAGCTGTGATCCTATAAAGGTAGCAGGTTATAAAACATCAATCTGTGATCCTATAAAGGTAGCAGGTTATAAAACATAAAGCTGTGATCCTATAAGGTAGCAGGTTATAAAACATCAAGCTGTGATCCTATAAGGTAGCAGGTTATAAAACATCAAGCTGTGATCCTATAAGGTAGCAGGTTATAAAACATCAAGCTGTGATCCTATAAGGTAGCAGGTTATAAAACATCAAGCTGTGATCCTATAAGGTAGCAGGTTATAAAACATCAAGCTGTGATCCTATAAGGTAGCAGGTTATAAAACATCAAGCTGTGATCCTATAAAGGTAGCAGGTTATAAAACATCAAGCTGTGATCCTATAAGGTAGCAGGTTATAAAACATCAAGCTGTGATCCTATAAGGTAGCAGGTTATAAAACATCAAGCTGTGATCCTATAAGGTAGCAGGTTATAAAACATCAAGCTGTGATCCTATAAAGGTAGCAGGTTATAAAACATCAATCTGTGATCCTATAAAGGTAGCAGGTTATAAAACATAAAGCTGTGATCCTATAAGGTAGCAGGTTATAAAACATCAAGCTGTGATCCTATAAGGTAGCAGGTTATAAAACATCAAGCTGTGATCCTATAAGGTAGCAGGTTATAAAACATCAAGCTGTGATCCTATAAGGTAGCAGGTTATAAAACATCAAGCTGTGATCCTATAAGGTAGCAGGTTATAAAACATCAAGCTGTGATCCTATAAGGTAGCAGGTTATAAAACATCAAGCTGTGATCCTATAAGGTAGCAGATATCTCTGTGGTGGTATAAAGTAGCAGGTATCCAATAAGGTAGAAGCTATGTACTCCCTGTTCACCCACGACTGCGTGGCCAAGCACGACTCCAACACCATCATTAAGTTTGCTGACGATACAACAGTGGTAGGCCTGATCACTGACAACGATGAGACAGCCTATAGGGAGGAGGTCAGAGACCTGGCAGAGTGGTGCCAGGACAACTACCTCTCCCTCAATGTGAGCAAGACAAAGGAGATGATCGTGGACTACAGGAAAAGGAGGGCCGAACAGGCCCCCATTCTCATCGACGGGGCTGTAGTGGAACAGGTTGAGAGCTTAAAGTTCCTTGGTGTCCACATCACCAACAAACTATCATGGTCCAAACACACCAAGACAGTCGTGAAGAGGGCACGAGAACACCTTTTCCCCCTCAGGAGACTGAAAAGATTTGGCATGGGTCCGCAGATCCTCAAAAGGTTCTACAGCTGCACCATCGAGAGCATCCTGACCGGTTGCATCACCGCCTGGTATGGCAACTGCTCGGCATCCGACCGCAAGGCACTACAGAGGGTAGTGCGTACGGCCCAGTACATCACTGGGGCCAAGCTTCCAGCCATCCAGGACCTCTATACCAGGCGGTGTCAGAGGAAGGCCCTAAAAATTGTCAAAGACTCCAGTCACCAAAGTCATAGACTGTTCTCTCTGCTACCGCACGGCAAGCGGTACCGGAGCGCCAAGTCTAGGTCCAAAAGGCTCCTTAACAGCTTCTACCCCCAAGCCATTAGACTGCTGAACAATTAATCAAAACAGTTTTTTTACCCCCCCTTTGTTTTTACACTGCTGCTACTCGCTGTCTATTATCTATACATAGTCACTTTACCCCTACCTACATGTACAAATTACCTCGACTAACCTGTACCCCAGCACACTGACTCGGTACCGGTACCCCCTGTATATATATTCTTTATTGTGTATTTTATTGTATCATGTATATAGCCTTGTTTATTGTTATGTAATCTTATTGTGTTAAATTTTTTTTTTTTTTACTTTACTTTAGTTAGCAATTATTTTCTTAACTCTATTTCTTGAACTGCATTGTTGGTTAAGGGCTTGTAAGTAAACCTGTTGTATTTGGCCATGTGACAAATAAGATTTTATTTTATTTCATGTCTGTAGCAGCAGGTATCCTATAAAAGGTAGCAAGTAGGAGGAGGTGAGGTCCCTGGCGGAGAAGTGCCAGGAAAATAACCTCTCCCTCAATGTCAACAAAAAGAAAGAGTTGGTCGTGGACTTCAGGAGACAGCAGAGGGAGCACCCCCCTATCCACATCGACGGGACCACAGTGGAGAAGGTGAAAAGCTTCAAGTTCCTCTGCGTACATATCAATGACAATCTGAAATGGTCCACCCACGCAGACAGTGTGGTGAAGAAGGCGCAACAGAGCCTCTTCAACCTCAGGAGGCTGAAGAAATTTGGCTTGGCCCCTAAACCCCTCACAAACGTTTACAGCTGCACAATTGAGAGCATCCTGTTGGGCTGCATCACAGCCTGGTACGGCAACTGCACCGCCCACAACCGCAGGGCTCTCCAGAGGGTGGTGCGGTCTGCCCAACGCATTACCGGGGACAAACTACCCGCCCTCCAAGACACATACAGCACCCGATGTCACAGGAAGGCCAAAAAGATCAAGGACATCAACCACCCGAGCCACTGCCTGTTCACCCCGCTATCATCCAGAAGGCGAGGTCAGTACAGGTGCATCAAAGCTGGGACCTAGAGAATGAAAAACAGCTTCTATCTCAAGGCCATCAGACCGTTAAATAGCCATCACTAGCCGGCATCCACCCAGTACCCTGGCCTGAACTTAGTCACCGTCACTAGCCGGCTACCACCCGGTTACTCAACCCTGCACCTTAGAGGCTGCTGCCCTATGTACATAGACATGGAATCACTGGTCACTTTAATAATGTTTACATACTGATTTACTCATCTCATATGTATATACTGTATTCTAGTCATATAGTAATAGTGTATTATAGTCATAACAGTTATTATTGCTTGTCCTAATATATATATATATATATATATATATATATATATATTTCTTAATTCCGTTATTTTAATTTGAGATGTGTGTATTGTTGTGAATTGTTAGATACTACTGCACTGTTGGAGCTAGGAACACAAGCACTTCGCTACACGCGCAATAACATCTGCTAAATATGTTTATGTGACCAAATTTTATTTGATTCGAAGTGTCTCTGTTGTAGCAGGATCCTAGAAGGTAGCAGGTATCCTATAAAGTAGCAGGTATCCTATAAGGTAGCAGGTATCCCTGTAGTAGCAGGTATCATGTAAGGAAGCAGGTATCCTATGAGGTAGCAGGTATCCTATAAAGTAGCAGGTATCCTATGAGGTAGCAGGTAGCAGGTATCATGTAAGGAAGCAGGTATCCTATGAGGTATCAGGTATCCTATAAAGTAGCAGGTATCCTATGAGGTAGCAGGTAGCAGGTATCATGTAAGGAAGCAGGTATCCTATGAGGTATCAGGTATCCTATAAAGTATCAGGTATCCTATGAGGTAGCAGGTATCCTATGAGGTAGCAGGTATCCTATGAGGTAGCAGGTATCCTATGAGGTAGCAGGTATCCCTGTAGTAGCAGGTAAACTGTACATACAGCAATATGTGGACACCCCTTCAAATTAGTGGATTTGGCTATTTCAGCCACACCCGTTGCTGACAGGTGTAGAAAATCGAGCACACAGCCATGCAATCTCCATAGACAAACATTGGCAGTAGAATGGCCGTACTGAAGAGCTCAGTGACTTTCAATGTGGCACTGTCATAGGATGCCAGCTTTCCAACTAGTCAGTTCATCAAATTTCTGCCCTGCTAGAGCTGCCCTGGTCAACTGTAAGTACTGATATTATGAAGTGGAAACGTCTAGGAGCAACAACTGCTCAGCCGCGAAGTGGTAGACCACACAAGCTAACAGAACGGGATCGGGACCGCCGAGTGCTGAAGCGCGTAGCAACACTCACTGCCGAGTTCCAAACTGTCTCTGGAAGCAACGTCAGCACAAGAACTGTTTGTTGGGGGCTTCATGAAATGGGTTTCCATGGCCGAGCAGCTGCACACAAGCCTAAGATCACCATGTGCAATGCCAAGCGTCGGCTGGAGTGGTGTAAAGCTCGCCACCATTGGATTCTGGAGCAGTGGGGAACAGTGTTCTCGAGTGATGAATCACACTTCACCATCTGGCAGTCCGACGGACGAATCTGGGTTTGGCAGATGCCAGGAGAACGCTACCTGCCCCAATGCATAGTGCCAACTGTAAGGTTAAGCGGAGGAGGAATAATGATCTGGGGCTGTTTTTCATGGTTCGGGCTAGGCCCCTTAATTCCAGTGAAGGCAAATCTTCTAGACGATTCTGTGCTTACAAATTTGTGGCAACAGTTTGGGGAAGGCCCTTTCCAGTTTCAGCATGACAATGCTCCCGTCCACAAAGCGAGGTCCATACAGAAATGGTTTGTTGAGATCGGTGTGGAAGAACTTGACTGGTCTGCACAGAGCCCTAACCTCAACACCATTGAACACCTTTGGGATGAATAGGAACCTGACTGCGAGCTAGGCCTAATCGCCCAACATCAGTGCCCGACCTCACTAATGCTCTTGTGGCTGAATGGAAGCAAGTCCCTGAAGCAATGTTCTAACATCTCGTGGAAAGCCTTCCCAGAAGAATGGAGGCTGTTATAGCAGTAAAGGGGGGTCCAACTCCATATATAATAGCTGGTATCCTACAAGGTAGCTGGTATCCTACAAGGTAGCAGGTATCCTACAAGGTAGCAGGTATCCTACAAGGTAGCTGGTATCCTACAAGGTAGCAGGTATCCTACAAGGTAGCAGGTATCCTATAAGGTAGCATTTTTAGGTCAAAATAGAGGGACTAACAGTACAGGTAGATAGCAATAAAAACTGTACCATAGAGGCACAGAATAAGTTAGAGGAAAAACAAAAAGAAATGGAGGAACTTATTCAAGAAAGATCAAGTGTAATATACATTGCTCAAAAAATTAAAGGGAACACTAAAATAACACATCCTAGATCTGAATGAATGAAATAATCTTATTAAATACTTTTTTTCTTTACATAGTTGAATGTGCTGACAACAAAATCACACAAAAATTATCAATGGAAATCAAATGTATCAACCCATGGAGGTCTGGATTTGGAGTCACCCTCAAAATTAAAGTGGAAAACCACACTACAGGCTGATCCAACTTTGATGTAATGTCCTTAAAACAAGTCAAAATGAGGCTCAGTAGTGTGTGTGGCCTCCACGTGCCTGTATGACCTCCCTACAACGCCTGGGCATGCTCCTGATGAGATGGTCTCCTGAGGGATCTCCTCCCAGACCTGGACTAAAGCATCCGCCAACTCCTGGACAGTCTGTGGTGCAACGTGGCGTTGGTGGATGGAGCGAGACATGATGTCTCAGATGTGCTCAATTGGATTCAGGTCTGGGGAACGGGCGGTCCATAGCATCAATGCCTTCCTCTTGCAGGAACTGCTGACACTCCAGCCACATGAGGTCTAGCATTGTCTTGCATTAGGAGGAACCCAGGGCCAACCGCACCAGCATATGGTCTCACAAGGGGTCTGAGGATCTCATCTCGGTACCTAATGGCAGTCAGGCTACCTCTGGCGAGCACATGGAGGGCTGTGCGGCCCCCCAAAGAAATGCCACCCCACACCATGACTGACCCACTGCCAACCCGGTCATGCTTGAGGATGTTGCAGGCAGCAGAACATTCTCCATGGCGTCTCCAGACTCTGTCACGTCTGTCACATGTGCTCAGTGTGAACCTGCTTTCATCTGTGAAGAGCACAGGGCGCCAGTGGCAAATTTGCCAATCTTGGTGTTCTCTGGCAAATGCCAAACGTCCTGCACGGTGTTGGGCTGTAAGCACAACCCCCACCTGTGGACGTCGGGCCCTCATACCACCCTCATGGTGTCTGTTTCTGACCGTTTGAGCAGACACATGCACATTTGTGGCCTGCTGGAGGTCATTTTGCAAGGCTCTGGCAGTGCTCCTCCTGCTCCTCCTTGCACAAAGGCAGAGGTAGCGGTCCTGCTGCTGGGTTGTTGCCCTCCTACGGCCTCCTCCATGTCCCCTGATGTACTGGCCTGTCTCCTGGTAGCGCCTCCATGCTCTGGACACTACGCTGACAGACACAGCAAACCTTCTTGCCACAGCTCGCATTGATGTGCCATCCTGGATGAGCTGCACTACCTGAGCCACTTGTGTGGGTTGTAGACTCCGTCTCATGCTACCACTAGAGTGAAAGCACCGCCAGCATTCAAAAGTGACCAAAACATCAGCCAGGAAGCATAGGAACTGAGAAGTGGTCTGTGGTCACCACCTGCAAAACCAGTCCTTTATTGGGGGTGTCTTGCTAATTGCCTATAATTTCCACCTGTTGTCTATTCCATTTGCACAACAGCATGTTACATTTATTGTCAGTCAATCAGTGTTGCTTCCTAAGTGGACAGTTTGATTTCACAGAAGTGTGATTGACTTAGAGTTACATTGTGTTGTTTAAGTGTTCCCTTTATTTTATTGAGCAGGTATCCTAGAAGGTAGCAGCTCCAGTGTATTTGGAAATTATTCAGACCCCTTGACTTTAACATTTTGTTACGTTACAGCCTTATTCTAAAATTGATTAAATTGATTTTTCCCTCAATCTACACACAATGACAAAACGAAAACATGTTCAGACATTTTTGAAAATGTATTAAAAATAAAACTGAAATACCTTATTTACATAAGTATTCAGACCCGTTGCTATGAGACCCGAAACTGAGCTCAGGTGTCTCTTGTTTCCATTGATCATCCTTGAGATGTTTCTACAACTTGATTGGAGTCAACCTGTGGTAAATTCAATTGATTGGACATGATTTGGAAAGGCACACACCGGTCTATATAGTTGACAGTGCATGTCAGAGCAAAAACCAAGCCATGAGGTCGAAGGAATTGTCAGTAGAGCACCGAGACAGGATTGTGTCGAGGCACCGATCTGGGGAAGGGTACCAAAACATTTCTGCAGCATTGAAGGTACTCAAGAACACAGTGGATTCTTAAATAAGAAGTTTGGAAGCACCAAGACTCTTCCTAGAGCTGGCCGCCCGGCCAAACTGAGCAATCGGGGGAGAAGGGCCTTGGTCAGGGAGGTGACCAAGAACCCGATGGTCACTCTGACAGAGCTCCAGAGTTCCTCTGTGGAGATGGGAGAACCTTCCAGAAGGTCAACCATCTCTGCAGCACTCTACCAATCAGGCCTTTATGGTAGTGGCCAGACGCAAGCCTCTCCTCAGAAAAAGGCACATGACAGCCTGCTTGGAGTTTGCCAAAAGGCACCTAAAGGACTTTCAGACCATGAGAAACAAGATTCTCTGGTCTGATGAAAGCAAGATTGAACTCTTTGGCCTGAATGCCAAGCATCACGTCTGGAGGAAACCAGGCACCGCTCATCACCTGTTCAATACCATCCCTACGGTGAAGCATGGTGGTGGCAGCATCATGCTGTGGGGATGTTTTTCAGCGGCAGGGACTGGGAGACTAGTCAGGAAAGAGGGAAAGATGAAGGGCGCAAAGTACAGAGAGATCCTTGATGAAAACCTGCTCCAGAGTGCTCAGGACCTCAGACTGGGGCGAAGGTTCACCTTCCAACAGGACAACGACCCTAAGCACACAGCCAAGGCAACGCAGGAGTGGCTTCGGGACAAGTCTCTGAATGTCCTTGAGTGGCCCAGCCAGTGCCTGGACTTGAACCCGATCTAACATCTCTGGAGAGACCTGAAAATAGCTGTGCAGCGAAGCTCCCCATCCAACCTGACAGAGCTTGAGAGGATCTGCAGAGAAGAATGGGAGAAACTCCCCAAATACAGGTGTGCCAAGCTTGTAGCATCATACCCAAGAAGACTTGAGGCTGTAATCGCTGCCAAAGGTGCTTCAAAGGGTCTGAATACTTATGTAAATGTAATATTTCCGTTTTTTTAATTTTTTATAAATTGGTTTTAAAAAATAAAAACCTGTTTTTGCTTTGTCATTATGGGGTATTGTGTGTAGATTGATGTGGGGGGGGGGGAGATTTAATCCATTTTAGAATAAGGCTGTAACGTAACAAAAGGTGGAAAAAGTCAAGGGGTCTGAATACTTTCTGAATGCCCTGTACAGCATACACAAAGGCCTCTACTGTCTCATCCGAATGCACTGTACAGCATACACAAAGGCCTCTACTGTCTGAATGCACTGTACAGCATACACAAAGGCCTCTACTGTCTCATGTCTAGTTATGTCTGTCTGGCTGTCTGTCTGGCTGTCTGTCTGGCTTTGAGCCTTTACCACAAAGAGGGAAACTTTTACACAATCTAGAGTTTAACTGAATGCACTCTAGTATGTATGACCTGGAAGCAGAAGCCTAAGTATTGTTGTCCATTAGTTTACTCCAATTAGGGGACGGGTGGGTTAGGGGGAAATATTAAAGGAAAATATATTTTAAAAAAATAAAGATTCTCTATATATACACACACCTAATCATTCAAAAGTTTCTTTATTTTTTACCAATTTCTACATTGTAGAACAAAACTGAATCAAATCAAATTTTATTTGCCACATGCGCCGAACACAACAGGTGTAGACATTACAGTGAAATGCTTACTTACAAGCCCTTAAACAACAATCCAGTTGTTGTTTTTTTTAAATTTAAAATTAAAATTTAAAAAATAGATAAGTAAAATATAAATGGAAATAACTAAAGAGCAGCAGTAAAATAAAATAACAGTAGGGAGGCTATATACAGGGGGGTACCAGTACAGAGTCAATGTGCGGGGACACCGGCTAGTCGAGGTAATATGTAAAGTTAAAGTGACTATGCATAAATAATAAACAGAGTAGCAGCAGCGTAAACGAGGGGGATGGGGTGGGGGTAGAAGCTGTTGAGAAGCCTTTTGGACCTAGACTTGGCGATCCGGTACCGTTTGCCGTGTGGCTCTTGTCCTTCTAGACCTGTCTGCTGCCTTTGATACTGTGAACCATCAGATCCTCCTCTCCACCCTCTCCGAGCTGGGCATCTCCGGCGCGGCTCACTCCTGGATTGCGTCCTACCTGACCGGTCGCTCCTACCAAGTGGCGTGGCGAGAAGCTGTCTCCGCACCACGTGCTCTCACCACTGGTGTCCCCCAGGGCTCAGTTCTAGGCCCTCTCCTATTCTCCCTATACACCAAGTCACTTGGCTCTGTCGTATCCTCACATGGCCTCTCCTATCATTGCTACGCTGACGATACACAACTAATCTTCTCCTTTCCCCCTTCTGATAACCAGGTGGCGAATCGCATCTCTGCATGTCTGGCAGACATATCAGTATGGATGACGGATCACCACCTCAAGCTGAACCTTGGCAAGACGGAGCTGCTCTTCCTCCCGGGGAAGGACTGCCCGTTCCATGATCTCGCCATCACGGTTGACAACTCCGTGTCCTCCTCCCAGAGTGCGAAGAGCCTTGGCGTGACCCTGGACAACACCCTGTCGTTCTCCGCTAACATCAAGGCGGTGACCTAATCCTGCAGGTTCATGCTCTACAACATTCGGAGAGTACGACCCTGCCTTACACAGGAAGCGGCACAGGTCCTAATCCAGGCACCCGTCTGGATTACTGCAACTCGCTGTTGGCTGGCCTCCCTGCCTGTGCCATTAAACCCCTACAACTCATCCAGAATGCCGCAGCCCGTCTGGTGTTCAACCTTCCCAAGTTCTCTCACGTCACCCCCCTCCTCCGCACACTCCACTGGCTTCCAGTTGAAGCTCGCATCCGTTACAAGACCATGGTGCTTGCCTATGGAGCAGTGAGGGGAACGGCACCTCCGTACCTTCGGGCTCTGATCAGTCCCTACACCCAAACGAGGGCATTGCGTTCATCCACCTCTGGCCTGCTGGCTCCCCTTCCTCTGCGGAAGCATAGTTCCCGCTCAGCCCAGTCAAAACTGTTCGCTGCTCTGGCACCCCAATGGTGGAACAAGCTCCCTCACGACGCCAGGACAGCGGAGTCACTCACCACCTTCCGGAGACATTTGAAACCCCACCTCTTTAAAGAATACCTGGGATAGGATAAAGTAATCCTTCCACCACCCCCCCCCCCCCCCAAAAAAAAATAATAATTTTTTTTTAAAATAAGTGTAAAGTGGTTATCCCACTGGCTATAGGGTGAATGCACCAATTTGTAAGTAGCTCTGGATAAGAGCGTCTGCTAAATGACGTAAATGTGCCCTTGAGCAAGGCACTTAACCCTAATTGCTCCTGTAAGTCGCTCTGGATAAGAGCGTCTGCTAAATGACTAAAATGTAAATGTAAATGATGGTAGCAGAGAGAACAGTCTATGACTAGGGTGGCTGGAGTGTTTGACCATTTTTAGGGCCTTCCTCTGACACCGCCTGGTATAGAGGTCCTGGATGGCAGGAAGCTTGGCCCCAGTGATGTACTGGGCCGTACGCACTACCCTCTGTAGTGCCTTGCGGTCGGAGGCCGAGCAGTTGCCATATCAGGCGGTGATGCAACCAGTCAGGATGCTCTCGATGGTGCAGCTGTAGAACTTTGAGGATCTGAGGACCCATGCCAAATCTTTTCAGTCTCCTGAGGGGGAATAGGCTTTGTCGTGCCCTCTTCACGACTGTCTTGGTGTGTTTGGACCATGATAGTTTGTTGGTGATGTGGACACCAAGGAACTTGAAGCTCTCAACCTGTTCCACTACGGCCCGGTCTATGGAGAATGGGGGCGTGCTCAGTCCTCTTTTTTTTCCCTGTAGTCCACAATCATCTCCTTTGTCTTGATCACGTTGAGTGAGAGGTTGTTATCCTGGCACCACACGGCCAGGTCTCTGACCTCCTCCCTATAGGTTGTCTCATAGTTGTCGATGATCAGGCCTACCACTGTTGTGCCGTCGGCAAACTTAATGTTTAATGTTAAATGGGCTCCCGAGTGGCGCAGCGGTCTAAGGCACTGCATCTCAGTGCTTGAGGCGTCACTACAGACCCCCTGGTTCGATTCCAGGCTGTATCACAACTGGCCGTGATTGGGAGTCCCATTGAGCGGCGCACAATTGGCCCAGCGTCGTCCGGGTTTGACCGTCATTGTAAATAAGAATTTGTTCTTAACTGACTTGACTAAATAAAGGTAAAATGATGGTGTTGGAGTCGTGCCAGGCCATGCAGTCATGAGTGAACAGGGAGTACAGGAGGGGACTGAGCACGCACCCCTGAGGGGCCCCCGTGTTGAGGATCAGTGTGGCAGATGTGTTGTTACCTACCCTTACCACCTGGGGGCGGCCCGTCAGGAAGTCCAGGATCCAGTTGCAGAGGGAGGTGTTTAGTCCCAGGGTCCTTAGCTTAGTGATGAGCTTTGAGGGCACTATGGTATTAAACTCTGAGCTGTAATCAATGAATAGCATTCTCACGTAGGTGTTCCTCTTGTCCAGATGGGAAAGGGCAGTGTGGAGTGCAATAGAGATTGCATCATCTGTGGATCTGTTGGGGCGGTATGCAAATTGGAGTGGGTCTAGGGTTTCTGGGATAATGGTGTTGATGTGAGCCATGACCAGCCTTTCAAAGCACTTCATGGCTACAGACGCGAGTGCTATGGGTCGGAAGTCATTTAGGCAGGTTACCTTAGTGTTCTTGGGCACAGGGACTATGGTGGTCTGCTTGAAACATGTTGGTATTACAGACTCAGTCAGGGACATGTTGAAAATGTCAGTGAAGACACTTGCCAGTTGGTCAGCACATGCTCGGATTACACGTCCTGGTAATCCGTCTGGCCCTGCGGCCTTGTGAATGTTGACCTGCTTAAAAGTCTTACTCACATCGGCTACGGAGAGCGTGATCACATAGTCATCTGGAACAGCTGATGCTCTCATGCATGCTTCTGTGTTGCTTGCCTCGAAGCGAGCATAGAATTGATTTAGGTCGTCTGGTAGGCTTGTTTCACTAGGCAGCTCGCAGCTGTGCTTCCCTTTGTAGTCTGTAATAGTTTTCAAGCCCTGCCACATCCGACGAGCATCAGAGCCGGTGTAGTACGATTCAATCATAGTCCTGTATTGACGCTTTGCCTGTTTGATGGTTCGTCGGAGAGCATAGCGGGATTTCTTATAAGCGTCCGGGTTAGAGTCCCGCTCCTTGAAAGCGGCAGCTCTACCCTTTAGCTCAGTGCGGATGTTGCCTGTAATCCATGGCTTCTGGTTGGGGTATGTACGTACGGTTACTGTGGGGACGATGTCATCGATGCACTTATTGATGAAGCCAGTGACTGATGTGGTGCACTCCTCAATGCCATCTGAAGAATCCTGGAATATATTCCAGTCTGTGCTAGCAAAACAGTCCTGTAGCTTAGCATCTGCTTCATCTGACCACTTTTTTATTAACCGAATCACTGGTTCTTCCTGATTTAGTTTTTGCTTATAAGCAGGAATCAGGAGGATAGAGTTATGGTCAGATTTGCCAAATGGAGGGCGAGGGAGAGGGAGAGCTTTGTACGCGTCTCTGTGTGTGGAGTTTTTTTCCCCCTCTGGTTGCACATTTAACATGCTGGAAGAAATTAGGTAGAATGGATTTAAGTTTCCCTGCATTAAAGTCCCCGGCCACTAGGAGTGCTGTCTCTGGATGAGCGGTTTCCTATTGACTTATGGCCTTATACAGCTCATTGAGTGCAATCTTAGTGCCAGCATCGGTTTGTGGCGGTAAATAGACAGCTACGAAAAATAGATAAACTCTCTTGGTAGATAGTGGGTCTACAGCTTATCATGAGATATTCTACCTCCGGTGAGCAAAACCTTGAGACTTCCTTAGTATTAGATTTTATGCACCAGCTGTTGTTTACAAATATACACAGACCACCACCCCTTGTCTTACCGGAGTCAGCCGTTCTATCCTGCCGATGTAGCGTATAGCCCGCTAGCTGTATGTTGTCGTTCAGTCACGACTCGGTGAAACATAAGATATTACAGTTTTTAATGTCCCGTTGGTAGGATAACCGTAATCTTAGGTCGTCCAATTTGTTTTCAAATGATTGTACGTTGGCTAATAGGATTGACGGAAGAGGCAGTTTACTCGCTCGCCGTCGGATCCTTACAAGGCAACCCGACCTACGTCCACGATATCTCCGTCTCTTCCTCATGTGAATGACGGGGATTTGGGCCTTGTCGGGTGTCTGTATGATTAATAGCAGCAGTCCTCTACATTTTAGTCATTTAGCAGACGCTCTTATCCAGAGCGACTTACAGGAGCAATTAGGGTTAAGTGCCTTGCTCAAGGGCACAGACAGATTTTTCACCTAGTCGGCTCGGGGATTAGAACCAGCGACCTTTCAGTTACTGGCACAACGCTCTAAACCACTAAGCTACCTGCCGCCTTACAAGGTACCCCGACCTACGTCCACAATATCTCAGTCTATTTCTCATACGAATGACGGGGATTTGGGCCTTGTCGGGTGTCTGTAGGATATCCTTCGCGTCCGACTCGTTGAAGAAAAAATCTTCGTCCAATACGAGGTGAGTAATCGCTGTCCTGATATCCAGACTATGAAATATACAAATAACACATTTGGAATCATGTAGTAACCAACAAAGTGTTAAACAAATCAAAATATATTTTATGTGAGAGATTCTTCAAAGTAGCCACCCTTTGCCTTGATGACAGCTTTGCACACTCTTAGCATTCTCTCAACCAGCTTCACCTGGAATGCTTTTTCCAACAGTCTTGAAGGAGTTCCCACATATGCTGAGCACTTGTTGGCTGCTTTTCCTTCACTGTGCTGTCCAACTCATCCCAAACTATATCAATTGGGTTGAGGTTGGGTGATTGTAGAGGCCAGGTCATCTGATGCAGCACTCCATCACTCTCCTTGGTCAAATAGCCCTTACACAGCCTGGAGGTGTGTTTTGGGTCATTGTCCTGTTGAAAAACAAATGATAGTCCCACTAAGTCCAAACCAGATGGGATGGCGTATCGCTGCAGAATGCTGTGGTAGCCATGCTGGTTAAGTGTGCCTTGAATGCTAAATAAATCACTGACAGTGTCACCAGCAAAGCACCCCCACACCATAAAACCTCCTCCTCCATGCTTTACGGTGGGAACCACACATGCAGAGATCATCCGTTCACCTACTCTGCATCTCACAAAGACACAGCGGTTGGAACCAAAAATCTCAAATTTGGACAAATCAGACCAAAGGACAGATTTCCACCAGTCTAATGTCCATTGCTCATATTTCTTGGCCCAAGCAAGTCTCTTCTTCTTATTGGTGTCCTTTAGTAGTGGTTTCTTTGCAGCAATTCGACCATGAAGGCCTGATTCACACAGTCTCCTCTGAACAGTTGATGTTGAGATGTGTCTGTTACTTTTAGTCTGTGAAGCATTTATTTGGACTGCAATCTGAGGTGCAGTTAACTCTAATGAACTTATCCTCTGCAGCAGAGGTAACTCGGTCTTCCATTCCTGTGGCGGTCCTCATGAGGGCCAGTTTCATCATAGCGCTTGATGGTTTTTGCAACTGCACTTGAAGAAACTTTCAAAGTTCTTGACATTTTCCAGAGTGACTGAATTTCATGTCTTAAAGTAATGATGGACTGTCGTTTCTCTTTGATTATTTGAGCTGTTCTTGCCATAATATGGACTTTTTCCAAATAGGGCTATCTTCTGTATAACACCCCTACCTTGTCACAACACAACTGATTGGCTCAAACGCATTGAGACGGAAATAAATTCCACAAATTAACTTTTAACAAGGCACACCTGTTCGTTGAAATGCATTCCAGGTGACTACCTCATGAAGCTGGTTGAGAGAATGCCAAGAGTGTGCAAAGCTGTCATCAAGGCAAAGGGTGGCTACTTTGAAGAATCTCAAATACAAAATATATTTTGATTTGTTTAACACTTTTTTGGTTACTACATGATTCCATATGTGTTATTTCCTAGTTTTGATGTCTTCACTATTATTCTACAATGTAGAAAATAGTACAAATAAAGAAAAACCCTTGAATGAGTAGGTGTGTCCAAACTTTTGACTGGTACTGTATGTGTATATAATTTATATGGGATTGGAAATTATACCGACAATTACATTGATAGAAGCAACAATCTGCAATATTTAAGCTGATCTACCCACTGAAAAAGTTTAATGAAAAGCCAGGAAACTCAGTAGGTTGGTGTGTTGTAGTCTCTCTGGAAAGTCCTAAAATATGTCCCTGACCACCGTGGTGGAGGTCGCTAAGTACGTATATGAGCAAGTTGCTCGTTTGAAGATCTCTAAGATACAACTGCCACAAACTTCTTCAACTAGTACCATGGAAATACTTTTAGCCAGCGGAGTCCAAAGTTTCTTCAGGAATGTCCTTTTGAAATCTCAAATTGATAAAGTTGTAATAAACTGATTCTGTTCACTGCAGATCTTATCCATCACAACACTAAGCATTTCACTGTAAGGTCTACACCTGTTGTATTCGGCGCATGTGGCAAATCAAATGTGATTTGATTCAAGAGGACCACTACGCTCCAGATCACCTTCTGTTCTCAGAAGTCCTTGATGAGGATCTACCCCATCACACCACTCTTATTAATCAAATAATACAATGGGCCTTTATATACTCTGTCCCCGTCTTTCTATGCATGTAATGTCTGGGGGTGAATTATGAAACAATTACTTTATGCAGATATGTAAACAATTGTGATGTAGATTTGTTCTTGCCATTGCTTGATCTATTTTAAATGTAAGAATATGTTGCAGATTAACTTTAATTGCTGACTATGGAAACAAATAGAAATGCAATGAACAATGCTGTCAATACCAAACTTTATCCTCTGCAATACTTTTTACAGTACACTCTTAGAAAAAAAGGTGCTATGTAGAACCTAAAAGGGTTCTTTGGCTGTCCCCATAGGAGAACCCTTTTTGGTTCCAGGTAGAACCCTTTTTGGTTCCAGGTAGAACCCTTTTTGGTTCCAGGTAGAACCCTTTTTGGTTCCAGGTAGAACCCTTCTTGGTTCCAGGTAGAACCCTTCTTGGTTCCAGGTAGAACCCTTCCAGTGGGTTCTACATGGCACCCAAAAGGATTCTACGTGGAAACAAAAAGGCATCTCCCTGGAACCAAGAAGGGTTCTCCTATGGGGACAGCCAAAGAACCCTTTTGGAAACCTTTTTTATAAGAGTGAAGACTGTAGAATATTATAAATTAGGTATTAAACTGTAGTCAGGTGGTCATTACCAGGTTATGATGAGGTCTTAGCTACATGATATAGCAGTCACAATTATGACCAACTGGTCGTATGGTGGTTTATGACCAACTGGTCGTATGGTGGTTTATGACCAACTGGTCGTATGGTGGTTTATGACCAACTGGTCGTATGGTGGTTTATGACCAACTGGTCGTATGGTGGTTTATGACCAACTGGTCGTATGGTGGTTTATGACCAACTGGTCGTATGGTGGTCAGAAAAAGACTCAGTCTGGTCAGTTAAAATACATAAAACCAGTTCACCTTTTCAACCAGTTTGCGACCAGAATAAGACGTCATAAAAATATCTTATACTAGCTAGGTTTCCATCCAATTGCCGACAGATTTTCATGCAAATGTTCTCTAATCCGCATAAAGACAATATGCAAATTGTCCTACCAGTGGTGTGTTTCCACCAAACTGACTTGTTGCGGATAAAAATCAGTTTGTAATGACGTAGTGAACACAAAATGTACTTTTTCTCTTCAGTTTTCATGTACCGAATAAAAATCTAAAGTTCAATGTGTTTCCATCGCATTTTTAACTCTACCGATAGTTGGGCTGTAGCCAACAGCTCACAGATACAGCCCTAGGCTGTGCGGGAAGGCCAGTCTACATAATGAGATTAACAGTCCACAGATACAGCCCTAGGCTGTGCGGGAAGGCCAGTCTACATAATGAGATTAACAGTCCACAGATACAGCCCTAGGCTGTGCAGGAAGGCCAGTCTACATAATGAGATTAACAGTCCACAGATACAGCCCTAGGCTGTGCAGAAAGGCCAGTCTACATAATGAGATTAACAGTCCACAGATACAGCCCTAGGCTGTGCAGAAAGGCCAGTCTACATAATGAGATTAACAGTCCACAGATACAGCCCTAGGCTGTGCGGGAAGGCCAGTCTACATAATGAGATTAACAGTCCACAGATACAGCCCTAGGCTGTGCAGGAAGGCCAGTCTACATAATGAGATTAACAGTCCACAGATACAGCCCTAGGCTGTGCGGGAAGGCCAGTCTACATAATGAGATTAACAGTCCACAGATACAGCCCTAGGCTGTGCGGGAAGGCCAGTCTACATAATGAGATTAACAGTCCACAGATACAGCCCTAGGCTGTGCAGGAAGGCCAGTCTACATAATGAGATTAACAGTCCACAGATACAGCCCTAGGCTGTGCGGGAAGGCCAGTCTACATAATGAGATTAACAGTCCACAGATACAGCCCTAGGCTGTGCAGGAAGGCCAGTCTACATAATGAGATTAACAGTCCACAGATACAGCCCTAGGCTGTGCAGGAAGGCCAGTCTACATAATGAGATTAACAGTCCACAGATACAGCCCTAGGCTGTGCGGGAAGGCCAGTCTACATAATGAGATTAACAGTCCACAGATACAGCCCTAGGCTGTGCGGGAAGGCCAGTCTACATAATGAGATTAACAGTCCACAGATACAGCCCTAGGCTGTGCGGGAAGGCCAGTCTACATAATGAGATTAACAGTCCACAGATACAGCCCTAGGCTGTGCGGGAAGGCCAGTCTACATAATGAGATTAACAGTCCACAGATACAGCCCTAGGCTGTGCGGGAAGGCCAGTCTACATAATGAGATTAACAGTCCACAGATACAGCCCTAGGCTGTGCGGGAAGGCCAGTCTACATAATGAGATTAACAGTCCACAGATACAGCCCTAGGCTGTGCGGGAAGGCCAGTCTACATAATGAGATTAACAGTCCACAGATACAGCCCTAGGCTGTGCAGGAAGGCCAGTCTACATAATGAGATTAAGGATAAGAGCAAGATTTTTTCCTTCTTCTCAAAACGGCAGTCAAGCGTCGATAATCATGTCACCAGAATCAGACCCTCAATATTTATTGGAAAGGAGCATCAAGATCACTGTTCATGAGTTATTTCATCTGTAGCCTAATTTTTGTTATTTTGAAGGAACTCAGTACGGCTTTAAACTTACTGTTGAAAGTTGTAATAGTATCATGCACAAGATGCCATTTCTATATTGGGTAGTGGATCACCAGTTCCTCTTGTCATGTTAGTCATTACAGACCTTAGAGAGATATTTATAACTGGTCAGAAATGTCCAGATCAACTAGCCCATGTCAGCTAACGTTTTTTTACTTAGGTTTTTTAGCCCATAGATGTTGTTGTAATTTTTTAGTCACTCAAATATCACATGAATACACATTAGGCATGGCAAAATTTTAAAAGGCAAAATGTTCTCTGCACCCCATGACAAAACAGAATTGAAGGAAATACGCTTTAAACCTGCAAAAGTCTCTCCACCAACCAGAGGGGTGTGAACAGTTTGTGTCATGAACGGTGCCTGTGCCCACAGAAATAGACGTGGCGCGGGATGTTCCCCAATGCTGGAAGGGGGCCGAGTGAAAAGTTTGGGAACCCCTGGCCTAATAAAAAGCATTGTTTCCCCGAGTCATAGTGGGTGGACCACAACACACCATCTCATTGCATGACTCCAAGTTTACTTCCATATGATGGTTTTTATATCAATATTTGCGCATAAAGAAGTTTCCACTGCCATTTATCGCATACATTTATTTGCAGACACCAAAAGATACCACCATGTCAAACGAAAAAATTATCTGTCCGCATTTACATAATTATTTTTTATACAGCATGACTTTACTCGCATGAAAACTGGATGGAAACATGCTTACTGACGTTTTTTCAAACAGGTTTTGCCAACTGGGAAGGGGGGCTGGCTGTAAACTGGGTATACCCTGAACCAGAATCTGGCTTTACATGAGGCGTTGATATGGCATTTCTCCAGAAAGCAGCCATTCACCAGCATTTTAATGTCAAAATACGTTCCTTACTCACCAAATATGGAGTTTCGATGAGCAACTATCGTCATTTGCTGACATCACAGCGGGTAGGTACTTCCAAAAAAGGTCTAAATAAAAATGTATAGGCAACCGAAATGTAAATCACTCATTACTACCATCCACAGGTCGGAATACAATACATTGGAGGTGCCATTTTTTCAGTTACACTTCATTTGGACCTTTTTTGGAAGTAGCTACATACCGGCCGTGATGGCAGTAAATTACTATAGTTGCTCATCGAAACTCCATATTTGGTGAGTAACGAACGTATTTTGACAATAAAATGCTGTTGAATGGCAAGTTGAATGACTGCTTCCTGGGCTTAAAGGAGAATCTCCATATCAACGTCTCTTGTAAGGCCAGATTCTGGTTCAAGGCCAGATTCTGGTTCATGTATAGTTGCCCCACTTCGGTTCTTGAGAACTAACGTTAGTAGCTAGCAAAACAAATTAGTTAGCTAGGGCTAAAGCTAGGTAGCTTGCTACATCATCACAGTTAGTTAGCCAGTCAGATGTGAACTGGTGCTAGGCCAATGTAGATAATATTAGATAGCTAGCTAAATAGATCAATTATTCATTCTACCGAGAGTACTGGACAAATAGACCTGTTAGCTCGCTAACTAATGTCTCTTTAGCGCCTGCCTGCAAGTGTTAACAACGTTAGCTTGCTAATGCAAGCTAGTTTAGCTAGCGAGCGACCTTTAAGTTAATGTCTTTTTTTTTTCGATTCATTACTAATTTAATCAAAATGTTCAAACCGTGGTGGTTTGGGATGTTGTTTGGAATGAGAAGAAATTACTTACCAGGGCAGCTTTTTAACGAAATTGATCAGATCCCAACACTTTTTTTCTAGGAGTCGTCAGCCGCCATATTTCGTAGTTTTGAGTCGGTGCGCATGCTCACCAGACAGCCCAACCTGCGGTGGAATCATTCATCCAAACAGTTGCAAAACGACCGTTTCTATTGTACAAATTCAGGTAAGTCCCTCCCTTTTCGTTCTGTTTGCTTCCGTTTAAGAAACTTTTTGCCACAGCCCCAGGGGTGTATTCATTACACCGATTCTGTTGCAAAACGTTTCGTCATTGCTAAACGTTTTGAATCAGAAACCGTTTACTCTTCTTCTTCAGTGGGGTTTATCGGTGGTTGGCATCCAACGTTATGGCGCATTACCGCCACCTACTGTACTGGAGTGTGGGCCAGAGACAGGGAGAAACTAAATCCTACCTGCCAGCCCCGTTGCTCTTAAAAAAGATAACACAATATTTCAGACTATATCTAATGACGTTCTACTCAATATACTCTTTAAACTAATTTCCTGTATCCCCTTCTCCCTCATACTAGATCTCATCCTCTCTCTTTCTCTCTGATACTGCCCACACTGTAGCAATACATGCTCCACGGTCTCTGTTTCCTGACAATAATCACACTTTCCTGTTGGATGCTTTCCTATCACATTTTAAATTTTTTACATTTACGTCATTTAGCAGACGCTCTTATCCAGAGCGACTTACAAATAGGTGCATTCACCTTATAGCCAGTGGGATAACCACTTTACAAAGTTTTATTTATTTATTTATTTATTTCTTTTGGGGGGGGGGGTTGGAGTAAAGGGGGGGGGGGGGGGGGGGGGGTAGAAGGATTACTTTATCTTATCCCAGGTATTCCTTAAAGAGGTGGGGTTTCAAATGTCTCCGGAAGGTGGTGAGTGACTCCGCTGTCCTGGCGTCGTGAGGGAGCTTGTTCCACCATTGGGGTGCCAGAGCAGCGAACAGTTTTGACTGGGCTGAGCGGGAACTATGCTTCCGCAGAGGAAGGGGAGCCAGCAGGCCAGAGGTGGATGAACGCAGTGCCCTCGTTTGGGTGTAGGGACTGATCAGAGCCTGAAGGTACGGAGGTGCCGTTCCCTTCACAGCTCCGTAGGCAAGCACCATGGACTTGTAGCAGATGCGAGCTTCAACTGGAAGCCAGTGGAGTGTGCGGAGGAGCGGGGTGACGTGAGAGAACTTGGGAAGGTTGAACACCAGACGGGCTGCGGCATTCTGGATGAGTTGTAGGGGTTTAACATGTATCACATGTAATGTCTTATTCAACTGGCTGTGTCCCACCCTTAATCTTGTAAAAATAGCCTCCTCTCTTCTGTCCCTTCCTGCCGTCCTCCCCTCCCCGACATTCCTCTGTACTTGAAATAAATGCCTTCCCTTATTATCTCTATTCCACTGCTCCTGCCATCTCTGCACCATCACTGTATATATCAGGCTTTTTGCCTCTGCCTTTCTCATTGACACTTCAAACATCAACATCCCCACTACTAATGCTTAGTTAGCCGTGTGCACCTACACTGCCTCTTGTCCCCTCCACCCCCACATGGGACCGACCAAGTAAATCTTTATCTGTATAACCCATCTGTTTTAAATCCTGCCATGGTTTGTAGGCAACCTCATAACGCAGGTCGTGTCTGCTACGTGAGCTAAAGGAACTGGAGACTCATTAACACTGCACATGAATCAGAGCAAATAACTACTCTGTCTGACTTAACTTCCTCCACACACTGCAAGGCCAACAGATGGCCCATCGCTCTTGGCCCACTGCAAGGCCAACAGTATGGCCATCAAGCTCTGCCCACTTGCAAAGGCCCAACAGTATGGCCATCAGCTCCACCCACACTGCAAGGCCAAACAGTCATTGGCCACCAGCTCCCACCACTGCAAGGCCAACAGGATATGCCCATCAGCTCCACCCACTGCAAGGCCAACAGTGATGGCCATCAGCTCCACCCACTGCCAAGGCCCAACATGATGGGCAACCAGATACCAGCCCACCCACTGCAAGGCCACCAGTATGGCCATCAGCTCCACCCACTGCAAGGCCAACAGTATGGCCATCAAGCTCCACCCACTGCAAGGCCAACAGTTATGGCCATCAGCTCCACCCACTGCAAGGCCAACAGTATGGCCATCAGCTCCGCCCACTGCAAAGGCCAACAGTATGGCCACCAGCTCCGCCCACTGCAAGGCCCAACAGTACGGCCATCAGCTCCGCCCACTGCAAGGCCAACAGTATGGCCAGCAGCTCCGCCGTATATACAGCCAGATGATCTGTAATACGTTTCCTGACTTCCACCCCCACATTCCTGCACTACAAATGCTGACCCAGTACGTCCTGTCCTTGGCTCTTTTGAACCATCTGTGTAAATGGCCCACAACATCCTTATACACACTATCCAGACGTCTCTTAAACAAATCAGATGGATCAACCCCCTCCCTATCTTTCTGTAGTCTCTCCAACACTTCTAGATCAACTACTGGAGGCGGGAGTAGCCATGGTGGATTTACAGGAATAACTACCGTTGGACTAAAACTCCCTTCCATACAGTCCCATCTCCTTCGTGTTTCTGTCTTCACTCATGTTCCCAGCATGCCTGTAAAATCCCTTTCACAGGATGAGACACCCCATGTCCTTGTAGGTTGACCCAATAATTAATTGCCAGCTGCTGTCTCCTAATCTGCAACGGCATGTCCCCCATCTCCACCTGTAATGCAGCCACTGGGGACGTCCGAAACGCCCCACTACATATTCTGAGTCCTTGCCCCTGTATGACATCTAGCCTTTCCAGTGAGGTCCGGGCTGCCGAACCATATGCTATACTGCCATAGTGATCAATGCAACATACATGGTCTTCAATGAGGAACGCCCAGCCCCCCACTCCTTCCCCGTCAGACAGCGCATAACATTTAGCACCTTCTTACACTTTCCCACCACTCTCTCAATGTGTCCTGCCCAGGTCAGTCTAGTGTCAAAGTATACCCCAAGGAACCTGAAGGTCCCCACCCTCTCCAAGTTTCTCCCATATAACCTCAAGCATACCTCATCTCCCACCTTCCTCCTGGTAAAGAACACTGTTTAAGTTTTCTCTACAGAGAACCTGAATCCCCACATTAATGCCCACCGCTCTACCTCATCAATTGCTTCCTGTACCTTCCTGACTATGTATGGCACATTTCTTCCCCTCTTCCATAAGGCCCCATCATCTGCAAATAACGACCTCCCTATATCCGGCCGTACCTGAGAGTAAACATCATTGATCATGATTGAAAACAACAGAGGACTAATCACACTTCCCTGCGGTGTAAAACAGTTTACTCCAAACATAATTTTTTTTTCAACTAAAACGAGAGATTCTATTGGACCAATTGGGCGTAGTCTTTCCCTGTTTCATTCCGTTGGCTTCGTTTGGTTCTTAAATGGTAAACTGTAAACGGTTTCTTTGCAAGACGTAACGAATACACCTCTGTACTGTACCAACGACAGCACAGTATGAAAATATGCAGAAACAAATGATGTAAGGTTTGATACCGGAGCGAAGAGGCATGCGTCGAAATCGCTACCCACTCAGCATGTGACATCATCCATGGACATCGAATTATGGGCGATATCAGGTCCGTCTGTGGTATCAGGTCCGTCTGTGGTATCAGGTCCGTCTGTGGTATCAGGTCCGTCTGTGGTATCAGGTCCGTCTGTGGTTGATGCTATTTCGCCCAAAAAGAGTCGTTCCAAATTGGGCTATGTTTAGTCCATCCGAAGATCAGCCTGACCGCTAGCTTGCTCTACTGAACTCATTGAAAACATGAGATCCACGAAAATAGTCATCTATTGCATAGCCTATATTGATTAAATGATGGTGGCTTCATGGAAATATCCACAATAAAATATTAATAAAATGTTGTTTTTCGACAAATTTAGCTTGTCAAGTTGTCAGCTGTTCTGACATAGGGAGAATATGACTGGAAATGGCCTGTACATTTATGGGTGCACAATTTAACAACTGAATTTATAACAATTTGAATTCTATATTTTAACCACCATTTGCTCCTCTTGCGACCACACAGAAGCAACACAGAAGCACAGTGACGACTCTCAAAAGGTTGAGGACAAGCAAGAGTGGGGACTGTAAGTACACATTTTTGTCCGAATAATTTGAATAACATTTTGTAATCTGTTGAGGTCGCAAACTATTATTTTCTCTAAACTTTTCTCTAGAATGCAGATGCTAGCTAGCTAGCTAACGTTACAACACAGACAGAAGTGGATAGCTAAATATATTTGGCTAGCTACAAGGCGGGAAAGCATAGCTAACTGACTGAGAGGGGTCCAGCTGAGACATCATCCCTCAGAGCAGTCATCCCTCAGAGCAGTCATCTCTCAGAGCAGTCATCCCTCAGAGCAGTCATCCCTCAGAGCAGTCATCCCTCAGAGCAGTCATCTCTCAGAGCAGTCATCCCTCAGGGTCTTTATGCAGGTCATCTCTCAGAGCAGTCATCCCTCAGGGTCTTTATGCAGGTCATCTCTCAGAGCAGTCATCCCTCAGGGTCTTTATGCAGGTCATCTCTCAGAGCAGTCATCCCTCAGGGTCTTTATGCAGGTCATCTCTCAGAGCAGTCATCCCTCAGGGTCTTTATGCAGGTCATCTCTCAGTGCATCTCTGTGCATCTCTCAGGTCTCCTGAGTGGCGCAGTGGTCTAAGGCACTGCATCGCACTGCATAGCTGTGCCACTAGAGATCCTGGTTCGAATCCAGGCTCTGTCGCAGCCGGCCGCGACCGGGAGACTCATGGGCGGCGCACAATTGGCCCAGCGTCATCCAGGGTAGGGGAGGGAATGGCCGGCAGGGATGTAGCTCAGTTGATAGAGCATGGCGTTTGCAACGCCAGGGTTGTGGGTTCGATTTCCACGGGGTATTCACTAACTGTAAGTCGCTCTGGATAAGAGCGTCTGCTAAATGACGTAAATGTAAATCTCTCAGGAAAAGTGGCCGTTTCAAATGGAACCATATAAAGAGAAGTAGGGGTTTAGAAAGGTGCCACTTAAGACGTCGTTTGGGTTATCGGACGTTAGTCATGGTCTGCAGAGATGACAGTAAGGAATTTAAGTTATGCCAAAAAAAAATGTCTATTCACTCACTGTGGGCTGTGTCTTTACTGATACTAATAATGGCGCCGGAGAAGATGGCTGCCGTTTTACAGCCCTCTAACCAATTGTACTATTATGTGTGTTTTTCCGCGTTATTTGTAATTTATTTTGTACATAATGTTTCTGCCATCGTCTCTTATAACCAAAAAGAGCTTCTGGATATCAGGACAGCGATTACTCACCTCGTATTGGACGAAGATTTTTTCTTCAACGAGGCGGCCGCAAAGGATATCCTACAGACACCCGACAAGGCCCAAATCCCTGTCATTCGCATGAGGAAGAGACGGAGATATCGTGGACGTAGGTCAGGGTGCCTTGTAAGGATCCGACGGTGAGCGAGTAAACTGCCGCTCCCATCAATCCTATTAGCCAATCTTCAATCATTGGAGAACAAATTGGATGACCTAAGATTACGGTTATCCTACCAACGGGACATTAAAAACTGTAATATCTTATGTTTCACCGAGTCGTGGCTGAACGACGACATGGACAACATACAGCTAGCAGGCTATACGCTACATCGGCAGGATAGAGCGGCTGACTCCGGTAAGACAAGGGGTGGCGGTCTGTGTATATTTGTAAACAAAATCAAATACTAAGGAAGTCTCGAGGTTTTGCTCGCCTGAGGTAGAGTACCTTATGATAAGCTGTAGACCACACTATTTACCAAGAGAGTTTTCATCTATATTTTTCATAGCTGTGTATTTACCACCACAAACCAATGCTGGCATTAAGATTGCACTGAATGAGCTGTATAAGGCCATAAGTCAACAGGAAAACGCTCATCCAGAGGCAGCGCTCCTAGTGGCCGGGGACTTTAATGCAGGGAAACTTAAATCCGTTCTACCTAATTTCTACCAGCATGTTAAATGTGCAACCAGAGGAAAAAAAACTCTAGACCACCTTTACTCCACACACAGAGACGCATACAAAGCTCTCCCTCGCCCTCCATTTGGCAAATCTGACCATAACTCTATCCTCCTGATTCCTGCTTATAAGCAAAAACTAAAGCAGGAAGCACCAGTGACTCGGTTAATAAAAAAGTGGTCAGATGACGCAGATGCTAAGCTACAGGACTGTTTTGCTAGCACAGACTAGAACATGTTCCGGGAATCTTCAGATAGCATTGAGGAGTACACCACATCAGTCACTGGCTTCATCAATAAGTGCATCGATGACGTCGTCCCCACAGTGACCGTACGTACATACCCCAACCAGAAGCCATGGATTACAGGCAACATCCACACTGAGCTAAAGGGTAGAGCTGCCGCTTTCAAGGAGCGGGACTCTAACCCGGACGCTTATAAGAAATCCCGCTATGCCCTCCGACGAACCATCAAACAGGCAAAGAGTCAATACAGGACTAAGATTGAATCGTACTACTCCGGCTCTGACGCTCGACGGATGTGGCAGAGCTTGAAAACTATTACAGACTACAAAGGGAAGCACAGCCGCGAGCTGCCCAGTGACACAAGCCTACCAGACGAGCTAAACCACTTCTACGCTCGCTTCGAGGCAAGCAACACTGAAACATGCATGAGAGCACCAGCTATTCATTGACTATAGCTCAGCATTCAACACCATAGTGCCCTCAAAGCTCATCACTAAGCTAAGGATCCTGGGACTAAACACCTCCCTCTGCAACTGGATCCTGGACTTCCTGACGGGCCGCCCCCAGGTGGTAAGGGTAGGTAACAACACATCTGCCACACTGATCCTCAACACGGGGGCCCCTCAGGGGTGCGTGCTCAGTCCCCTCCTGTACTCCCTGTTCACCCATGACTGCATGGCCAGGCAGGACTCCAACACCATCATTAAGTTTGCCGACGACACAACAGTGGTAGGCCTGATCACCGACAACGATGAGACAGCCTATAGGGAGGAGGTCAGAGACATGGCCGTGTGGTGCCAGGATAACAACCTCTCCCTCAACGTGACCAAGACAAAGGAGATGATTGTGGACTACAGGAAAAAAAAGAGGACTGAGCACGCCCCCATTCTCAACGACGGGGCTGTAGTGGAACAGGTTGAGAGCTTAAAGTTCCTTGGTGTCCACATCACCAACAAACTATCATGGTCCAAACACACCAAGACAGTCGTGAAGAGGGCACGACAAAGACTATTCCCCCTCAGGAGACTGAAAAGATTTGGCATGGGTCCTCAGATCCTCAAAAAATTCTACAGCTGCACCATCGAGAGCATCCTGACTGGTTGCATCACCGCCTGGTATGGCAACTGCTTGGCCTCCAACCGCAAGGCACTATAGAGGGTAGTGCGTACGCCCAGTACATCACTGGGGCCGAGCTTCCTGCCATCCAGGACCTCTATACCAGGCGGTGTCAGAGGAAGGCCCTCAAAATTGTCAAAGACTCCAGCCACCCAAGTCATAGACTGTTCTCTCTGCTACCGCACGGCAAGCGATACCGGAGTGCCAAGTCTAGGTCCAAAATACTTCTCAACAGCTTCTACCCCCAAGCCATAAGACTCCTGAACAGCTAATCATGGCTACCCAGACTATTTGCACTGCCCCCCCACCCCATCTTTTTACGCTGCTGCTACTCTGTTAATTTTTTATGCATAGTCACTTTAACTCTACCCACATGTACATATTACCTCAACTACCTCAACTAGCCGGTGCCCCCACACATTGACTCTGCACCGGTACCCCCCTGTATATATAGCCTCCCTACTGTTATTTTATTTTACTGCTGCTCTTTTTTTCTCAACACTTTTTTGTTGTTTTATTTTACTTTTTTATTAAAAAATAAATGCACTGTTGGTTAAGGGCTGTAAGTAAGCGTTTCACTGTAATGTCTGCACCTGTTGTATTCGGCGCATGTGGCCAATAAAATTTGATTTGAATGTTACCTACCGGTAGCCATGAATGTAACGTTAAGTTTTTCATAAACGTAAATGCTAGCTAATGTTAGCTACCTTAACTTATTTTAAAAAAACATTAATTTTACAATGTATTATGTATTATTGAATATTTGAAATAAGAATAATAATAAAATATCAAGTCATGGCGGTTCTAGTAGTTATGGAATTCCAGCGCTTCTAGTGTTGACTCCTTTCAAAACCCCCACTTCTCTTTATATGGTTCCTTTCGAAACCCCCACTTCTCTTTATATGGTTCCTTTCAAAACCCCCACTTCTCTTTATATGGTTCCATTCAAAACCCCCACTTCTCTTTATATGGTTCCTTTCGAAACCCCCACTTCTCTTTATATGGTTCCATTCAAAACCCCCACTTCTCTTTATATGGTTCCTTTCGAAATGCCCACTCCTTTCGAAACCCCCACTTTTCCTGAGAGATTACTTGTCAGTATATGGTAGCATAGAGACCCTGAGGGATGAAGTCGCAGCTGGACCCTATTGAACTGATTTGATAACTATCTAACTTGCTGTATGGGTTAACTACCTATCTAACTAGCTATCATAGTTCGTGAGAGAGGGGCATTAATAAGCCACTAAGAAGGGGAGACGAGGACAATGAGTTGCCCAAATGTAGCTAGCTACTGCTGGTGTTTAGCTAGTCATTGGTGTGTGTGCGTGTAGCTAACTAACGTTAGTTATGTAACTAGCTAGCTAATGTTAGCAAACAATGTTTTTCTCTAGCAGATAACGCCTCCTGCGGGGACAGGGGCTGGGATTAAAAGTATAGGACAAAACACACATCACGACAAGAGAGACACCACAACACTACATAAATAGAGACACCACAACACTACATAAAGAGAGACACCACAACACTACATAAAGAGAGACACCACAACACTACATAAAGAGAGACACCACAACACTACATAAAGAGAGCAACAACACAGCATGGTAGCAACACACGACAACAACATGGCAGCAACACAACATGGTAGCAGCACAACATGGCAGCAGCACAAAACATGGTACCAACATTATTGGGCTCAGACAACAGCACAAAGGGCAAGAAGGTAGAGACAACAATACATCAGGCGAAGCAGCCACAACTGTCAGTAAGAGTGTCCATGATTGAGTCTTTGAATGAAGAGATGGAGATAAAACTGTCCAGTTTGAGTGTTTTTTGCAGCTCGTTCCAGTCGCTAGCTGCAGCGAACTGAAAAGAGGAGCGACCCAGGGTGTGTCCTTTGGGGACCTTTAACAGAGTGCTGTGCTGCTGTGTGTGGGACTACAGGACAGGTACACCCCCAACACTACGGCATGGTATTGTGTCACACCATCAGAACTGTTTTCACTACTTTCTCCGGGTTGTATTCATTTGAGAAAATGTCAAACATTTTTCCTAGGAAAACGACTGAGCATTTTGTTATGGGAAGTGTCCATGTAGTCCCGCTTTGTTGAAGTCCGTTTTCTTCTGTTTGGTGCTTAATGATCACGACCATCATGTTCTTCCCCCTGTCAGAGCTGCTGCAGTGCATGCTGGGAGAGATGCAGAGCCACCGTGTGAGGGGCATGGTATCTCTGCACCAGTATAGGCATCAAGCCAAAGGGAATCTCAAATATAAACCATATTCTGATTTGTTTAACACTTTTTTGGTTACTACATGATTCCATATATGTTATTTCATAGTTTTGATGTCTTCACTATTATTCTACAATGTAGAAAAAAGTAAAAATAAAGAAAAACCCTTGAATGAGTAGGTGTGTCCAAACTTTTGACTGGTACTGTATATATAAAAAAAATTGTACCCCCCTTTTCTCCTCAATTTCGTGATATCCAATTGCGATTTTTCTCATTGCTGCAACTCCCCAACGGGCTCGGGAGAGGCGAAGGTCGAGTCATGCGTCCTCCGAAACATGACCCGCGATGCCGCGCTGCTTCTTCACACCCGCTCGCTTAACCCGGAAGCCAGCCGCACCAGTGTGTCGGAGGAAACCGACGTCAGATTGCAGGCGCCCAGCCCGCCACAAGGAGTCGCTAGAGCGCGATGAGCCAAGTAAAGCCCCCCCGGCCAAAACCTCCCCTAACCCGGACAACGTTGGGCCAATTGTGCGCTGCCCTATTGGACTCCTGTTCACGGCTGGTTGTGACACAGCGTGGGATCGAACCCCAGGCTGTATTGACGCCGCAACACTGCGATGTAGTGCCTTAGACCGCTGTGCCACTCGGGAGGCCCCTGAAGTTTTATATTTAATTCAAATCATTACAACTTAATTAATCTTCCCATGGGCAGTTAAGAAAGCATGGTATAGAGCTTGACAGCTTGTAGTCCTAAAAACCTGAAGTGAGTTACCTCTGGTTCGTTCAGCCATTCCTATGGGGAAAGAATAGGGTTTTGGGATGAACGCCGAAAATAATGTCTGAGGCTAACAGAGCTTATACATTTTGTTCTATGAGATAATAGCAGTCAGTTAACATGACCTTTATGAATTATTAAGCATTTATGTGCTTTGTATAATTACATAAATGCTTCAAAATTCACAAAAAGTGACATTGGCTGATGAAGATTCTCATAGAACAAAACATATAAGATCTCCTAAGCCTGTGTTTACCACAGACCTTATTTTCGGCGTTTATAAAAAAAAAAAAAAAAAACGTATATTTACGACACAACAAACATAAGAGGATAAAAAGAAGAATAACAATTAATACTGAACGACTAAAAGCCTCCTGAGGAAAAGCAAAGCTAAAAAGGTGTTTTAAGATCTCTTAAATATGTCCACAGTTTCAGCCCCCCTCAGGTTCTCTGGCAGGCTGTTTGAGAGGCTGGGGGCATAGTAACTAAAGGCTGCCTCTCCATCCCTCTTGGTCCTGGCTTTGGGATAGTTAAAAGGCCAGTGCCAGAGGACCTGAGGGACCTACTGGGTACATAACTTAAAAGCATGTCTGACATGTATTGGGGTGCACAATCGTGGAGTGATTTAAAAACCAATAGAAGAATCTTTAAATAGGTCCTAAGGCGGTCAGTGTGATGCGGTAGGATGAAGTCAGGCGCAGACACAGAGAGGAGGGTGACGTGTGAGCCCAATAGATCAATCGATCGCAAACCTCGAGCGGCACGTACATACGACCCTCTGGACACTGGGGGGGAGTGGGCTCGGTATGTAACGCCCGCTCGATGTCCGCGTCAACCTCCCACACCACCGGGGCCACCAGACACGACGCCGGAAGTATGGGAGTGGGCTCAATGGACGTCTCCTCTGTGTCATACAGTCGGGACAGGGCGTCTGCCTTAGCGTTCTGGGAACCTGGTCTGTAAGTAAGAGTGAACACAAAACGAGTGAAGAACATGGCCTACCTTGCCTGGCGAGGGTTCAATCTCCTCGCCGCCCGGATGTACTCCAGGTTACGATGGTCAGTCAAAATGAGGAAAGGGTGTTTAGCCCCCTCAAGCCAATGCCTCCACACTTTCAGAGCCTTAACCACAGCTAACAGCTCCCGGTCCCCCACATCATAGTTGCGCTCCGCCGGACTGAGCTTCTTAGAAAATAAAGCACAGGGGCGGAGCTTTGGTGGCGTACCCGAGCGCTGAGACAGTACAGCTCCTATCCCAGCCTCGGACGCGTCCACCTCAACCTGGAATGTTAAGGAGGGATCCGGATGAGCCAGCACTAGAGCCGAGGTAAACAGGTCCTTCAGATGACAAAAAGCCCTGTATGCCTCAGCTGACCACTGTAGTCGCACCGGTCCCACCTTCAGCAAGGAGGTAATGGGAGCCGCTACCTGACCAAAGCCCCAGATAAACCTCCGGTAGTAATTGGAAAAACCCAAAAATCGCTGCACCTCCTTCACCGTGGTTGGAGTCAGCCAATTACGCACAGCCGAAATGCGGTCAATCTCAATCTCCACCCCTAATGCGGACAGGTGGTGCCCTAGGAAGGAGATGGACTTGGAAGAACAGGCATTTCTCCGCCTTCACATACAGGTCATGCTCCAACAGTCGACCAAGCACTTGACGCACCAGGGACACATGCTCGGCCCGTGTAGCGGAGTATATGAGAATGTCATCAATATACACCACTACACCCTGTCCGTGCAGGTCCCTGAAAATCTCATCAACAAAGGATTGGAAGACTGATGGAGCATTCATCAACCCGTATGGCATGACGAGGTACTCATAGTGCCCAGAGGTGGTACTGAATACTGTCTTACACTCATCTCCCTCCCGGATACGCACCAGGTTGTACGCGCTCCTGAGATCCAATTTGGTGAAGAAGCGCGCCCCGTGCAATGACTCCGTCATACAGGCAATGAGCGGTAGTGGATAACTGTACTTGATAGTGATCTGATTGAGACCCCGGTAGTCAATGCACGGGCGTAAACCTCCAACCTTCTTCTTCACAAAAAATAAACTCGAGGAGACAGGTGAAGTGGATGGCCGAATGTATCCCTGCCCCAGAGATTCGGAGACATATGTCTCCATAGCCGCTGTCTCTTCCTGTGACAGGGATACACATGACAGGAATGTGCATGGTGGGAACCTGGTTTGGACTTTCCACCGTAGTTGCCCCTATGGAAACACCTACACACCTCCCCGAGCACTGACTTGACCATCCCTTGAGAGCCCTCTGTTGCCATGAAATCGTGGGGTCATGAAAAGTTAACCAGGGAAGCCCCAACACCACTGGAAACGCAGGAGAATCAATCAGAAAGAGACAATTTTCTCCTCATGACCCTCCTGCGTTTTCATCCAGAGTGGAGCTGTGACCTCCCTAATCAGGCCTAACCCTAAAGGGCGACTATCTAAGGCATGTACAGGGAAGGGCACATCAACAGGAACAATAGGAATCCCTAAACTACGGGAAAACTGACGATCAATAAAGTTCCCAGCTGCGCCTGAATCTACGAGCGCCTTATGCTGGGAATGAGGAGAAACCTCGGGAAACACAACATTAATACACATATGCGCAACAGGGATCTCTGGGTGAGTTGGGTGCCTACTCACCTGAGACGGTCCACCAGGGCTCTGCCTACCGCCTCGACTCCTAAAAGACCCTCCCCAGCACCGACCAGCAGTGTGTCCTCCGCGGCCACAGTTGGTGCAGGAGAGGGCCCTTCTTCCGGTCTCCCTAAGTGCAACACCTCCGAGCTCCATCGGAGTAGGGTCGGAGGTGCTGGGGGATGGAATGGACGGCCCCTGATCCGGACGTCCCCGGGTTGCCAACAGGTTATCCAGCCTTATCGACATGTCCACCAGTTGGTCCAGGTTAAGGGTGGTGTCCCTGCAGGCCAGTTCCCGACGAACGTCCTCCCGGAGGCTGCATTGGTAGTGGTAGATCAGGGCCCTCGCATTCCATCCTGCGCTGGCAGCCAGAGTCCTGAAATCCAGTGCAAAGTCCTGTGCGCTCCTCCTCCCCTGTCTGAGGTGGAATAGACGTTCCCCCTCCGGTGGATGATCGAATACCGCCCGAAAGCGGCGGGTGAAATCCTCAGTGTACTGACGCTGTGTCTATTCCTCCCCACTCGGCGTTGGCCCACTCGAGCGCTCTCCCCGACAGACAGGAGATGAGGGCGGACACGCTCTCGTATCCCGAGGGAGCCGGGTGGATGGTAGCCAGGTAGAGCTCTACCTGGAACAGAAAACCCTGGCACCCGGCAGCTGTACCGTCATATGCCCTCGGGAGCGAGAGCCGAATCCCACTGGACCCAGGTGACGAAGGGGTGGACAGCGGTGTGGGTGGTTGTGTAGTTGGAGGAGGTGTAGGACCACCACCTCTCTCCCATCGCGCCATAGTGTTCAACACGCGCTCCATTGCGGTGCCGAGAGTCTGGATCATGGTCGCCTGCTGTTGGACACGTTCCTCCATTGATCCGGACGAAATGAATGTACCTGCTGACTCCATATTATGGTGTGTGTTTCTGTCAGGATGTCAGTGTGATGCGGTAGGATGAAGTCAGGCGCAGGACACAGAGCTAATCGAAAACGTACTTTACTCGTAGGTAACGTAAATAACATAACCTCCACGCAGGGAGGAAACAAACCCGATCACCAGACAACAACCAAACACAGCTAGGACACAGCTATCTAGGGTTAAGTATAATACAGGGTTTATTAACCTTATAGGACACCATCACTTCTACTGTTCTCTGCTTGTTAGCAAGCAACTTCCTGTCTGGAGAATGTTTCCTAATATGTTTCCTGTACACAGTGCATTCAGAAAGTATTCAGACCCATTGACTTTCTCCACATTTCGTTAAGTTACAGCCTTATTCTAAAATTGATTAAATAAAATAAAATCCTCTTCAACCTACGCACAATACCCCATAATTACAAAGCGAAAACTGGTTTTTAGAATGTTTTGCTAATGTATTAAAAGTAAAAAACAGAAATACCTTATTTACATAAGTATTCAGACCCTTTGCTATGAGACTCGAAATTGAGCTCAGGTGCATCCTGTTTCCATTGATCATCTTTGAGATGTTTCTACAACTTAAATTAAATAAAATAAATAAAACATTTGATTGGAGTCCACCTGTGGTAAATTCAATTGATTGGACATGATTTGGAAAGGCACACACCTGTCTATATAAGGTCCCACAGTGCATGTCAGAGCAAAAACCAAGCCATGAGGTTGAAGGAATTGTCCGTAGAGCTCCGAGACAGGATTGTGTCGAGGCACAGATCTGGGGAAGGGTACCAAAACATTTCTGCAGCATTGAAGGTCCCCAAGAACACAGTGGCCTCCATCATTCTTAAATGGAAGAAGTTTGGAACCACCAAGACTCTTCCTAGAGCTGGCCGCCCAGCCAAACTGAGCAATCGGGGGAGAAGGGCCTTGGTCAGGGAGGTGGCCAAGAACCTGATGGTCACTCTGACAGAGCTCCAGTTCCTTTGTGGAGATGTGAGAACCTTCCAGAAGGACAACCATCTCTGCAGCACTCCACCAAACAGGCCTTTATGGTAGAGTGGCCAGACGGAAGCCACTCCTCAGTGAAAGGCACATGACAGCCCACTTGGAGTTTGCCAAAAGGCACCTAAAGGACTCTCAGACCATGAAGAACAAGATTCTCTGGTCTGATGAAACCAAGATTGAACTCTTTGGCCTGAATGCCAAGCTTCACGTCTGGGGGAAACCTGGCACCATCCCTACGGTGAAGCATGGTGGTGGCAGCATCATGCTGTGGGGATGTTTTTCAGCAGCAGGGACTGGGAGACTAGTCAGGCTTGAGGGAAAAATGAACGGAGCAAAGTACAGAGAGCTCCTTGATGAAAACCTGCTCCAGAGCGCTCAGGACCTCAGACTGGGGCGAAGGTTCACCTTCCAACAGGACAATGACCCTAAGCACACAGCCAAGACAACACAGGAGTGGCTTCGGGACAAGTCTCTGAATGTCCTTGAGTGGCCCAGCCAGAGCCCGGACTTGAACCCGATCGAACATCTCTGGAGAGACCTGAAAATAGCTGAGCAGCAGCGCTCCCCATCCAACCTGACAGAGCTTGAGAGGATCTGCAGAGAAGAATGGGAGAAACTCCCCAATACAGGTGTGCCAAGCTTGTAGCGTCATACCCAAGAAGACTCGAGGCTGTAATCGCTGCCAAAGGTGCTTCAACAAAGTACTGAGTAAAGGGTCTGAAATATTTATGTAAATGTAATATTTCACAACATTTCTAAAAACCTGTTTTTTCTTTGTAATTATGTGGTATTGTGTGTAGATTGATGAGGGATTAAAAGAAAATCAATTTTAGAATAAGGCTGTAACGTAACAAAATGTGAAGGGGGGTCTGAATACTTTCCGAATGCACTGTACGTCAATAAGGATACAGTATCTGTGTACCATCTGAAATAATGTATACAACTAGTTTCCTTTGTTTTCAATGCTGTCACTTTATTGAGGGGTGTATTGGCCCTAACCCTAACCCTGAATATACAATCTAATGCGATTCAACAGAACAGGACATCGAAGACTCCACTGAAATACAGCAACACATTACTGTTACACATCACAATACAAGTCACATTCAAACAGATAGACACAGATGGACAGACCCACAGACGGTACAGTACTTTAGTTTACAGGACATCCAACAACATGTCCACATCTCATCTGACTGTGGGTATTAGATCATTAGGGGCCAGTTTCCCGGACACAGATTACATCTAGTCCTGGACTAAAAAGCTCAGTGGAGAATCAGGACCAGGCTTACTCCTTGTTCTCACTCACATGAAAAAATACTATGGTATAAATATTGTAGTATTCAATGTAGTGTTTTTGCGGACTTTAGTATACGTATGTATGTACTGTGGTATAGTGTAGTATTTACAGTTAACTATAGTATAAATACTGTAGTAAAAGAAACTGTAGTATATACTATAGTAATTAATGTATTGTTTTTGCAGACTGTAGTATACTGTAGTATTTACTATAGTGTTTTTGTTTGATTATCTTTGACATAGAAGTGGAGGATATCTCCTTCAGGAAACCTGCTGGAAATACTAAAAGAGCACATTTTCCATAACCTGTAGGTAGGTAGGTACATAGGTAGGTAGGACTGGGGTCTGACCGGCTAGTTCAGAGCTTCTGCTCTATTCTATAACCTGTATGGTACACAATATATGGTATATACACTAAATATACAAAAGTATGTGGACACCCCTTCAAATGAGTGGATTTGGCTATTTCAGCCACATCCAGCTGAAATAATACATGTAATAAAAGATATTACATAAATGTCCTAAAGCAAAAATATTCACAAATAATACATTATCTGATCAAATTGCTTTAAAAAAGGGGCACAAGACAGGGATGTCCCCTCTCCCCCTCCTGTTTGCACTAGCAATTGAACTGCCTGCAGAAAGAATTAGACAGGACCCAAACGTAACATGTATCAGTATTGGTGAACATAAATATAAACTAAACTTATTTGCAGATGATCTCCTGATATACCTGACCAATATTGAAAAGTCAATGCCCCTCTTGCTAAAAATATTTTCAGAATACTCTAAAATCTCAGGTTATAAAATGAACGTGTCACGGTTTCGGCCGAGGCTGCCTCTCTCCCTTGTTCGGGCAGGCTTCGGCGTTCGTTGTCTCCGGAATACTAGCTGCCACCGTTGTATGTTTCATGTTCGTTTGCTTTTGTCTGATTGTTGTCACACCTGTTTTCATTTAGTGTCATTAGTGTCCTATTTAGTTCTCGTTGTGTTTGTCAGGTGTTGTGTGTTATTGATTTTTGTCTGTCGTGTGTAGGGCTGATGTTCGCTATTTCGCTCGGTTGAGCTTCCCTCCACTGCGTGGAGTGTTTACGCACCTGTGTAGTGCGCATTTGTTTTGTTCGCCTTCGTGCGTTATTTTGCCTACGGGCAAGTGTTCTCGTAATTTCCTTGTTGGAGAGTTACTAAAGTCTGTTGGACTATACTTCGGTGTCCTGCGTTTGATTCCACCACTACACCCACCTACAGCACGCGTGACAGAACGTGGAAAAAAACGAAATAATGGCAATACAATTTTTAAAAATAATAACTCATGATCTACATCAATCCTTTAACTGGACCACAAAAAAATATAATAAATACTTAGGATGCTTAATAAGTGACAACAAACAACAAATATATAAAGATAACGTTATACCATTACTCAACAATAAACCTCTTCAGAATGGCATGGCTCCCAAAGTTTTTATATTTATTCACGGTAATACCAATTACACCAACAAAGTATACTCGGTCATAATAGACTTTATATGGGCAAATAAAACTCATTGAATAAAAAGGAAAGTTTTACATCTTCCTAAGTCTGAGCGTGTTTTTAACCTTCCGCACTTGGAAGTGTATTAACTCGCCTCCGAAAAAATTTAAATAAATGTAGTCCTGCTTTGTGGCATTTCACGATGGCTCTATGTTATATTGATTGCACTATACGTTTTTGTGGGGGTAGATCTGGTTGTCCTTGTTCCATAGAGTCTTTCAGCGATGTTCCTATTGGCAGAGTGATTACTAAATATACAAGCAGACACATTTTCTCCTGTCTCTGAAAGAATGCAACTTGTGTTGGGCCCAACATCAGTGCCCGACCTCACTAATGGTCTTGTGGCTGAATGGAAGCAAGTCCCCGCAGCAATGTTCCAACATCTAGTGGAAAGCCTTCCCAGAAGAGTGGAGGCTGTTATAGCAGCAAAGGGGGGACCAACTCCATATTAATGCCCATGATTTTGAAATGAGATGTTTGACAAGCAGGTGTCCACATATTTTTGGTCATGTAGTGTACTTGGCATGTAGTTTTATGGGTGGCACAAATTGGGATATGGGGAGGGGAATGGGCAGGGTATATGCAAATTAAATACTGTAGTATTTACTATAGTTAAAACAGATAAACACACTATGGTCTCTGCCAATAAAACACACTGACAGCCACAGCCCCCAGAGGAGGAACATCGAAGAGATCAGGACATCATTCTATTGCTACTAACTGGGTACTTGACAGGGCTACCGGACCAGTCATATGCACGTCACACAGCCAAGTGTACAATGAAATGCTTAAACAATGTCCCCCTTTAGCAAGCGTCTGGGAGTTCAGTTGGCAGGGCAGGGTGGACACGGACCTCACTGGGCAAAAAATCGATTTGATGACGATGAATAAATGTGGAACACTAATTGGATTTGCAAAAAGTAATCAATGTATGGGCTTTTCTTTTTCACCCAACTTTTAGCCTAAATCCAATGACATGGTGAATTTCTTTCTTGATTTCACGTTGAATTTACGTTAGTTGACAAATTAACCAAATGTAAATCAAAACAAGACGTTGAACTGACATCTGTGCCCAGTAGGCTAGACAGAGTTAGTGGTTAGGGGTTAGGGGTGAGGGGTTAGGGGTGAGGGGTGAGGGGTTAGGGGTGAGGGGTGAGGGGTTAGGGGTGAGGGGTGAGGGGGGTGAGGGGTGAGGGGTTAGGGGTTAGGGGTTAGAGGGTTTAGGGTTAGAGGTGAGGGGTTAGGGGTTGAGGTGGGGGTTGGGGTGGGGGGTGAGGGGTTGGGGTTAGGGTGAGGGTTGGGTAGGGGTAGGGGTGGGGGTTGGGTGAGGGGTTAGTGGTTAGAGGTGTGGGTTAGGGGTGAGGGGTGAGGGTTAGGGGTTATTGCGGTTAGGGGTGAGGGGTTAGGGGTTAGCGGTTTAGGGTTTAGGGGTGAGGGGTTAGGGTTAGGGTGTGAGGGGTTAGGGTTAGGGGTGAGGGGTTAGGGTTAGGGTGTGAGGGGTTAGGGGTGAGGGTTAGGGGTTAGCGGTTAGGGGTTTAGGGTGTAGGTGGTTACGCGGTTAGGGTGGGGGTTGCGTTAGGGGTTAGAGTGAGGGTTAGGGTGTTAGCGGTTAGGGTTAGGGGTGAGGGGTTTAGGGTTAGGGTTAGGGGTTCGGGTTGGGTAGGGTTGAGGGGTTAGGGGTTAGGGGTTAGAGGTTGGGGTTGTAGGGTGGGTTAGGGTCCGGGTTTTAGGCCTTGTGCCTCAGCGCTCTCGCAGGATGGGTGTCGCAGGGGGCTAATGAGGGCACAGTCTACTGAGACCTTATTTTGGAAAAAAACCTTTTTAAAACAAGCCAAAGGGGAACTGAAAGATCCCCTATTCATGCTTAAAAAATCCAGTTCCCCCCGATATGACCCGGGGTTTTGGTCCTATGCAACTGCCCTTGGGGCTAAGGGAAAACCCTTTGGGCCCACTGCAATGATTTTTGGTTTTTTGGGGGGAAACTAGGGTTTTTTGGCCAAAGCAATGCCCTTTTTTCCCAACTTTTACTCCCCGGGTTTTGGTTCTGCTTTTTCCCCTTTTTTGGGGTTGGGAATCCCCTTTTTTAACACTGTTTTTTTGACATTTGGGTTTCAACGTTTATGTTTTTTGGTTAGGGTATGATTTGTTGGTTAGTTGAGGTTGGGGGTTTATTTATGGGGGGGTTTGAAGAGGGTTGTTGGTTATGTTGATTTTGGGGTTTAGTAAGGGTTTTTTGGGTTTGGAAGGGGGGGGAAAAGAGGGATTTTAGGTTAGCCGGGGGGGTCGGTTACGTTTGAGGGGGTTGGGGGGGGGGAGAAAATTAGGGGGGTTAGTTATTTTATTTGACCCTTTTGGGTTCGAATGTGGGGGGGTCTTTTTGGGGGTTTATAAGTTTTTGGGGGGGTTTGGGGTTACGTTAGGCCCCTTTTTTGTTATTGTTTTCCCCGTGGGGGTCCCGGGGTTTATGAGTTGGGTCCCGGGGTAGGGGGGGGTTGTTTTTTAATTGCATATGAGGGGGTTTTGGTTAGTTAGAGGGGGGGTTTTTGGGGTTGGAAATTATTTTGGGTCAGTTAGCCCCTGTTTTGACCTACGAACTGCCCGGGGGGGTTTTCCCCCCCGGGGGGCCTAAACGGGGCCCAAAGGGGGCCCGGGGTCCTCGGATACGTGAAAACCCTTTTGGGGGGCACGAAGGGCCCTTTTTAAAACCACATACTACCCTTTGGTTGGTTTCCCGTTTTACTACCCTTTTGGCCTATCATATGCCCTTTTTCCACCAACACCCTTTGTGGCTACTTTAAAACTGACCCTTTTTTGGCTACTTTACGCCCCCGGGGTTTCATTATGCCCTTTTTTCCCATAGCCCCCCTTTTGGGTCCTCTTTTAACCCCGGGGGTTTTCTTGTATACTCCCCGGTTTTCCCCTACAAATTGTGCCTTTTTTCCAGGGCCATCCCTATGCCCTTTTTGCCATTGGGCCTACTGATTAGGTGTTTGTTAATCGGTCCTAGAATAAAATGTTTTTTTGATTCGGCCTACATATGATGCCTTTTTCCCATCTGTTTTTCTACTGAACCCTTTTTCCTCTGATATTGACCCTGTTTTTGGGGTTACTGTTACTACCCTGTTGTTGCCACTTGTTCCCTGTTTTTTCCTGTATTGACCTTGTACGACCCCGTTGTTGGTCCTCTGAATGACCCTGTGTTGCATCTGCCCTTGTATACAGGGCCTTTTGTTGGTTATGTTACTGACCCTGTTTTTTGGTCCTACTGTATTTGGGGACCCCCTTTTGTTGGGTCCTATTTATCCGGCCCTGTTTTTTGGGCCTCGATATTGACCTTTTTGGTTTTTCTTTTTGGTATATTGACCGTTTTGGGGTTACTGTATACGACCGGGTTTTTGGTCCTCGTATAGACCCGTTGTTGGTCCTACTGTATATTGACCCTGTTGTTGGTCCTACTGTATATTGACCCTTTTTTGGGTTTCTACTTATCCCGCCCCTGTTTTTTCACTGTACGGCCCTGTTTTGATCCTACTTATATGCCCCCGTTGTTGGTCCTACTGCATACTGACCCTGTTGTTGGTTTTCCTCTACTCCCGGGTTTTTTCCATCTGACCTTGAAATATTAAACCCTGTTGTTGGTTCTATTTATACCGCCCTGTTTTTGTCTCCATCGGGCCCCCTGTTTTGTCCCTTATATACCCGGGTTGTTTTTCCTTTTGCTATGACCTTTTTTTGCCTTTTGTCCTCTGTATACTGACCTGTTTTGTCCAAAATTTACCGCCCTGTTGTTGGTTCTCATACTGCCCCTGTTGTTGGCCCTCTGAAACTGACCCTGTTTTTGGGTCCTATACTGACCCTTTTTTGGGTTTCCACTGTAATACCCCTTTTTGGGGTTTAAACTGATATGCCCTGTTGTTGCCTTTTGTATACGACCCTTTTTTTTGGTCCTACTTTTATTGACCCTTTTTGTTACCCTCTGTATATCCCCCCCGTTTTGGGCCCTTTTAAATAAAACCTGTTTTGCCCTACGTAATTGACCCTGTTTTTGTTTCCTTTTGGCTACTGAACCCTGTTTTGTCCTACTGTAAAACCCTGTTGTTGGCCCCTACTTATACGACCCTGTTGTTGCGAAAATTGGTCCTACGTATTGACCCTGTTTTTGTCCTACTGAAATGCCCCCTGTTTTTGTCCTAATGATAGCCCTGTTTTCCCCTTGGGCTGTGCCAGTCTGGTCCTTGTAATAGATCCAGTTGAGGTTCTGGTCGGTGCGGTACTGGACACTGTACTTGGTCAGCCACTCATCAGCATCACAGCGACCCTGGGTGAGGATACCTGAGACCACGCCCACATCCTGCAGGTCAATCTGGATCCACTGGCTGTTGTCCTGGAACTTAGACAGCCATGCACACCTGGAGAGGAGGAGGAACAAACATCTTATAATTAGGGCGTTAATTACAGTTAACTGTTAATTATTTTGAAGCATTTAATCGCGTCTCCATTTTTCACCCAAAAGATTCAAAAGTCTGTGTTTCCTCACGGACCCTTTTGAGCGTTACACACAATGCTCTCTGTGTGCCCTTGGCAGCTAGCAGCTGTAGACCCAGCTGGCACAAAACTTTTTTGTTACTTTCTACAACATTGTATTAGGTTGTACAAGGTTGCATATTGGTTACGATAGAACCCTCAAACTCAACTCTGGTCCTCTAAGCCAGTTCCACTGCGTTTTTTCATTGTACCCCTCTAATCAGTGACTGATTTAGACCTGGGACACCAGGTGGGTGGAATTAATTATTAGGTAGAACAGAAAACCAGCAGGCTCTGGACCTCGTAGGGTAAAAGTGGAATACCCCTGCGATAGAGCAAACGTTGTGACAACAATTGTCTCAACGTTTTGAGTGTTTGAATTACAGTTTTTCACAAAACGTTTTCAAATGGCTGTTTTTGAAACATTTTACAACGTTCTACAAGGTTGTGGTATCGTACCAGCTGGCACTGCAACGTTCTGAAACATTATAATTAGATTGTATAAGGTTTCAGAGTCCATGTATCAAACAGTTATTTTGATTAAATTAAAACCAGGAAAATCTGGAGAGTCCCCTGCTGATTACAGACCCATTAGTTTAATAAATTGTGAAAACAAAATAATAACAAAGCTCATATGCAATAGAATAGCAAAAGCCTTACCAGACTTGATAAATACAGTATCAATCAAACAGGGTTTATATAAAATAGGCACCTACAAACAAATACAAGAAAAATGTTCAGTTTAATACAATACACAAAAAAACAAGATATAGATTCATCAATACTGGCTATTGATGCCGAAAAGACATTAGACCGTCTTGAATGTCCTTTTCTATTCAAAACTTTGGAAGCTTTCAACTTTCCAGCTGAAAAATACATTTAATAAACAATATTATATAAATGTCCTTGTCAATGCTCCCCTTGCTAAAAATATTTTCAGAATACTCTAAAATCTCAGGTTATAAAATGAATTGCCTTTAACTGGACCACAAAAAATATAATAAATACTTAGGATGCTTAATAAGTGACAACAAACAACAAATATATAAAGATAACGTTATACCATTACTCAATAATAAACCTCTTCAGAATGGCATGGCTCCCAAAGTTTTTATATTTATTCACGGTAATACCAATTACACCAACAAAGTATACTCGGTCATAATAGACTTTATATGGGCAAATAAAACTCAAAGAATAAAAAGGAACGTTTTACATCTTCCTAAGTCTGAGCGTGTTTTTAACCTTCCGCACTTGGAAGTGTATTAACTCGCCTCCGAAGGCTTTTACTTGCAACATATAGTTAAATGTACTAAAAGCGGAACAATGGATACATATTGAAGATTCGCATGCTCATTCCCCAGAATCTTTCTGGTGAAAGGGTGATTTCACCCTGGGGGAATCTGGGTGTCTGAGGCATTTCTAGGTCAGTGAGATGTGTTTCACAGATAATTTGTCAAGGTGACGTGTATGCGGTGAACAAAGTCAAGCGCAGGACACCGAGCTACTGGCAGACGTACTTTACTTGCACAGTAATGAACATACAAAACAAAAAAAACTCCTAACAGGGAGGAACAATACTCGCATACAACAGCAACTGCCGACCTCACGGAAAACAATCACACACAACAAACAATGAGAGACAGGGTTTTTTAAAGGGAATAAAATGTAACATAATGGGAAACAGGTGTAAACAATAAAGACCAAACAAGGCAAACACCGAAACATAGATCGGTAGCAGCTAGTACTCCGGGGACGACGATCGCCGAAGCCTGCCCGAGCAAGGAGGAGGAGCAGCCTCGGCTGAATCCGTGACAGTACCCCCCCCCCCCCCCCCCCCCCCCCCCCCCTTGACGCGCGGCTCCAGGCGTGCGCCGACCCCGGCCTCGGGGATGGCCAGGAGGACGCGGAGCAGGGCGAGTCGGATGACTCCGGTGGAAATCCCTCAACATGGAGGGATCTAGGATGTCCCTCCTAGGGACCCAGCACCGTTCCTCCGGACCGTATCCCTCCCACTCCACGAGATACTGCAGGCCCCCCATCCAACGCCTCGAATCCAAGATGGAACGGACTGAGTACGCTGGAGCCCCCTCGATGTCCAATGGGGGCGGAGGAGCCTATAACATACCTTGTTCAATCTCCTCAGGACTTTAAATGGCCCCACAAACCGCCAACCCAGCTTCCGGCAGGGCAGGCGAAGGGGCAGGTTTCGGGTCGAGAGCCAGACCTGATCTCCCGGTGCATACACCGGAGCCTCACTGCGGTGGCGGTCGGCGCTCGCCTTTTGCCGCCTGATAGACCGTTGCAGATGGACATGCGCAGCGTTCCAGGTTTCTTCCGAGTGCCGAAACCACTCGTCCACCGCAGGGGCTTCGATCTGGCTCTGATGCCAAGGTGCCAGGACCGGCTGATACCCTAGCACACACTGAAAAGGCATAAGGTTAGTGGAGGAGTGGCGAAGTGAGTTTTGGGCTATCTCTGCCCAGGGGATATATCCCGACCACTCCCCCTGCCGGTCCTGGCAATAGGACCTCAGAAACCTACCCACATCCTGGTTCACTCTCTCCACCTGCCCATTACTCTCAGGGTGAAAACCTGAGGTAAGGCTAATCGAGACCCCCAGACGTTCCATAAACGCCCTCCAGACTCTAGAGGTGAACTGGGGACCCCGATAAGACACTATATCCTCAGGCACCCCGTAGTGCCGGAAGACGTGTGTAAACAGGGAGTCAGCAGTTTGTAGGGCTGTAGGGAGACCTGGCATAGGAATGAGATGGCAGGCCTTCGAAAACCGATCCACAACGACCAAGATCGTTGTGTTCCCCTGGGAGGGGGGAAGGTCCGTGACAAAATCCACCGATAGGTGAGACCACGGCCGTTGTGGAACGGGTAGGGGTTGTAACTTCCCTCTGGGCAGGTGTCTAGGCGCCTTACACTGGGCGCACACCGAGCAGGAGGAAACATAAACCCTCACGTCCTTAGCTAAAGTGGGCCACCAGTACTTCCCACTAAGGCAGTGCACTGTCCGACCAATACCAGGATGACCAGAGGAGGGTGACATGTGAGCCCAATATATCAATCGATCACGAACCTCGAGTGGCACATACTTCCGACCCTCTGGACACTGTGGGGGAGTAGGATCGGTACGTAACGCCCGCTCGATGTCCGCATCAACCTCCCACACCACCGGTGCCACCAGACAAGACTCTGGAAGTATGGGAGTGGGCTCAATGGACCTCTCCTCTGTGTCATATAGTCGGGACAGGGCGTCTGCCTTAGCGTTCTGTGACCCTGGTCTATAGGTGAACTTAAATACAAATCGGGTAAAAAACATAGCCCACCTTGCCTGGCGAGGGTTCAGCCTCCTCGCTGCCCGGATGTACTCCAGGTTACGATGGTCAGTCAAAATGAGAAAAGGGTGTTTAGCCCCCTCAAGCCAATGCCTCCACACCTTCAGGGCTTGAACCACCGCTAACAGCTCCCTGTCCCCCACGTCATAATTGCGCTCCGCCGGACTGAGCTTCTTAGAATAGAAAGCACAGGGGCGGAGTTTTGGTGGCGTACCCGAGCGCTGAGACAGTACAGCACCGATCCCAGCCTCGGACGCATCCACTTCAACTTGGAACGCCAAAGAGGGATCCGGATGTGCCAGCACTGGAGCCGAGGTAAACAGGTCCTTCAGATGTCTAAAAGCCCTGTCCGCCTCAGCCGACCACTGCAGACGCACCGGACCCCCCTTTAGCAGGGAGGTAATGGGAGCTGCTACCTGTCCAAAGCCCCGGATAAACCTCTGGTAGTAATTGGCAAAACCCAAGAACCGCTGCACTTCCTTCACCGTGGTGGGAGTCTGCCAATTACGCACGGCTGAAACGTGGTCAATCTCCATCTCCACCCCTGACGCGGAAAACCGATGTCCCAGGAAGGAGATGGACTCCTGGAAGAACAGACATTTCTCCACCTTCGCATACAGGTCATGCTCCAACAGTCTACCAAGCACCCGACGCACCAGGGACACATGCTCGGCTCGTGTAGCAGAGTATATTAGAATGTCATCAATATACACCACTACACCCTGTCCATGCAAGTCCCGGAAAATCTCGTCCACAAACGATTGGAAGACTGATGGAGCATTCATTAAACCGTATGGCATGACGAGGTACTCATAGTGACCCGAGGTGGTACTGAATGCTGTCTTCCACTCATCTCCCTCCCTAATGCGCACCAGGTTGTACGCGCTCCTGAGATCCAATTTTGTGAAGAATCGCGCCCCGTGTAATGACTCCGTCATACTAGCAATCAGAGGGAGAGGATAGCTGTATTTGATTGTGATCTGATTGAGACCACGGTAATCAATACACGGATGTAAACCCCCATCCCTCTTCTTCACAAAAAATTAACTCGAAGACGCAGGGGAGGTGGACGGCCGTATGTATCCCTGTCTCAGAGATTCGGTGACATATGTCTCCATAGCCGCCGTCTCCTCCTGAGACAGAGGATACACATGACTACGAGGAAGCGCAGCGCCTACTTGGAGGTCTATTGCACAATCCCCCTGTCGATGAGGTGGTAATTGAGTCGCCTTCTTTTTACAGAAGGCGAGAGCCAAATCAGCATACTCAGGTGGAATGTGCATGGTGGGAACTTGGTTTGGGCTTTCCACTGTCGTTGCCCCTACGGAAACATCTACACACTGACCGAAACACTGATCAGACCATCCCTTGAGAGCCCTCTGTTGCCATGAAATGTTGGGGTCATGAGATGTTAACTAGGGAAGCCCCAACACCACGGGAAACGCAGGAGAATCAATCAAATACAGACTAATTATCTCCTCATGGCCCTCCTGCGTTTTCATCCTGAGAGGCGCTGTGTCTTCCCTAATCAATCCTGACCCCAAAGGGCGGCTATCTAGGGCATGGATGGGGAAGGGCACATCGACAGGCACAATAGGAATCCCTAACTTATAGGTGAACTGGCGATTGATAAAATTCCTAGCTGCGCCTGAATCGACTAGCGCCTTATGCTGGGAGTGAGGAGAAACCTCGGGAAACACAACATTAATACACATATGCGCAACAGAGAGCTCTGGGTGAGTTGGGTGCCTACTCACCTGGAATGACTCATCAGTTTGCTGCCTACTGCCTCGATTCCTAGGAGACCCTACCCAGCACCGACCAGCAGTGTGTCCACTGCGGCCACAGTTGGTGCAGTGGACGGCCTCCCTCCTGGTCTCTCTCCTGGTCTCCCTAGCACCAGCACCTCCGAGCTCCATAGGGGTCGGCTCGGAAGTGCTGGGGGATGGAATGGACGGCCCTGAATCCGGACGTCCGCGGGTAGCCAACAGGGTATCCAGGCGAATTGACACGTCCACCAGTTGGTCAAAGCTGAGGTTGGTGTCCCTGCAGGCCAATTCCCGACGCACGTCCTCCCTCAGGCTACATCTGTAGTGGTCGATGAGGGCCCTCTCATTCCATCCCGCGTTGGCAGCCAGCGTCCAGAAGTCCAGTGCGAACTCCTGTGCGCTCCTCCTCCCCTGTCTGAGGTGGAATAGACACTCACCCGGCGCTTTACCCTCTGGTGGATGATCGAATACTGCCCTGAAGCGGCGGGTGAACTCTGCAAAGTTGACAGTAGCGGCGTCTATTCCCCCCCACTCGGCATTGGCACACTCCAGCGCCTTGCCGGACAGACAGGAGATGAGGGCGGACACGCTCTCGTATCCCGAGGGCACCGGGTGGATGGTTGCCAGGTAGAGTTCAACCTGGAGCAGGAAACCCAGACACCCGGCAGCTGTGCCATCATAAGCCCTCGGGAGCGAGAGCCGAACCCACTGGACCCCGGGGGTGAGCGATGGCATCGCCGATGGTGGTGGTTTTCGTCGGAGGAGGTGTAGGGAGACCCCCTCTTTCCCATCGCTCCATAGTGCTCACCACCGTTCCATGGCGGTGGGCCCAGAGCCTGGAAACATGGCCGCTTGTTGTTCGACATGTTCTTCCATTGATCCAGCTGGCACCGCCGCTCCTGCTGACTCCATGTGTGGTGGGGTGTTCTGGGCAAGGTGACGTGTATGATGGGACCAGCTGCCGGGGCGGCAGGTGGCTTTGTGCTTAGTGGGTAAAGAGCGTGGTGCCAGTAACCGAAAGTCGCTGGTTCCTAATCCCCCAAGCCGACTAGGTGAAAAATCTGTCAGGGGCCTTAAGACCAACAAATTAACCAAAAATTGCCCTGTAAGTCGCTCTGGATAAGAGCGTCTGGGCCTAAATGACTAAAATGTAAATGTAAATGTGTATGCGGTGAACGAATCAAGCGCAGACACCGAGCTACTGGCAGACGTACTTTACTTGCACAGTAATGAACATACAAAACTAAAAAACCTCCTAACAGGGAGGAACAATACCCGCATACAACAGCAACTGCCGACCTCACGGAAAACAATCACACACAACAAACAATGAGAGACAGGGTTTTTTAAAGGGAATACAATGCCACATAATAGGACACAGGTGTAAACAATAAAGACCAAACAAGACAAACACCGAAACATAGATCGGTAGCAGCTAGTACTCCGGGGACGACGAACGCCGAATCCTTCCCGAGCAAGGAGGAGGAGCAGCCTCGGCTGAATCCGTGACATAATTGCCCAGGAGGAAGGAAGGTCAGGGCTTTGCGCACTGAATGATACACCCTATGACGGCTTCCGGTGTATTGATGGGGGTGCGAGATCTAAAAATAAATGTACTCCTGCTTTGTGGCATTTCGCGATGGCTCTATGTTATATTGATTGCACTATACGTTTTTGTGGGTGTAGATATGGTTGTCCTTGTTCGATAGAGCCATTGGATGTCTTTCAGCGATGTTTCTATCGGCAGATCCATTGCTAAATATACAAGAAGGACACATTTTTTCCGGTCTCTGAAAGACTACAACTTGTGTTCGGCAGTGCTCCGTGCTCTGGCCCCGTCCCTCCCCCAAAGGTTTTTTTTTTTTTAAAGGAGGTGGACACTAACAACAATCCTTTGGGCATCTATTAGCTACATGGTGACATTCAACCATACATGTTTCAACTGGAATATAGCTAAAAGGATTCAATACAAAGAGTTGGATTTAGCTAACATTAGAAGGTCAGCTACAGCCGATGTCATCACCAAGTGGGCAGATGACAAATACGGTGCCTAGCTAAGTAAGTTTGTTTCCTGCATGCCACCTAGCTAGCTAGCTAAATTGAGTTGATCTACTGAAACCCATATTGTGTATTGCTGGCTAACATACTAGCTACTGTGTTACAGTGGGGGGAAATCGAATTATGTTTCTGTTTGCTAACTTAGCTAGCTAGGTAGCTAGCTAGCTAAACAACTACCAGTATCCATATCTATGACTAAATATAGAAGAGGTTTTACAATCAGAGATCTTTTGTATCTCGATTGTAAAACCTCTTCTCTTTTTAGTCGTAGATATGGCTAGCTACTAAACACCAAGCTACAAAGTTACAACCAGCCACCTAAAGCTAGGTTTACCAGCAAAAGTTAGAACATGACTGGAGTTGGCAAGCTAGTTAGCCTGGTGCCTGCTAACTTGTTATGCGCCACACCTCACATTTGTAACTTGTTAGCAAACGTGTGTAACATCAAGCAACTGTAAATCATTTTAGTAGCTAGCTATGTAACATAATTTACGAGGGTTGACATTGGTTATGATTATGACCTTGGATGCATATCCAGCTAGCTAGCTAGCTAAGTTTACTAGCAAACAGTGAGGAAAAACAATAATACAACAATGTATTGTTGTAAATCTCTAAAACTGAAGCTGGTTTTACTATAAAAAAGATTTGCCCAAGCATGCCTGATAGACATGGCTGTAAGCTCATTTGTACTGTGCAAAGGTTGAGGGTTATGTCATATTTCTTTCTATTAGGCTAGATATTGTTGTAAAAGTAATCTCTGTTCCTGTGCACATGTATGCATGTTCAACTAGTCTACCCTAATGTTGATGTTATGCTGGCACGGTTCAACTATTGTTCAAACTGTACAATAGAGTATAATTTAGTTTGTTTTTTGTTTTACAGACAATACCGTGTGGTGCTTGGGCTTCTTCCTGGAGTGGATTCTAGATACAGAAACATAATTCCTTTGCCTGCGTGTGTCATTGTAACAGAACTGTATCCTGTGAACAGTATCCTTCTCGAGGGATTAGACATTATTCTGGATTTCAAGCAGATGACTCATGAGGAACTGAACGGCAGTTTGATCACACTCCTCCCAGTCGCAGGGAATCCGTTTGGAATTTAGAAAATGCTCCGTTATTAAATAAATACTTTTTTTGCTCCATAAAGTAATCCAACATTATGTGCGCTGCCATCGTGTCTATTTCAAGTCTTCACAAATCAAATGAAAACAAATGTTTTGTCACATGCGCCGAATACAGTGAAATGCTTACCCTATGCCCTTAACCAACAATGCAGTTCAAGAAATAGAATTAAGAAAATATTTACTAAATAAAATAAAGTAAAAAATAAAATAAAAAGTAACACAATAAAATAACAATAACGAGGCTATATACATGGGGTACCGGTACCGAGTCAATGTGCGAGGGTACAGGTTAGTCGAGGTAATTTGTACATGTAGGTAGGGGTAAAGTGACTATGCATAGATAATAATCAGTGAGTAGCAGCAGTGTAAAAACAAAGGGGGGGGGGGGGGGGGGGGGTGTCAATGTAAATAGTCTGGGTGGCCATTTGATTAATTGTTCAGGAGTCTTATGGCTTGGGGGTAGAAGCTGTTGAGAAGCCTTTTGGACCTAGACTTGGCGCTCCGGTACTGCTTGCCATGCGGTAGCAGAGAGAACAGTCTATGACTTGGGTGACTGGAGTCTTTGACACTTTTTTGGGCCTTCCTCTGACACTGCCTAGTATATAGGTCCTGGATGGCAGGAAGCTTGGCCCCAGTGATGTACTGGGCCGTACGCACTACCCTCTGTAGCGCCTTACAGTCGGATGCCGAGGGGTTGCCATACCAGGCGGTGATGCAACCGGTCAGGATGCTCTCGATGGTGTAGCTGTAGAACTTTCTGAGGATCTGGGGACCCATGCCAAATCTTTTCAGTCTCCTAGGGGGGAAAAGGTGTTGTGGTGCCTTCTTCATGACTGTCTTTGTGTGTTTGGACCATGATAGTTTGTTGGTGATGTGGACACCAAGGAACTTGAAACTCTTGACCCGCTCCACTACAGCCCTGTCGATGTGAATGGGGGCCTGTTCGGCCCTCCTTTTCCTGTAGTTCACGATCAGCTCCTTTGTCTTGCTCACATTGAGGGAGAGGTTGTTGTCCTGGCTCCACACTGCCAGGTCTCTGACCTCCTCCCTATAGGTTGTCTCATCGTTATCGGTGATCAGGCCTACCACTGTTGTGTCGTCACCAAACTTAATGATGGTTTTGGAGTCATGCTTGGCCACGCAGTCATGGGTGAACATGGAGTACAGGAGGGGACAGAGCACGCACCCCTGAGGGGCCCCCGTGTTGAGGATCAGCGTGGCAGATGTGTTGTTACTTACCCTTACCACCTGGGGGCGGCCCGTCAGGAAGTCCAGGATCCAGTTGCAGAGGGAGGTGTTTAGTCCCAGGGAACTTAGCTTAGTGATGAGCTTTGTGGGCAATATGGTGTTGAACACTGAGCTGTAGTCAATGAACAGCATTCTCACATAGGTGTTCCTTTTGTCCAGGTGGGAAAGGGCAGTGTGGAGTGCAATAGAGATTGCATCATCTGTGGATCTGTTGGGGCGGTATGCAAATTGGAATGAGTCTAGGGTTTCTGGAATAATGGTGTTGATGTGAGCCATGACCAGCCTTTCAAAGCACTTCATGGCTATTGACGTGAGTGGTGGTCTGCTTGAAACATGTAGGTATTACAGACTCGGTCAGGGAGAGGTTGAAAATGTCAATGAAGACACTTGACAGTTGGTCCGCGTCCACGTCCTGGTAATCCGTCTGGCCCCGTGGACTTGTGAATGTTGACCTGTTTAAAGGTCTTACTCACATAGGCTACGGAGAGGGTGATCACACAGTCGTCCGGAACAGCTGGTGCTCTCATGCATGCTTTAGTGTTGCTTGCCTCGAAGCGAGCATAAAAGGCATTTACATTTACATTTACGTCATTTAGCAGACGCTCTTATCCAGAGCGACTTACATTATTATTTTTTATTTTCATACTGGCCCCCCATGTGAATCGAACCCACAACCCTGGCGTTGCAAACGCCATGCTCTACCAACTGAGCTACCTCCCTGCCGGCCATTCCCTCCCCTACCCTGGACGACGCTGGGCCAATTGTGCGCCGCCCCATTGGTCTCCCGGTTGCGGCTGGCTACAGCAGAGCGGCTGGGTTTCCCTTTGTAGTCCGTAATAGTTTGCAAGCCCTGCCACATCCGATGAGCGTTAGAGCCGGTGTAGTAGGATTCAATCCTGTCTTAACACTTTGCCTGTTTGATGGTTCGTTGGAGGGCATAGTGGGATTTCTTATAAGATTCCGGATTAGTGTCCCGTTCCTTGAAAGCTCTAGCCTTTAGCTCGGTTCCGATGTTGCCTGTAATCCATGGCTTCTGGTTGGGATATGTACGTACGGTCACTGTGGGAACGACGTTGTCGATGCACTTATTGATGAAGCCGGTGACTGAGGTGGTATACTCCTCAATGCCATTGGATGAATCCCGGGAACATATTCCAGTCTGTGCTAGCAAAACAGTCCTGTAGCGTAGCATCCGTGTCATCTGACCACTTCTGTATTGAGAGAGACACTGGTACTTCCTGCTTTAATTTGTGCTTGTAAGCAGGAATCAGGAGGATATAATTATGGTCAGATTTTCCAAATGGATGGTGAGGGAGAGCTTTGTATGCGTCTCTGTGTGTGGAGTAAAGGTGGTCTAGAGTTTTATTCCTCTGGTTGCACATGTGACATGCTGGTAGAAATTAGGTAAAACGGATCAGCTGTCATCGAAATGGATTCCCCATCAGTTCAGCCTGAAAATCCCTCTGATAATCTTTGCTCATCGCATCATTCTTGATAGCTGCAAGCCACTGGCAGAATCGGGGTGAATCTCTGGTAGGTAGAACGGTGAAAGATAACCCATTTTCGCGCTTGTTTCTAATTAGCACAGCCAGGCACAGAACACCACACAGGCATGATGACAAACATTAGTGAATAACAAACGTTTTCAAAAAAATCTTGCCTACAGAAGTCCTGAGATTACTATGTGTTGGTAATTTGAGGTGAACAACGCCATCATTCCAGTTTGTGGGTACGCCCCCTCTACCTAGCGGGCGGGGTTAGGGTTAGGTTAACCCTAACCCTAACCCTAACCTATCAGAGTTCACTATGAATGCCCGACTTTGTGGTTCACTATGAGCAAACCAACACACAGGGAGTCAAAACTTCCCGATTCTACCAGTGAAATTAACATTTGCTAGTTTTAGCGTGTGGTTTGGATAATTTTGATGTTTATGACAAAAACGTAATGTTGCTAATATAGTTTTGATTATATGCCGTGGCAGAGCCAGGTGAAATTCCCCTTTAAGAACGCTATAACAAAATGGAAGAAAATGAAATGTATTCTACAAGAACGAATATCACTACCTAAAAACACAACCCTATGGAACAATCCTTGGATAGCTTTTCAGAATGCACCGATAAATTGGTCCACATTAAAGGCATAGAAACCATTAATGACTTGGTAATAGGAAGTACATGTATTTCCATTAAATAATTAAAAAGCAATTTTTGGAGTAGCCAATGTAGATATTTTCAAATACATGCAACTCCAAAGTGTCATATCACGAAACTTTAATTTTAAATAATTTGGGCATCAGGCCAATCTTGAGAGAATCTTATTTGAGTCAGAAAAGGATATTAACATGATAGCTAAGATATACTAAACCTTGCAGAGAGCCGATCCAACTGACAACCTCTTAGAGAAAAATATTAACTATTGGAACCGAGACATAAAAATAACTGATATTGGCACAAGATGGAGGGAAGGATGGAACATAACTAACTAAATTACAGTTAACAAAAATGTACGCTTAATCCCGTCATCTCCTGGAAATCTGGCGAGATCACGGCTTGGAGTGAGGTATGTAGGGAAGAGTGCCTCATTTTACCTTGCAAAACGTCTACTGTGGAGGATGCGAAGGGTGCGGTGTCTACTGTTGTTCCTACAGAGTACCAGGATTACGCGCAGGTGTTCTCCAAGGAGAGGGCTACCGTGTTACCACCGCATCGGGCCTGGGATTGTGCAATTGATCTGCTATCCGGGGCTACACCTCCTCGCGGACGAATCTACCCTTTGTCACAGCCGGAACGAGAATCAATGAGCAAGTATATTGATGAGGCACTACAGCAAGGGGCCATTCGCCCATCTACGTCTCCCGCCGCATCCAGTTTTTTCTTTGTTAAGAAAAAGGATGGCGGACTGCGTCCTTGTATAGACTATCGAGGTTTGAACGATATTACCATTAAAAATCGTTACCCCCCTTCCTTTGATTCCAGCAGCCCTCGGGCAGGTGGGGCAGGCCTCAATCTACAGTAAACTGGACCTCAGGAGTGCGTACAATCTGGTGCGCATTAGAGAAGGGGATGAATGGAAGACCGCCTTCATCACCCATCGAGGACATTATGAATATTGTGTCATGCCCTATGGACTTACTAACGCGCCCTCTGTGTTCCAGGCGTTCATGAATGACATTTTCAGGGACTTGATTGATCGCTTTGTCATAGTGTACATTGATGACATCCTAATCTACTCTAACTCTCTGAGTGAACATGTGTCCCATGTACGCCAGGTTCTGGACCGACTCCGACAACACTCTCTGTTCGTGAAGGCCGAAAAGAGTGAATTCCATGTCACGACGATTTCCTTCCTTGGGGCCATACTCACTCCCGACGGGGTAAAACTGGATGAATCCAAGGTGCAAGCTGTACGAGACTGGCCTCAACCCCAGACGGTGAAAGAGCTCCAGAGATTCTTAGGGTTTGCCAATTACTATAGACGGTTCATGCGTAATTTCAGCACAACCGCAGCTCCCCTGTCGGCGATGACCAGCCACAAGGGTCGTGGTCTGAAATGGACGGAGGGGGCAGTGCGGGCTTTTGAGACATTGAAACAGCGATTTACCACCGCTCCCATTTTATGTCAGCCGGATCCTACCTTGCCGTTCATCGTGGAGGTGGACGCCTCGGAGGTTGGAGTTGGAGCCGTGCTATCCCAGCGCCAAGGTGAGCCGCCCAAATCACGACCCTGTGCTTTTTTTTCTAAGAAGCTGAATCCGGCCGAGCAGAACTACGACGTGGAAAATCGTCAATTACTGGCGGTGAAGTTAGCACTGGAGGAGTGGAGACATTGGCTGGAGGGAGCAGCTCATCCGTTCCAAGTGCTCACGGACCACCGCAACCTGGAGTATCTTCACAGTGCCAAACGACTGAACTCCCGACAGGCAAGGTGGTCTTTATTCTTCAACCGTTTCCAATTCACTGTCTCTTATATTCCCGGGTCCAAGAATTGTAAGGCGGACGCGCTTTCCCGACGGTTCGAGCGCGCTGACAGACCGGTTGAACCAGAACCTATCCTTCCCTTGAGTTGCCGTGCTGGTCCTGTGAGGTGGGCTATCGATGACACGATTCAGGAGAGCCTACAAGCGGAACCAGCCCCCCTCCAGAAACCCCGGTGTCGAAGGTGTTTGTACCAGCTCCGCTTCGACCTCAACTGATGGAATGGTGCCACACGTCGCTAGGATCTGGTCATCCCGGAATCACTCGAACTACACGACTCATCAGTCGAAAATACTGGTGGGATTCCCTCACAGATGACGTCAGAGACTATGTATTATCCTGCCCAGTATGTGCTCAGTCCAAGGCGCCTCGAGCACTACCGGAGGGTAAGCTGATGCCATTGCCAACTCCTCAACGACCCTGGTCGCACATTGCTATGGACTTTGTTACCGACCTACCAGAATCAGAGGGCCATACTGTAATTCTCGTGGTCATCGATCGATTCTCCAAGATGTGTCGGTTAGTACCCATGACCCGTTTACCTAACGCCACTCAGATGGCGGAGACTATGTTTAACCAGGTGTTCCGGCAGTTTGGTGTTCCGGAGGATATTGTTTCCGACCGGGGACCCCAGTTCGTATCCCGGGTTTGGAAGGCCTTCTGCGAACGCTTGGGCATCTCGGTGAGCCTCACCTCCAGATATCATCCCCAGGCCAATGGGCAGACAGAACGGCTCAACCAGGAAATTTGGAAGTATCTACGGCAACAATGTTCGCGGCAGCCGCAAGAGTGGAGCCGATTCCTTCCTTGGGTAGAGTATGCTCAGAACTCACTCATTCACACCTCCCTACGTCTAACGCCCTTTCAGTGTGTTCTAGGGTATCAACCACCCCTGTTCCCGTGGGATACCGCACCCGGGATGGTACCGGCGGTGGACGAGTGGTTCCGTCGGAGTGCGCAGGTCTGGGAGACGGCCCATCAACATCTCAGTCAAGCCTCACAACAGCAAAAGACCTACGCCGACCGACGCCGGAGACCTACTCCCACTTATCAACCCGGGCAGCGAGTGTGGCTGTCTACCCGAGACCTGCGGTTCCGACGGAGCTGCAAGAAGCTCCAACCCAGGTACATCGGTCCTTTCAAGGTACAGAGACGTATTAACCCTGTCACCTACCGTCTGTTACTCCCTCGACACTACAGGATAAACCCTACGTTCCACGTCTCCCTGTTGAAACCTGTCCATTATAGCCCGATGTACCCACCAATCGCTCAACAACCTACTACACCACCTTTGGAGGATGAACAGGACACCACCTATACAGTCCACGAGATACTGGAGTCAAGACGGAGACGAGGGGGCATCGAATATCTCGTGGACTGGGAGGGATATGGACCGGAGGAACGGTCCTGGGTCCCTGCTAAGGACATACTAGACCCCGCTCTCAAGGCCACTTTCCACGCTGAACACCCAGATCATCCCGGACCCCGACCCAGAGGAAGACCACCCGGTAGAGGTAGAAGGCCGTCAGGAGCCGGCCCTGGGGAGGGGGATACTGTAAGGGATCGGGGGTTGGCTGGGTCTAGACAGAGTCTGACACTTCCCCGATCTACAGAGAGGGGGAGTCATCAGACTCGATCTGGTTCACCTGAGTTCTGAGCACACCTGTCCGTAATTAGGGTAGGATATAAGGTGTGCTCAGAAGTTCAGTCGGTGCGAGGTATTGTTCCATTGTGACTTGCTAAGCGTTTTGTTCCGAGAGAGAGAGAGAGTTTGTTGTTTTTGATTACCCGTGTATCCGACCTGTGCCTTGTTGTTTGACTCCCCGAACTGCTTAATCCTCTACTTGTCTACCCCAGTGATTACCGTTCTCTGATCCTGTGCCTGTGACCTCGACTTGGTACCTCTGCCTGTCTCTGCCTGGCCCGGTTTTGACCACAGCTCGCCCGACCACGATTAAGCTATTCCCTTGTCTGTACTCTAATAAAGCATCGCTATTCTGCGATTGGATCTTACCACTCTGTCCGAGTATTCATTACACTGTCTGCATATTTCAAGACATGGTATACGAGGGTGCAGTGAGATAACCGATGGGTTGGACGATACTTTTCTCGTCAATCATCTTGAAAAAACGTGTACTTAAAAACTGGAAATCAACCAATCCTCCATCGTTAACACAATGAAAAGGTCAAATGCTTTATTATCTAAATGTTGAAAGTGCGTGGGCGACGGAGAGGAACAAAATGGTGCAGTTTGAGGCCATGTGGTGGAGAGTGATACGGGTGCTGGAGATGGGGGTGTGAGCAGGTGGGTCTGGGCAGGGTGTCTCCCGAGTGGCACAGTGGTCTAAGGCACTGCATCACAGTGCTAGCTGTGCCACTAGAGATCATCCCGGCAGGGATGTAGCTCAGTTGGTAGAGCATGGCGTTTGCAACGCCAGGGTTGTGGGTTTGATTCCCACGGGGGGCCAGTATAAAAAAAAAAAAAAAAAAAAAAAAAAAAAATGTATGCACTCACTAACTGTACGTCTACTAAAATGAAATTGTAAATGTGATGTCGTTGATGTTTGTGTGCGTCTGTATGCTGTTGTTTGTATGTGGATGTTTTGTATTGTAAAAAAATATATACAAAAAAAGATTGTGTAAGGTTTCAGGTGGCAACGTTTTGGGCACACCAAAGAGGAACCTTTGCCAATGTTACAGCTTATAATTGTGGTCCTCTGTAGCTCAGCTGGTAGAGCATGGCGCTTGTAACGCCAGGGTAGTAGGTTCGATCCCCGGGACCATCCATACAAAAATGTATGCACACATGACTGTAAGTCGCTTTGGATAAAAGCGTCTGCTAAATGGCATATTATTTTTATAATTTTTTTATAATGGGTTCTCATGAAACATTTTGAAATTGGGTTTTTAAAACGTACTCCAACCTGTGGAATGATACGAGCCGGCACGAAAACGTATTGCAACGTTCTGCAACGTTGTACAAGGTTATGGATTCATTTGGAATTTTGGAATGTTCAACATTTCAAATTCATACAACATTTTTCCGTCAGCTGACAGTTATTAAGAACACTCAAAAATGTCTGTCTGTGTCTGTTTGAAACGTTCCCAAAATGTTTGTAGCATTCCTGCAATGTTTTGGAACATATATTATTGTTCCAAGATGGCGTAGCAGTGCGGTCGTGTTTTTTTCTGTGTCCTTGTGTAAATAGCCAGTTTTTTTAGTTTTTTGTCTATTTTGTATATATTTCTCAATTTCACTTTTCATTCTTTAATAACTAAATATACTTTCCTGCAACCCGCCTCACCCAACGTGGAAAGGATTCTATTATTTCTTTATAACTTTTATGAAGAACCTTAAACTGAAACTAGCCTAGCTGCAACTGAATGGCTACTTGCTATTAGCCACCGTTAGCGTCTTCACCATTGTCCGTGGCCTACACTATCCACCAGCCAGCTCTAGCTCTAGCCTGGACAATTCGTCGGCCAGTCTGCACAGCGTGCTATCGACCCAGAGCATATCCGATTTTTCCGCAACCAGCTAGCTGCAACCAAATGGCTGTAGTTGTTGGCTAATTACCATTGCCCCTTAGCAAGCACCAGTTAGCCTTGAGCTAGCCTCGAGCCAGGCCCATCTCCCGACTATCTACCTCTCTGTCAACCGGACGGGACCTCCTAGTGTTGACACGGAGCCCCGCCGATCCAACACGACTGGTTTGCCGACGAAATCGTCTGATGTGGTTTCAACAGGCTTCTCGTTACGACGTCGACCACGAAGATCCATCTGCTAGCCCCGGCCCGCTAGCACACGCAAGCCGGGCTTCTTGCTCGCCAGTGCTGTAGCAGCCCCCGAACTACCTCCGAACTCTCCTATTGCTGTTCACCGGACCTTATGATAACTCAGCTATACAGCTGATGCCTGCTGGACTGTTCCTTTATACGGTACCGCATCCTGTTTATGTTTAGCCTCAGGCCAAACTTTGTCGCCATTACCAGCTGTTGTCTTAGCTCTCTCGAATAACACCTGTGATTGCTTTATGCCTCTCTCCCATGTCAATATGCCTTGCTTATTGCTGTTTCGGTTATTTCTTATTGTACTATTTCACTGTAGAGCCCCCAGCCCAGCTAAACCTGCCTTAGATAGCTCCTTTGTCCCACCCCCCATACACGCGGAGACCAACTCAATCGGTGCCTCCAGTGATGCTATCTCTTTCATCGTTACCCAACGCTTAGGTTTACCTCCACTGTACTTATATCCTTCCATATCCTTGTCTATACATAATGCCCTGAATCTATTCTACAACGCCAGGAAATCTGCCCCTTTTTTTCTCTGTACCCAACGCACTAGAAGACCAGTTCTTAAAGCCTTTAGCCGTTATCATTTGTTGACTTCTGTAACCGTAAAAGCATTGGTTTCTTGCACGTTAACATCCGAAGCCTCCTCCCTAAGTTTGAGTTATTCACTGCGTTAGCACACTCTGCCAAACCTGATGTTCTAGCAGTGTCTGAATCCTGGCTTAGGAAGGCCACCAAAAATTCAGAAATGTCCATCCCCAACTACAACATTTTCCGTCTCGATAGAACTTCCAAAGGGGGCGGAGTTGCAATCTACTGTAGAGATAGCCTGCAGAGCTCTATCATACTATCCAGGTCTGTGCCCAAACAGTTTGAGCTTCTACTTCTAAAAATCCACCTTTCCAGAAATAAGTCTCTCACTGTTGCCGCTTGCTACAGACCCCCCTCAACCCCAAGCTGTGCCCTGGACACCATATGTGAACTGATTGCCCCCCATCTATCCTCAGAGTTCGTACTGCTTGGTGACCTAAACTGGGATATGCTTAACACCCCGGCCAACCTACAATCTAAACTAGATGCCCTCAATCTCAAACAAATAAAACACGGAGTGGTTGTCGAGAGAGGTCGTGTTTTTCTCTAGCTGGAGGTAAGCAGGAGGTAAGCTTCTCATATGGTGTTGAGTAAAGCTTAACCATGTATTAGATCGTAGGTAGGTAGTAGCTGTAGTTAGGTATTGTATTTACTATAGGTTAGTAGTGTTGTTATTGTAGGTTTCCGTAGGTAATTGTAGGTTAGTATCGAAGCACGAGGCTAGCTAGCTAGCGGGTAGCTACTGGTATCGATTAGCAACGCTGGAGAGCTGTTTCCAATGTTAATGTTGTCCTAGCCATCGTTTAATTTTTGCTGCGTTATGCGTTATGAAAGGAACTAGACACGGACTTGAATTATCTGTTTAGTGTGCTAACACACTCTTGGCAGTTTGTTGTAACCAAGTATTGATGCTAAATTGTGTGTTAATGGATGCTAGCCTGCAAGTTAGCTACGGCGTCATAGCTAGGCATCGTGGGTTGTTGTGGGTAGTTACTGTGTCTTGGCAGTGCCGCTTGTAGCACGAAGCGAGCTACCTAGCCGTTTTTTCGAACAGAGTCAGAGTCAACACAATAGCCATTGTGTGCCGGGTGTAGCACGAAGCTAGCTAGCTAGCCGTTCTGTGTCTTGGCAGCGCCGGCTGTAGCACGAAGCGAGCTACCTAGCCGTTTTTTCGAACAGAGTCAGAGTCAACACAATAGCCATTGTGTGCCGGGTGTAGCACGAAGCTAGCTAGCTAGCCGTTCTTCAAACAAAGTCAACACAGTGGCCATTGCTAGCTACCCAACACGACCAGCTAACTGTACGGTAGTAGCTAAATACAATATACTTGTCCTAGCTAGCCAACGTCTAATCATTGCTGCGTCATGAAAGGAACTTGACACAGACACGAATGATCTGTTTAGTGTGTTATCACACTATTGGTGGT
>LR778272.1:1120039-1168733 GCA_902810595.1 Coregonus sp. 'balchen' | reverse complement strand
CTGTATCCAGCGTAACCCCCTCCTCTCCTCTCTCAGCCCAGTATAGAGGCTGTAGTCCAGCGTACCCCTCTCCTCCTCACCAGTAAAAGGGGGCTGTAGTCCAGTTCCTCCTCCGTGTCAGTTGAGGCTGTAGCACGTACCCTCCTCCTGTCATATAGAGGCTGTAGTCCAGCGTATCCCTCCTCCTTCAATAGAGGCTGTTCCACGATCCCTCCTCCGGCGTATAGAGCTTAGTCTGTACCCTCCTCCGTCAGTATAGAGGCTGTATCCACTATCTCCCTCTCTCTCAGCCAGTATAGAGGCTGTAGTCCAGCGTAACCCTCCTCTCCTCTCTCAGCCAGTATAGAGCTTAGTCCAGCGTAACCCTCCCTCCCTCTCTCAGCCAGTATAGAGGCTGTAGTCGCAACCTCTCGTGCGTATAGGGCTGTAGTCCCTAACTCTCCTCTCCTCTCTCAGCCATATAGAGGCTGTAGTCCACGTAACCCCTCTCCCTCTCTCGCCAGTATAAGGCTGTAGTCCAGCGTAACCCCTCTCTCCTCTCTCAGCCAGTATAGAGGCTGTAGTCCAGCGTAACCCTCCTCTCCTCTCTCAGCCAGTATAGAGGCTGTAGTCCAGCGTATCCCTCCTCCGCTCTCTCAGCAAGTATAGAGGCTGTAGTCCAGCGTAACCCTCCTCTCCTCTCTCAGCCAGTATAGAGGCTGTAGTCCAGCGTAACCCTCCTCTCCTCTCTCAGCCAGTATAGAGGCTGTAGTCCAGCGTATCCCTCCTCCGTGTCAGTATAGAGGCTGTAGTCCAGCGTATCCCTCCTCCGTGTCAGTATAGAGGCTGTAGTCCAGCGTATCCCTCCTCCGTGTCAGTATAGAGGCTGTAGTCCAGCGTATCCCTCCTCCGTGTCAGTATAGAGGCTGTAGTCCAGCGTATCCCTCCTCTGTGTCAGTAGCTCTATGTTCTACCCCCTCTGCAGCCGTCTTTCCTCATCCCTTGCCAGGCCTCCCCAGCCCCTCCCTCCCCAGCCCCTCCCTCCCCAGCCCCTCCCTCCCCAGCCCTTCCCCTCCCTCCCCAGCCCCTCCCTCCCCAGCCCCTCCCCTGGTTTCTGCTCTTCCGTCCCAGTTTTCCCAAAGCCATATGAAGTTTTTCAGGGTCCTGGAGGTGTCTCTGTCTTTCGCTCATTCTGCCATGTGGTGGTGATGGTTGTTGTTTTTGCAGTCACCCTGCCAAAGAACCTGCAGGTCCTACCAGCATCCCAGATCCCCTCCAAGCCTAGCCGACGCTCCATGCCGGCGCTCTACCGGCTTCCCACCCCCCTGCCCCCACTGCCTGTCAGGAAGGGGGTGCGGGGGCGACGCCCCAAGAGTGAGACCATCGCCCTGCTGAAGGCTGTAGCGGAGGCAGCAGCTCAGAACGGTACGGCTCCAACCTCTAACTCACAGCTGACTCCCAGGCCTCACAAGAAGAGAGGGCCTAAACCTGGCAGCAAGAGGAAGCCCAAGGTGCACCAGAACGCTGCGTATACCAGGCTGTCAGGGAGTCAACAGGACTGTCTCAGCACTGTGGTCTCTACAGGTAAACTAGACTGCATCCCACCTCTCTAACCACCTCCACCTCCATCCCACCTCTCTAATCACCTCCACCTCCATCCCACCTCTCTAACCACCTCCACCTCCATCCCACCTCTCTAACCACCTCCACCTCCATCCCACCTCTCTAACCACCTCCATCCCACCTCTCTAACCACCTCCATCCCACCTCTCTAACCACCTCCATCCCACCTCTCTAACCACCTCCACCTCCATCCCACCTCTCTAACCACCTCCACCTCCATCCCACATCTCTAACCACCTCCACCTCCATCCCACATCTCTAACCACCTCCATCCCACCTCTCTAACCACCCTCCATCCCACATCTCCTAACCACCTCCACCTCCATCCACCTCTCTAACCACCTCCACCTCCATCCCACATCTCTAACCACCTCCACCTCCATCCCACATCTCTAACCACCCTCCATCCCATCCCACATCTCTAACCACCTCCATCCCACCATCTCTAACCACCTCCATCCCCACCTCTCTAACCACCTCCACCTCCATCCCACCTCTCTAACCACCTCCACCTCCATCCCACCTCTCTAACCACCCTCCACCTCCCATCCCACCTCTCTAACCACCTACCATCCCACCTCTCTAACCCCTCCACCTCCATCCCACACTCTCTAACCACCTCCATCCCACCTCTCTAACCACCTCCATCCCACCATCTCTAACCCCCTCCATCCCCCCTCTCTAACCACCCCTCCATCCCACCTCTCTAACCACCTCCATCCCACCTCTCTAACCACCACCTCCATCCCACCTCTCTAACCACCTCCATCCCACCTCTCTAACCACCTCCACCATCCATCCCCACCTCTCTAACTCACCACCTCCATCCCACCTCTCTAACCACCTCCACCCCCTCCCCACCTCCAACCCCACCTCCTCCCCCTCCATCCCACCTCTCTAACCACCTCCATCCCACCTCTCTAACCACCTCCACCTCCATCCCACCTCTCTAACCACCTCCACCTCCATCCCACATCTCTAACCACCTCCATCCCACCTCTCTAACCACCTCCACCTCCATCCCACCTCTCTAACACCTCCACCTCCATCCCACCTCTCTAACCACCTCCACCTCATCCCACCTCTCTAACCCCCTCCATCCCACCTCTCTAACCACCTCCCTCCATCCCACCTCTCTAACCACCTCCATCCCACCCTCTCTAACCACCTCCACCTCCATCCCACCTCTTCAAACACCTCCACCTCCACCCCCACCTCTCTAAAAACACCTCACCTCCAGCCCACCTCTCTAACCACCGTCCATCCCACCTCTCTAACCACCTCCATCCCACCTCTCTAACCCACCTCCCACTCCCCACCCCCCCATCCCACTCTCTAACCACCTCCATCCCCCACCTCTCTAACCACCCCCTCCATCCCACCTCTCTACCCCCCTCTCCCACCTCATCCCACCTCTCTAACCACCTCCATCCCACCTCTCTAACCACCTCCATCCCCCGCTCAAACCACCTCCATCCCACCTCTCTACACCCCCTCCACCCACCCCATCTCTAACCACCTCCCCACCTCCACCCCATCCCCCTCTCTAACCACCCTCCACCTCAATCCACCCACCTCTCTAACCACCTCCACCTCCATCCCACCTCTCTAAACACCTCCCACCTCCATCCCACCTCTCTAACCACCTCCACCTCCCCCACCGCTCTAACCACCTCCACTCCCACCTCTCTAACCACCTCCATCCCACCTCCGACCACCTCCATCCCCCTCTCTAACCACCTCCACCTCCATCCCACCTCTCTAACCACCTCCACCTCCAGCCCACCTCTCTAACCACCTCCATCCCCCACCTCTCTAACACCACCTCCACCTCAAATCCACCATCCCACCTCTCAACCACCTCCATCCCACCTCTCTAAACACCTCCACCTCCATCCCACCTCTCTAACCACCTCCATCCCACCTCTCTAACCACCTCCATCCCACCTCTCTAACCACCTCCATCCCACCTCTCTAACCACCTCCATCCCACCTCTCTAACCACCTCCATCCCACCCTCTCTAACCACCTCCACCCCACCTCTCTAACCACCTCCACCTCCAGCCCACCTCTCTAACCACCTCCACCTCCATCCCACCTCTCGAACCCCTCCATCCCACCCCCTCTAACCACCTCCATCCCACCTCTCTAACCACCTCCATCCCACCTCTCTAACCACCTCCATCCCACCTCTCTAACCACCTCCACCTCCATCCCACCTCTCTAACCACCTCTCTAAACACCTCCACCTCCATCCCACCTCTCTAATCACCTCCACCTCCATCCCACCTCTCTAACCACCTCCATCCCACCCCTCTAACCACCTCCATCCCACCTCTCTAACCACCTCCATCCCACCTCTCTAACCACCTCCACCTCCATCCCACCTCTCTAACCACCTCCACCTCCATCCCACCTCTCTAACCACCTCCACCTCCATCCCACCTCTCTAAACACCTCCACCTCCATCCCACCTCTCTAACCACCTCCACCTCCATCCCACCTCTCTAACAACCTCCATCCCACCTCTCTAACCACCTCCATCCCACCTCTCTAACACCTCCACCTCCATCCCCCCTCTCTAAAACACCTCCACCTCCATCCCACCTCTCTAACACCTCCACCTCCATCCCACCTCTCTAAAACACCTCCACCTCCATCCCACCTCTCTAAACACCTCCACCTCCATCCCACCTCTCTAATCACCTCCACCTCCATCCCACCTCTCTAATCACCTCCACCTCCATCCCACCTCTCTAACCACCTCCATCCCACCTCTCTAAACACCTCCACCTCCATCCCACCTCTCTAAACACCTCCACCTCCATCCCACCTCTCTAAACACCTCCACCTCCATCCCACCTCTCTAAACACCTCCATCCCACCCCTCTAAACACCTCCACCTCCATCCCACCTCTCTAACCTTACATTACACCAATCACCTCCCTCAGCATACCAACCAACACACACCTATAAACTTACCTACATTTTTCCTGTTTTAAATGACTGTTAGCACTAAACAGTGTGTAACACCATGGTCATGGAATTTTGAAATGGTGTTTTCATATTTTCACTTAATGAAATTTAGTTAGGCACATTTTTACAAATATTTGATCAATCAAATACAAATCAACATATCAGCCAGGATGGGAATGACACTTTAGGTCGGCTGTGTTTGGGAGCATCACCTGGCTGTGTTTGGGAGCATCACCTGGCTGCGTTTGGGAGCATCACCTGGCTGTGTTTGGGAGCATCACCTGGCTGTGTTTGGGAGCATCACCTGGCTGTGTTTGGGAGCATCACCTGGCTGCGTTTGGGAGCATCACCTGGCTGCGTTTGGGAGCATCACCTGGCTGTGTTTGGGAGCATCACCTGGCTGCGTTTGGGAGCATCACCTGGCTGTGTTTGGGAGCATCACCTGGCTGTGTTTGGGAGCATCACCTGGCTGCGTTTGGGAGCATCAAATCAAATCAAATCAAATTGTATTGGTCACATGCGCCGAATACAACAGGTGCAGACATTACAGTGAAATGCTTACTTACAGCCCTTAACCAACAGTGCCTTTATTTTAAACAAAAAAAGTAAAAATAAAACAACAACAAAAAAAGTGTTGAGAAATAAAAGAGCAGAAGTAAAATAAAGTGACAGTAGGGAGGCTATATATACAGGGGGGTACCGTTGCAGAGTCAATGTGCGGGGGCACCGGCTAGTTGAGGTAGTTGAGGTAATATGTACATGTGGGTAGAGTTAAAGTGACTATGCATAAATACTTAACAGAGTAGCAGCAGCGTAAAAAGGATGGGGTGGGGGGGCAGTGCAAATAGTCCGGGTAGCCATGATTAGCTGTTCAGGAGTCTTATGGCTTGGGGGTAGAAGCTGTTGAGAAGTCTTTTGGACCTAGACTTGGCACTCCGGTACCGCTTGCCGTGCGGTAGCAGAGAGAACAGTCTATGACTAGGGTGGCTGGAGTCTTTGACAATTTTGAGGGCCTTCCTCTGACACCGCCTGGTATAGAGGTCCTGGATGGCAGGAAGCTTTGCCCCAGTGATGTACTGGGCCGTACGCACTACCCTCTGTAGTGCCTTGCGGTCGGAGGCCAAGCAGTTGCCATACCAGGCGGTGATGCAACCAGTCAGGATGCTCTCGATGGTGCAGCTGTAGAATTTTTTGAGGATCTGAGGACCCATGCCAAATCTTTTTAGTCTCCTGAGGGGGAATAGGCTTTGTCGTGCCCTCTTCACGACTGTCTTGGTGTGTTTGGACCATGATAGTTCGTTGGTGATGTGGACACCAAGGAACTTGAAGCTCTCAACCTGTTCCACTACAGCCCCGTCGATAAGAATGGGGGCGTGCTCAGTCCTCTTTTTTTTCCTGTAGTCCACAATCATCTCCTTTGTCTTGGTCACGTTGAGGGAGAGGTTGTTATCCTGGCACCACACGGCCAGATCTCTGACCTCCTCCCTATAGGCTGTCTCATCGTTGTCGGTGATCAGGCCTACCACTGTTGTGTCGTCGGCAAACTTAATGATGGTGTTGGAGTCGTGCCTGGCCATGCAGTCATGGGTGAACAGAGAGTACAGGAGGGGACTGAGCACGCACCCCTGAGGGGCCCCCGTGTTGAGGATCAGTGTGGCAAGTTGTGTTGTTACCTACCCTTACCACCTGGGGGCGGCCCGTCAGGAAGTCCAGGATCCAGTTGCAGAGGGAGGTGTTTAGTCCCAGGATCCTTAGCTTAGTGATGAGCTTAGAGGGCACTATGGTGTTGAATGCTGAGCTGTAGTCAATGAATAGCATTCTCACGTAGGTGTTCCTCTTGTCCAGGTGGGAAAGGGCAGTGTGGAGTGTGATAGAGATTGCATCATCTGTGGATCTGTTGGGGCGGTATGCAAATTGGAGTGGGTCTAGGGTTTCTGGGATTATGCTGTTGATGTGAGCCATGATCAGTCTTTCAAAGCACTTCATGGCTACAGACGTCAGTGCTACGGGTCGGTAGTCATTTAGGCAGGTTATCTTAGAGTTCTTGGGCACGGGGACTATGGTGGTCTGCTTGAAACATGTTGGTATTACAGACTCAGTCAGGGACATGTTGAAAATGTCAGTGAAGACACTTGCCAGTTGGTCAGCACATGCTCGGAGTACACGTCCTGGTAATCCGTCTGGCCCTGCAGCCTTGTGAATGTTGACCTGCTTAAAAGTCTTACTCACATCGGCTACAGAGAGCGTGATCACATAGTCATCCGGAACAGCTGGTGCTCTCATGCATGCTTCAGTGTTGCTTGCCTGCGTTTGGGAGCATCACCTGCATGCGTTTGGGAGCATCACCTGCATGCGTTTGGGAGCATCACCTGCATGCGTTTGGGAGCATCACCTGCATGCGTTTGGGAGCATCACCTGCATGCGTTTGGGAGCATCACCTGCATGCGTTTGGGAGCATCACCTGCATGCGTTTGGGAGCATCACCTGCATGCGTTTGGGAGCATCACCTGCATGCGTTTGGGAGCATCACCTGCATGCGTTTGGGGGCAACACCTGCATGCGTTTGGGAGCATCACCTGGCTGCGTTTGGGATGAGTGGGCCGTTGTTCAAGGAGAGGCAGACCATCACAGTAGAGCAGGTAGGCTTAGCCTATAAACTATGATAGAGATCAGACTAACTAGTAGGTAGCCAATTCAAAACATATCTTGTATAGTTAACTGTTGAGCTATTATTAGCAAGTTTTAATGTTTCCGTCACGTCAGTTTTCTTTTTTGAACAATTCATATGATTAATTTAAACAATTATTTTTGACGAAACGAATGATTCACTTCACCGTTGTGATTCGGTTCAATCACGGTGAATCGAATCATGTGAATCAAAATAAAATAAAAAGTAAAATTTAAGAAACACGTTTTGATGTCTCCTTTCTTTTGGATTATGTGGCTTCAACCTGTTTTGTAAATACTTCCAGTTGATTTGGCCATCCAGAATATGGGACATTGCAACTCAATAGATGCTAGTCAGCCTGCAAAGTAAACATTTCTAAGGTAGCTAAGATATAAGGTAGCTAAGAGTGTACAAAACATTAAGGACACCTTCCTAATATTGAGTTGCACCCCCCTCCTTTTGCCCTCAGAACAGCCTCAATTCGTCGGGGCATGGACTCTAGAAGGTGTTGAAAGCATTCCTCAGGATTGCTGGCCCATGTTGACTCCAATGCTTCCCACAGTTGTCAAGTTGGCTGGTTGTCCTTTGGGTGGTGGACCTTTCTTGATACACACGGGAAACTGTTGTGTGAAAAACATCCCCCAGGAGAGCTAATGGGTGGTCTAGCATCCTCCAGGAGAGCTAATGGGTGGTCTAGCATCCTCCAGGAGAGCTAATGGGTGGGCAACCATCCTCCAGGAGAGCTAATGGGTGGGCAACCATCCTCCAGGAGAGCTAATGGGTGGGCAACCATCCTCCAGGAGAGCTAATGGGTGGTCTAGCATCATCCAGGAGAGCTAATGGGTGGTCTAGCATCCTCCAGGAGAGCTAATGGGTGGGCAACCATCCTCCAGGAGAGCTAATGGGTGGGCAACCATCCTCCAGGAGAGCTAATGGGTGGGCAACCATCCTCCAGGAGAGCTAATGGGTGGTCAACCATCCTCCAGGAGAGCTAATGGGTGGGCAACCATCCTCCAGGAGAGCTAATGGGTGGTCTAGCATCCTCCAGGAGAGCTAATGGGTGGTCAACCATCCTCCAGGAGAGCTAATGGGTGGTCTAGCATCCTCCAGGAGAGCTAATGGGTGTGCAGGCTTTTATTCCCCTCTAACAAACCACATTTTAGAAATTAGCTGCTCAACCGGTCCTTGATAAACTGTCTCTGAAGTGTTTGAGCAGCGCATGATCAAAAGCCTGCACACCCAGGATCTCTCCAGACTGAGGGTTGACCACATGTGTTTTATACAGTTGTCTAACAGGTATTCGACAGGAGATGGTACATCAAAGACCACCATAGTCCCTGTGCCCAAGAACACTAAGGTAACTTGCCTAAATGACTACTGACCCGTAGCACTCACGTCTGTAGCCATGAAGTGCTTTGAAAGGCTTGTCATGAATCACACAGTGGTAGGCCTGATCACCGACAACGATGAGACAGCCTATAGGGAGGAGGTCAGAGACCTGGCTGTGTGGTGCCAGGACAACAACCTCTCCCTCAACGTGAGGGACAAAGGAGTTGATTGTGGACTACAGGAAAAAGAAGAGGACCGAGCACGCCCCCATTCTGATCGACGGGGCTGTAGTGGAGCTGGTTGAGAGCTTCAAGTTCCTTGGTGTCCACATCACCAACAAACTAACATGGTCCAAGCACACCAAGACAGTTGTGAAGAGGGCACGACAAAACCTATTCCCCCTAAGGAGACTGAAAAGATTTGGCATGTGTCCTCAGATCCTCAACAGGTTCTACAGCTGCACCATCGAGAGCATCCTGACTGGTTGCATCACCGCCTGGTATGGCAACTGCTTGGCCTCCGACCGCAAGGCACTACAGAGGGTAGTGCGTACGGCACAGTACATCACTGGGGCCAAGCTTCCTGCCATCCAGGACCTCTATACCAGGCGGTGTCAGAGGAAGACTCTAAAAATGGTCAAAGACTCCAGCCACCCTAGTCATAGGCTGTTCTCTCTGCTACCGCACGGCAAGCGGTACCGGAGTGCCAAGTCTAGGTCCAAGAGGCTTCTAAACAGCTTCTACCCCCAAGCCATAAGACTCCTGAACAGCTAATCATGGCTACCCAGACTATTTGCATTGATCCCCCCCCTCTTTTACGCTGCTGCTACTCTCTGTTTATTATTTATGCATAGTCACTTTAATAACTCTACCTACATGTACATATTACCTCAATTACCTCGACTAACTGGTGACCCTGCACATTGACTCAGTACCGGTACCCCCTGTATATAGCCTCGCTATTGTTATTTTTACTGCTGCTGTTTAATTATTTGTTACTTTTATTTTGTATTTTATATTCTATCTTTTGGTTTTATTTTTTGGTTTTCATTCTTAAAACAGGGCGGCAGGTAGCTTAGTGGGTAAGAGCGTTTTGCCAGTAACCGATAGGTCGCTGGTTCTAATCCCCGAGCCGACTAGGTGAAATTTTTTTATGTGCCCTTAAGCAAGGCACTTGACCCTAATTGCTCATGCAAGTCGCTCTGGATAAGAGCGTCTGCTAAATGACTAAAATGTAAATGTTAAAACTGCATTGTTGGTTAAGAGTAAGTAAGCGTTTCACACCTGTTGTATGTAGACCTTACAGTGAAATGCTTACTTACAAGCCCTTAACCAACAATGCAGTTTTAGGAAAAATAAGTGTTAAGAAAGTATTTACTAAAATAAACTGAAGAAAGAAAGAAAGAGAGAGAAAGAAGCAAAGAATTAAAGAGCAACAATAAAATAACAGTAATGAGGCTATATACAGGGGGTACCGGTACAGAGTCGATGTGCGGGGGCACATGTTAGTTGAGGTAATATGTACATGTAGGTAGAGGTGAAGTGACTATGCATAGATGGACTAGCAGCAGTGTAAAAATGGGGGGTGGGGTGTCAATGCAAATAGTCCGGGTTGCCATTTGATTAGCTGTTCAGGAGTCTTATGGCTTGGGGGTATTTGTATTTATTATGGATCCCCATTAGCTGCTGCCAAGGCAACAGCTACTCTTCCTAGGGTCCAGCAAATTTAAGGCAGTTATACATTTTAAAAACATTACAATACATTCATAACAGATTTCACAACATATTAAGTGTGTGCCCTCAGGCCTCTACTCTACTACCACATATCTATAACACAAAATCCATGTGTACGTGTGTGTATAGTGCGTGTCTTATGTGTCTATGTTTGTGTTGCTTCACAGTCCCCGCTGTTCCATAAGGTGTATTTTAATCTGTTTTTTAAATCAAATTTTACTGCTGACATGAGTTACTTGATGTGGAATAGAGTTCCATGTAGTCATGGCTCTATGTAGTACTGTGCGCCTCCCATAGTCTGTTCTTGACTTGGGAACTGTGAAGAGACCTCTGGTGGCATGTCTTGTGGTGTATGCATGGGTGTCTGAGCTATGTGCTAGTCGTTTAAACAGACAGCTCCGTTCATTCAACATGTCAATACCTCTCACAAATACAAGTAGTGATGAAGTCAATCTCTCCTCCACTTTGAGCCAGGAGAGATCGACATGCATATTATTAATGTTAGCTCTCCGTGTACATCCAAGGGCCAGCTGTGCTGCCCTGTTCTGAGCCAATTGCAATTTTCCTAAGTCCCTCTTTGTGGCACCTGACCACATGACTGAACAGTAGTCCAGGTGCGACAAAACTAGGGCCAGTAGGACCTGCCTTGTTGATAGTGCTGTTAAGAATCCAGAGCCCCATCCAAGCAAAGTCTCCTCAACTTGCTCACTTTCCACATTATTCATTACACAATTTAGTTGAGGTTTAGGGTTTATTAAATGATTTGTCCCAAATACAATGCTTTTTGTTTTTGAAATATTTAGGGCTAACTTATTCCTTGCCACCCATTCTGAAACTGCAGCTCTTTGTTAAGTGTTGCTGTCATTTCAGTCGCTGTGGTAGCTGACGTGTATAGTGTTGAGTCATCCGCATACATGGACACACTGGCTTTACTCAAAGCCAGTGGCATGTCGTTAGTAAAGATTTAAAAAAGTAATGGGCCTAGACAGCTGCCCTGGGGAATTCCTGATTCTACCTGGATTTTTTTGAGAGGCTTCCATTAAAGAACACCCTCTGTGTTCTGTTAGACAGCTAACTCTTTATCCACAATATTTCAGGGGGTGTAAAGCCATAACACATACGTTTTTCCAGCTACAGACTGATGGATAATGTCAAAAGCCGGGCTGAAGTCTAACAAAACAGCTCCCACAATCTTATCAATTTCTCTCAGCCAATCATCAGTCATTTGTGTAAGTGCTGTGCTTGTTGAATGTCCTTCCCTATAAGCGTGCTGAAACTCTGTTGTCAATTTGTTTACTGTGAAATAGCATTGTATTTGGTCAAACGCCATTGGTTGGCTGATTGGTTGGCTTTTTTAGCCAGTTAAGGGGGCTTTACTATTCTTAGGTAGGGGAATGACTTTTGCTTCCCTCCAGGCCTGAGGCCACACACTTTCTAGTAGGCTTAAATTGAAGATATGGCAAATAGGAGTGGCAATATCGTCCGCTATTATCCTCAGTAATTTTCCATCCAAGTTGTCAGACCCCGGTGGCTTGTCCATTGTTGATCGACAATTTTTTCACCTCTTCCACACTTATTTTACGGAATTCAAAATTACAATGCTTATCTTTCATAATTTGGTCAGATATACTTGGATGTGTAGTGTCAGCGTTTGTTGCTGGCTTGTCATGCCTAAGTTTGCTAATCTTGCCAATTAAAAAATCATTAAAGTAGTTGGCAATATCAGTGGTTTTTGTGATGAATGAGCCATCTGATTCAATGAATGATGGCCTTTTTGCCCAAAATTTAATTGAAGGTGCTCCAAAGCTTTTTACCATAATTCTTTGTCATTTATCTTTGTTTCAGTGTAGTTTCTTATTTTTATTCAGTTTAGTCACATAATTTCTCAATTTGCAGTATGTTTGCCAATCAGTTGTACAGCCAGACCTATTTGCCATATCTTTTGCCTCATCTCTCCCAACCATACAATTTTTCAATTCCTCATCAATCCATGGGGATTTAACCGTTTTTACAGTCATTTTCTTAATGGGTGCATGTTTATTAGTAACTGAGATAAGCAATTTCCTAAATGTGTAAAGTGCAGCGTCTGGTTGCTCGTCATTACACACCACAGACCAACAAATATTCTTCACATCATCAACATAGGAATCACTACAGAACTTCTTGTATGACCTCTTATACACTATATTAGGCCCAGCCTTTGGAACTTTGGTTTTTCTTGATATGTCTACTATATTGTGATCACTACATCCGATGGATTTGGATAAACACAGATGGCACCGGAGGAGATGGCTGCCGTTTTACAGCCCTCTAACCAATTGTACTATTATGTGTGTTTCTGCCACCGTCTCTTATGACCAAAAAGAGCTTCTGGATATCAGGACAGTGATTACTCACCTCCTATTGGACAGCAAAGGATATTCCAAAGACACCCGACAAGGCCCAAATCCCTGTCATTCGCATGAGAAAGGGACAGAGATATTGTGGATTTAGGTCGGGGTGCCTTGTAAGGATCCGATGGCGAGCGAGTAAACTGCCTCTTCCGTCAATCCTATGTACGTTGGCTAAATCATTGGAAAACAAAATGGTAGGATATCCTACCAACGGGACATTAAAAACTGTAATATCTTACGACATGGATAACATACAGCTGGTGGGATATACGCTACATCGGCAGGATAGAACGGCTGACTCCGGTAAGACAAGGGGTGGCGGTCTATGTGTATTTGTAAACAACAGCTGGTGCATAAAATCTAATACTAAGGAAGTCTCAAGGTTTTGCTTTCCTGAGGTAGAGTATCTCATGATAAGCTGTAGACCACACTATTTACCAAAATAGTTTTCTTCTATATTTTTCGTAGCTGTCTATTTACCACCACAAACCGATGCTGGCATTAAGATTGCACTGAATGAGCTGTATAAGGCCATAAGCAAACAGGAAAACGCTCATCCAGAGGCAGCGCTCCTGGTGGCCGGGGTCTTTAATGCAGGGGAACTTAAATCCGTTCTACCTAATTTCTACCAGCATGTTAAATGTGCAACCAGAGGGGAAAAAACTCTAAACCACCTTTACTCCACACACAGAGACGCTACAAAGCTCTCCCTCGCCCTCCATTAGGCAAATCTGACCATAACTCTATCCTCCTGATTCCTGCTTATAAGCAAAAACTAAAGCAGGAAGCACCAGTGACTCGGTTAATAAGGAAGTGGTCAGATGACGCAGATGCTAAGCTACAGGACTGTTTTGCTAGCACAGACTGGAATATGTTCCGGGATTCTTCCGATGGCATTGAGGAGTACACCACATCAGTCACTGGCTTCATCAATAAGTGCATCGATGGCGTCGTCCTGACAGTGACCGTATGTACATACCCCAACCAGAAGCCATGGATTACAGGAAACATCCGCACTGAGCTAAAGGGTAGAGCTGCCGCTTTCAAGGAGCGGGACTCTAACCCGGACGCTTATAAGAAGTCCCGCTATGCTCTCTGACGAACCATCAAACAGGCAAAGAGTCAATACAGGAATAAGATTGAATCGTACTACTCCGGCTCCGACGCTCGTCGGATGTGGCAGGGTTTGCAAACTATTACTGACTACAAAGGGAAGCACAGCCGCGAGCTGCCCAGTGACACAAGCCTACCAGACGAGCTAAACCACTTCTATGCTCGCTTCGAGGCAAGCAACACTGAAGCATGCATGAGAGCATCAGCTGTTTCGGATGACTGTGATCACGCTCTGCGTAGCCGATGTGAGTAAGACTTTTAAGCAGGTCAACATTCACAAGGACGCAGGGCCAGACGGATTACCAGGACGTGTACTCCGAGCATGCGCTGACCAACTGGCAAGTGTCTTCACTGATGTTTTCAACCTCTCCCTGTCTGAGTCTGTAATACCAACATGTTTCAAGCAGACCACCATAGTCCCTGTGCCCAAGAACACTAAGAAAACCTGCCTAAATGACTACCGACCCGTAGCACTCACGTCTGTAGTGCTTTAAAAGGCTCTCACATCAACACCATTATCCCAGAAACCTTAGACCCACTCCAATTTGCATTCCCACCCCAACAGATCCACAGATGATCCAATCTCTATTGTACTCCACACTGCCCTTTCCCACCTGGACAAGAGGAACACCTACATGAGAATGCTATTCATTGACTACAGCTCAGTGTTCAACACCATAGTGCCCTCAAAGCTCATCACTAAGCTAAGGACCCTGGGACTAAACACCTCCCTCTGCAACTGGATCCTGGACTTCCTGACGGGCCGCCACCAGGTGGAAAGGGTAGGTATAGTCCCGTGTAGCTCAGTTGGTTGAGCATGGCGCTTGCAACGCCAGGGTTGTGGCGGACCTACACTTGGCACTCCGGTACCGCTTGAGAGAACAGTCTATGACTAGGCTGGCTGGTGTCTTTCGCAATTTCTATGGCCTTCCTCTGACACCGCCTGGTATAGAGGTCCTGGATGGCAGGAAGCTTGGCCCAAGCGATTTACTGGGCCGTACGCACTACCCTCTGTAGTGCCTTGCGGTCGGAGGCCGAGCAGTTGCCATACCAGGCGGTGATGCAACCAGTCAGGATGCTCTCGACGGTGTATCTGTATAACGGTTTTAGAATCTGAGGACCCATGCCAAATCTTTTCAGTCTCCTGAGGGGGAATAGATGTCATCTGACCACTCCCGTATTGAGCGAGTCACTGGTTCTTCCTGATTTTTATTTTTTGCTTGTAAGCAGGAATCAGGATATTTTTATGGTCAGATTTGACAAATAGAGGGCGAGGGAGAGCTTTGCGTCTCTGTGTGTGGAGTAAAGGTGGTCTAGAGTTTTTTTTTCCTCTAGTTGCACATGTAACATGCTGGTAGAAATGAGGTAGAACGGATGTAAGTTTCCTTGCATAAAAGTCCCCGGCCACTAGGAGCGCTGCCTCTGGATGAGCATTTTCTTGTTTGCTTATGGCCTTATACAGCTTGTTGAGTGTGGTCTTAGTGCCAGCATCGGCTTGTGGTGGTAAATAGACCGCTATGAAAAATATAGATGAAAATGCTCTTGGTAAATAGTGTGGTCTACAACTTATCATGAGATACTCTACCTCAGTCGAGCAAAACCTAGAGACTTCCTTAATATTAGATTCCGTTCTGTTGTTTACAAATACAGCTGATCTATCTTAAACCCAGCTGTATGTTTTCCATGTCGTCGTTCAGCCACGACTCTGTGAAACATAAAATTTTACCGTTTTTAATGTCCCGTTGGTAGGATAACCGTAATCTTAGGTCATCCAATTTATTCTCAAATGATTGAAGATTGGCTAATAGGATTGATGGGAGCGGCAGTTTACTCGCTCACCGTCGGATCCTTACAAGGCACTTGATCGGAGCTCATCCAGTTTATTATCCAATGATTGCACGTTGGCTAATAGTATGGAGGGTAGAGGCAGGTTACCCGGTCGCCGTCGGATCCTTACAAGGCACCCCGACCTACGTCCCCTATATCTCCATCTCTTCTTCATGTGAACGACAGGGATTTGGGCCTTGTCCGGTGTCTGAAGTAAATCCTTCACGTCCGTCTCGTTAAAGAAAAAATCTTCATCCAGTACGAGGTGATAAATCGCTGTTCTGATATCCAGAAGCTTTTTTCGGTCATAAGAGACGATGGCAGAAACATTATGTATAAAATAAGTTACAAATAACGCGAAAAAACACACAATAGCACAATTGGTTAGAGCACTTAAAACGGCAGCAATCTCCTCCGTCGCCATTGTATGTCAAAGCGAAAACAGGGTTTTAGAAATTTTATCAAATTTGTTACAAATAAAAAACGGATATCTTATTTACATAACTATTCTCAGACCCTTTGCTATGAGACTCGAAATTGATCTCAGGTGCATCCTGTTTCGATTGATCATCCTTGAGATGTTTCTACAACTTGATTGGAGTCCGCCTGTGGTAAATTCAATTGATTGGACATGATTTTGAAAGGCACACACCTGTCTATATGTGGTCCTCTGTAGCTCAGCTGGTAGAGCACGGCGCTTGTAACGCCAAGGTAGTGGGTTCGATCCCCGGGACCACCCATACACAAAAAATTTATGCACGCATGACTGTAAGTCGCTTTGGATAAAAGCGTCTGCTAAATGGCATATTATTATTATATAAGGTCCCACAGTTGACAGTGCATGTCAGAGCAAAAGCCAAGCCATGAGGTCGAAGGACTTGTCCGTAGAGCTCTGAGACAGGATTGTGTTGAGGCACAGATCTGGGGAAGGGGACCTTCAATGCTGCTGATATTTCTTGGTACCCAAGAACACAGTGGCCTCCATCATTCTTAAATGGAAGAAGTTTGGAACTACCAAGACTCTTCCTAGAGCTGGCCGCCCTGCCAAACTGAGCAATCGGGGGAGAAGGGCCTTGGTCAGGGAGGTGACTAAGAACCCGATGGTCACACTGACAGAGCTCCAGTTCCTTTGTGGAGATGGGAGAACCTTCCAGAAGGACAACCATCAGGCCTTTATGGTAGAGTGGCCAGACGGAAGCCACTCCTCAGTAAAAGGCACATGACAGCCCGCTTGGAGTTTGCCAAAAGGCACCTAAAGAATCTCAGACCATGAGAAACAAGATTCTCTGGTCTGATGAAACCAAGATTGAACTCTTTGGCCTGAATGCCAAGCGTCACGTCTGCAGGAAACCTGGCACCATCCCTACGGTGAAGCATGGTGGTGGCAGCGTCATGGTGTGGGGATGTCTTTCAGCGGCAGGGAGACTAGTCAGGATCGAGGGAAAGATGAACGGCGCAAAGTACAGAGAGATCCTTGATGAAAACCTGCTCCAGAGTGCTCAGGACCTCAGACTGGGGCAAAGGTTCACCTTCCAACAGGACAACGACCCTAAGCACACATTCAAGGCAACGCAGGAGTGGCTTCGGGACAAGTCTCTGAATGTCCTTGAGTAGCCCAGCCAGAGCCCGGACTTGAACCCGATCAAACATAGCTGGACCTGAAAATAGCTGTGCAGCGACGCTCCCCATCCATCCTGACAGAGCTTGAGAGGATCTGCAGAGAAGAATGGGAGAAACTCCCCAAATACAGGTGTGCCAAGCTTGTAGCGTCATACCCAAGAAGACTCGAGGCTGTAATCACTTCAACAATGTACTGAGAAAAGGGTCAGAATATTTATGTAAATGTGATATTTCAGTTTTTTATTTTTTTTAAACCAGTTTTTGCTTTGTCATTATGGGGTATTGTGTGTAGATTGATTGATGGGAAAAATCTATTTAATCCAGTTTATAATAATGCTATAACATAACAAAATGTGGAAAAAGTAAAGTGGTCTGAATACTTTCCGAATGCACTGTAAATAAAAAAAGTAAAAGTGTAGGTTATATGCATATTCTATAGCCTCATTTCCAAACTTATGCTGACATGAGGGAGGTGACAGAAAAATTAGCCAAACTTTTTCAGTTTTTTTGTAATTTATTTATTAATTTTTACCCCGTTTTTCTCCCCAATTCCGTGGTATCCAATTGGTAGTTAAAGTCTTGTCCCATCACTGCAACTCCCGTACGGACTCAGGAGAGGCGAAGGTCAAGAGCTGTGCGTCCTCCGAAACACAACACAACCTAGCCAAGCCACAGTGCTTCTTGACACAATGTCCGCTTAACCCCGAGTGGAGCAGCAGTCTAAGGCACTGCATCTCAGTGTTTGAGGCGTCACTACAGACCCCCTGGTTCGATTCCAGGCTGTATCACAACCGGCCGTGATTGGGAGTCCCATAGGGCGGCGCACAATTGGCCCAGCGTCGTCCGGGTTTGGCCGGTGTAGGCCATCATTGTAAATAAGAATTTGTTCTTAACTGACTGTCATAAAACCGTCGTGGATGTGGTGGAGGAGTCAAGCGCAGGAAGCAGAGGTTTAGTCCAACAAGACTTTTAATAGTCTCAAAAGCAATAGTGTACACCCCGACCTCGAATAACACGAAGAGGCGAGGGAAAATTACGCACACGCGTAAAACACTAAACATAGAAAAATTATACGGAAAACAAACACGTATCAGAAATACAAGAGGCGACGGAAAAATAACACAATTACCATAGAGCAAAACAAGGAACTTATAAGACACATAATCAACACTCAAACAGACACAGGTGTGACAGACAGACAAAAGCAATCAAACACAGAAACAGAGCGGTGGCAGCTAATACTCCGGGGACGGCGAACGCCGAAGCCTGCCCGAACAAGGAGGAGGAGCAGCCTCGGCCGAAACCGTGACACTGACTTGCCTAGTTAAATAAAGGTTAAATAAAAATAAACATAAAATCCGGAAGCCAGCCGCACCAATGTGTCGGAGGAAACACCGTACACCTGGCGACCGTGTCAGCGTGCATGCACCCGGCCCGCCACAGGAGTAGCTAGTGCGCGATGGGACAAGAACATCCCTGCCGTGCCAAACCCTCCCCTTACCTGGATGACGCTGGGCCAATTGTGCGCCGCTCCTTGGGTCTACTGGTCGTGGCCGGATGCGACAGAGCCTGGACACGAACCAGGATCTCTAGCCTTAAACCACGGCGCCACTCGGGAGGCCCTAATGTAGCCTAACTTTAATGAGACTTTTTAAATTACAAAAATATAGGCTACGTTTGACAAATATAATGAAGGATAATGAACATTATCGTCTAAAGGCTTGATTCTGTTGACATACTCGAGGCACGGTTCGTTCAAATCAAATGGGCATCAGACCGGAGAGTGATGGACAGTGCCTTTTTAAGCACATCACCCAGCTTGAATCTGAGCAGAGGGGGTCAGCGTTTTAAAACTATTTAACCATAAATATTAGTTGATACATCTTTAGATCTTCCCTCTTTCTTAATTTCGAATGGATATCTTAATATCTGTTACATGAAACCGCTTGTGTGTGTGGTGTGCTTTTGAGAAGTATTTTTTCCCACGAATTGCATTTTGAAACATTCACAGGTAGCCTATAGCCATGTACGCGTTGTTGAGCTTATAATATGAAGAAATAAAACTGAAAATGTTAAGCTAAACGTCTGATCTGTTGCATCAGCCTCATTACTTTTTAAATATGTTTTAATGCGTAGTGGTTGTATGAAGTTTGGATCTGTCGTCCCAGAACTGTCCTAGAGTCTGTTTTGAACCGCAGACATATTTGATATCGTCCCAGGGACGATGGGACGCCCTTAATTTCGAGCGCTGGAGGGAATTATTTTATAAAGACATACAAAGTATTTGGTTGTAATTGTGATGTTGCAATATTTTATAGGCTAGCAAGGGTGGTCAATAGTGTTGAGTGATTAGTGCTTTTTGAGGTTGGTTTGGTTTCAGGTCGATTGTAATCGAACCAAACATTTTTTTTAACATGAAATGCATTTTATGAAATAATGACGTTAGAATGATTGTGGAGCTTTTTAACAGAAATTCCAAAGCGCAAAATGGTGAACGTTCAATTGCCAAAACATTGAAAATATTCCATGGTCTCTGTCAGGTCCACATTGGTAGACATCAATAGAACAATGGTAAATTACTATGAAATAAGACAATATTTCAGTTGTGTATATTACTTAGTTTTTATTTGATTACTTTATAATTTTTAATTCCTTAAAGTAATCATCTCTGCTCAGGCAGTAGCAGCCAGCCAGACAACGTTATCTCTGTGCTCCCCGTACTGTCCTGTCTTTAGTCATCCTATTTAGCTAGGCTGTAGAGCTGTCTGACTAAATCATTTGACTAGTTCTTCAAAGTAGATAAGACATACTTTCAGGAACTGTGTCATCTATGTGTTGTGTACCTTCCTCTTTCATGCGGTCTATGTGGTGTGTGTATCTAACCTAATATAGCAGGTGTAAAAGTGTATCCGTCCAGAGATCTGTATATAATGACGAGATGCTCATGTCTCTGCCCTAACAATGGGAGTCGTTGTCCCAAAGCCCGGGAATAATAATAATATGCCATTTACCAGACTCTTTTATCCAAAGCGACTTACAGTCATGTGCGCATACATTTTTACGTATGGGTGGTCCCGGGGATCGAACCCACTACCCTGGCGTTACAAGCGCCATGCTCTACCAATTGAGCTACAGAGGACCTGGGAAGGCAGGCGATAAGCTAAGGTCCAAAATAACAAATTACTTGAGCTTTTGAACAAGTAAAAAATCTGTCCTACTTGTGGCTATAATAGTTAATGTCAAGTCCTGATATTTCTCTTTATGTGTGTGTTATCAGTGTGTACCACCATTTTAATTGTTTGTCTTTGTGTGTGTGTGTGCGTTATATCAGTGTGCGTGTATGTGAACAAGCATGGGACCTGTGGGCCTCACCTGGACAGGAAGCAGATGCAGCGTCTGCCGGACCACTTTGGGCCAGGTCCTGTTAACGTGGTTCTGCAACAGGCAGTTCAGAACTGTCTAGACTGTTGTTACCAACCCAAGGTGCTGCTCAGAACTCTACAGGCACACGCTGGGGGAGGAGAGGTCGTCAGTGGTGAGGAGATGGCTACTGACACAGACCTATACTGACACACCACAGACCTTTACTGACACACCACAGACCTATACTGACACACAACAGACCTATACTGACACACCACAGACCTATACTGACACACCACAGACCTATACTGACACACCACAGACCTATACTGACACACCACAGACCTATACTGACACACCACAGACCTATACTGACACACCACAGATCTATACTGACACACCACAGATCTATACTGACACACCACAGATCTATACTGACACACCACAGACCTATACTGACACACCACAGACCTATACTGACACACCACAGACCTATACTGACACACCACAGATCTATACTGACACACCACATACCTATACTGACACACCACAGACCTATACTGACACACCACAGACCTATACTGACACACCACAGACCTATACTGACACACCACAGATCTATACTGACACACCACAGACCTATACTGACACACCACAGATCTATACTGACACACCACAGACCTTTTGAAGAAAGTGCCCTTATACTGTCCAGAGACACCAGTCTGTCCTATCGCCAGTCAGCTGAAAATGACTCTGTGTTGACCTCTGCCCCTAGTGAGGATGGATGGTGGGGTTCGTCTGGTGAAGCTGCCCTCAGCCTCCAGCGCCTCCTTCGTGCTCCGCTTCCTGGAGACGCTGTGTCGCACGCTGCAGAGTCACTTCCTCTTCAGCTCCCAGCCCTTCAGCCACATATACACCTACAGTAACTATGGTAACTACACCGTAACTACACCTACAGCACCACCAAGTCAGGTAACTATGGTAACACTTTAACTTAACCTAGACAGGACCAAGACAGGTAACAAAGTGCCTATTAGAATTTGGCCATCCCTTTTATGGAATCTTGTAAGACCCTGACATAGTTCTCAAGGAAGTACATGTACATTCATTGATAAAAGTTGGCTCGGACAGGGCACTGTGAATACGTGCAGCGGCTCGGACAGGGCACTGTGAATACGTGCAGGGGCTCGGACAGGGCACTGTGAATACGTGCAGGGGCTCGGACAGGGCACTGTGAATACGTGCAGCGGCTCGGACAGGGCACTGTGAATACGTGCAGGGGCTCGGACAGGGCACTGTGAATACGTGCAGGGGCTCGGACAGGGCACTGTGAATACGTGCAGGGGCTCGGACAGGGCACTGTGAATACGTGCAGGGGCTCGGACAGGGCACTGTGAATACGTGCAGGGGCTCGGACAGGGCACTGTGAATACGTGCAGCGGCTCGGACAGGGCACTGTGAATACGTGCAGCGGCTCGGACAGGGCACTGTGAATACGTGCAGGGGCTCGGACAGGGCACTGTGAATACGTGCAGGGGCTCGGACAGGGCACTGTGAATACGTGCAGCGGCTCGGACAGGGCACTGTGAATACGTGCAGGGGCTCGGACAGGGCACTGTGAATACGTGCAGGGGCTCGGACAGGGCACTGTGAATACGTGCAGGGGCTCGGACAGGGCACTGTGAATACGTGCAGGGGCTCGGACAGGGCACTGTGAATACGTGCAGGGGCTCGGACAGGGCACTGTGAATACGTGCAGCGGCTCGGACAGGGCACTGTGAATACGTGCAGCGGCTCGGACGGGGCACTGTGAATACGTGCAGGGGCTCGGACGGGGCACTGTGAATACGTGCAGGGGCTCGGACGGGGCACTGTGAATACGTGCAGGGGCTCGGACAGGGCACTGTGAATACGTGCAGCGGCTCGGACAGGGCACTGTGAATACGTGCAGCGGCTCGGACAGGGCACTGTGAATACGTGCAGGGGCTCGGACAGGGCACTGTGAATACGTGCAGCGGCTCGGACAGGGCACTGTGAATACGTGCAGCGGCTCGGACAGGGCACTGTGAATACGTGCAGGGGCTCGGACGGGGCACTGTGAATACGTGCAGGGGCTCGGACGGGGCACTGTGAATACGTGCAGGGGCTCGGACAGGGCACTGTGAATACGTGCAGCGGCTCGGACAGGGCACTGTGAATACGTGCAGGGGCTCGGACGGGGCACTGTGAATACGTGCAGCGGCTCGGACGGGGCACTGTGAATACGTGCAGCGGCTCGGACGGGGCACTGTGAATACGTGCAGCGGCTCGGACAGGGCACTGTGAATACGTGCAGCTCTATGTTAGTAGCCGTGTTTCACAACATATCTTATAATAATAATATAATATGCCATTTAGCAGACGCTTTTATCCAAAGCGACTTAGTCATCTTCCCTGTGTGTCTGTAGCAGTATGTCTGTAGCTGTAATAACATATATTCCCTGTGTGTCTGTACTAGCAGTATGTCTGTAGCTGTAATAACATATCTTCCCTGTGTGTCTGTAGCAGTATGTCTGTAGATGTAACAACATATCTTCCCTGTGTGTCTGTAGCAGTATGTCTGTAGCAGTAACAACATATCTTCCCTGTGTGTCTACTAGCAGTATGTCTGTAGATGTAACAACATATCTTCCCTGTGTGTCTGTAGCAGTATGTCTGTAGCTGTAACAACATATCTTCCCTGTGTGTCTGTAGCTGTAATAACATATCTTCCCTGTGTGTCTGTACTAGCAGTATGTCAGTAGCTGTAATAACATATCTTCCCTGTGTGTCTGTACTAGCAGTATGTCTGTAGCTGTAACAACATATCTTCCCTGTGTGTCTGTAGCAGTAACAACATATCTTCCCTGTGTGTCTGTAGCAGTAACAACATATCTTCCCTGTGTGTCTGTAGCAGTAACAACATATCTTCCCTGTGTGTCTGTAGCTGTAACAACATATCTTCCCTGTGTGTCTGTAGCAGTAACAACATATATTCCCTGTGTGTCTGTACTAGCAGTATGTCTGTAGCTGTAACAACATATCTTCCCTGTGTGTCTGTAGCAGTATGTCTGTAGCTGTAACAACATATCTTCCCTGTGCGTCTGTAGCAGTATGTCTGTAGATGTAACAACATATCTTCCCTGTGTCTGTACTAGCAGTATGTCTGTAGCTGTAACAACATATCTTCCCTGTGTGTCTGTAGCAGTAACAACATATCTTCCCTGTGTGTCTGTAGCTGTAATAACATATCTTCCCTGTGTGTCTGTAGCAGTAACAACATATCTTCCCTGTGTGTCTGTAGCTGTAACAACATATCTTCCCTGTGTGTCTGTAGCAGTATGTCTGTAGCTGTAATAACATATATTCCCTGTGTGTCTGTACTAGCAGTATGTCTGTAGCTGTAACAACATATCTTCCCTGTGTGTCTGTAGCAGTATGTCTGTAGCTGTAACAACATATCTTCCCTGTGTGTCTGTACTAGCAGTATGTCTGTAGCTGTAACAACATATCTTCCCTGTGCGTCTGTAGCAGTATGTCTGTAGCTGTAACAACATATCTTCCCTGTGTGTCTGTAGCAGTAACAACATATCTTCCCTGTGTGTCTGTAGCTGTAATAACATATATTCCCTGTGTGTCTGTACTAGCAGTATGTCTGTAGCTGTAATAACATATCTTCCCTGTGTGTCTGTACTAGCAGTATGTCTGTAGCTGTAACAACATATCTTCCCTGTGCGTCTGTAGCAGTGTGTCTGTAGCTGTAACAACATATCTTCCCTGTGCGTCTACTAGCAGTATGTCTGTAGCTGTAACAACATATCTTCCCTGTGCGTCTGTAGCAGTGTGTCTGTAGCTGTAACAACATATCTTCCCTGTGCGTCTACTAGCAGTATGTCTGTAGCTGTAACAACATATCTTCCCTGTGTGTCTGTAGCAGTAACAACATATCTTCCCTGTGTGTCTGTAGCAGTAACAACATATCTTCCCTGTGTGTCTGTAGCTGTAATAACATATATTCCCTGTGTGTCTGTACTAGCAGTATGTCTGTAGCTGTAATAACATATCTTCCCTGTGTGTCTGTACTAGCAGTATGTCAGTAGCTGTAACAACATATCTTTGTCTGTGTGTCTGTAGCAGTAACAACATATCTTTGTCTGTCTGTTCCAGTGAAGGAGGAGGCATTGGAGGCCCCATCACTGAGCCGGGGGAGTAAACGTCTCTCTAGAGACTCATCCCCCTACGCAGCCCCTCTTTCCCCTAAACTACTGCGCACCGAAGCACACCTTTCAGAAGGTAACACCAGCCAATCAGCACCTAGCACCACCGTCTACTGGCTCACAGTACACGCATACAATACATCAACACAAATCATATATAGAGGTTGGAGAAACCAGTAAAGACCTTTTGATGATCAGTGACCAAGTCCCAGATCACATTTTTGGATGTCCAAGATAAGATTTTTAGATGATCACAACAGCTGAATGGTAGTTCATCCATGATAATAAAAATCACCTAAAAAACAACTGTTTGTTCCATCTATCAAAATGTCCCACAGAGGTCCACCAAGGTCATATTCAGTGCATTCGGAAAGTATTCAGACATTTACTGACAGCCTCATTCTAAAATGGATTCAATTTGGTTTTTTCCTCATCAATTTACACACAATATCCCATAATGACAAAGCAAAAACAGGTTTTTAGAAATGTTTGCAAATGTATAAAATTTAAAAAAAAAAACGAAATTCCTTATTTACATAACTATTCAGACCCTTTGCTATGAGACTTGAAATTGAGCTCAGATGCATCCTGTTTCCATTGATCATCCTTGAGATGTTTCTACAACTTGATTGGAGTCCACCTGTGGTAAATTCAATTGATTGGACATGATTTGGAAAGGCACACACCTGTCTATATAAGGTCCCACAGTTGACAGTGCATGTCAGAGCAAAAACCAAGCCATGAGGTCGAAGGAATTGTCGGTAGTGCTACGAAACAAGATTGTGTCGGCACAGATCTGGGGAAGGGTACCAAAAAATATCTGCAGCATTGAAGGTCCCCAAGAACACAGTGGCCTCCATCATTCTTAAATGGAAGACGTTTGGAACCACCAAGACTCTTCCTAGAGCTGGCCGCCCGGCCAAACTGAGCAATCGGGGGAGAAGGGCCTTGGTCAGGAGGTGACCAAGAACCCGATGGTCACTCTGACAGAGTTCCTCTGTGGAGATGGTAGAACCTTCCAGAAGGACAACCATCTCTGCAGCACTCCACCAATCAGGCCTTTATGGTAGAGTGGCCAGACGGAAGCCACTCCTCAGTAAAAGGCACATGACAGCCCACTCGGAGTTTGCCAAAAGGCACCGAAAGGACTCAGACCATGAGAAACAAGATTCACTGGTCTGATGAAACCAAGATTAAACTCTTTGGCCTGAATGCCAAGCGTCACGTCTGGAGGAAACCTGGCACCATCCCTACGGTGAAGCATGGTGGTGGCAGCGTCATGGTGTGGGGATGTCTTTCAGCGGCAGGGACTGGGAGACTAGTCAGGATCGAGGGAAAGATGAACGGAGCAAAGTACAGAGAGATCCTTGATGAAAACCTGCTCCAGAGCACTCAGGACCTCAGACTGGGGCGAAGGTTTACCTTCCAACAGGACAACGACCCTAAGCAAACAGCCAAGACAACGCAGGAGTGGCTTCGGGACAAGTTTCTGAATGTCCTTGAGTGGCCCAGCCAGATTCCGGACTTGAACCCGATCGAACGTCTCTGGAGAGACCTGAAAATAGCTGTGCAGCGACGCTCCCCTTCAAACCTGACAGAGCTTGAGAGGATCTGCAGAGAAGAATGGGAGAAACTCCCCAAATACAGGTGTGCCAAGCTTGTAGCATCATACCCAAGAAGACTAGAGGCTGTAATCGCTGCCAAATGTGCTTCAACAAAGTACTGAGTAAAGGGTCTGAATACTTATGTAAATGTAATATTTCCGTTTTTAATTTTTAATACATTTGCTAACAATTCTAAAAACCTGTTTTTGCTTTGTCATTATGGGGTATTGTGTGTAGATAGCTGAGGGAAAAAAAACTATTTAATCAATTTTAGAATAAGGCTGTAACATAACAAAATGTGGAAAAAGTCAAGAGGTCTGAATACTTTCTGAATACGCTGTATATTTGGATTGGGCAGATTGGTTAGAGTAAGGGTCTTGTGTATTTCTCCTGCAGATACCCTGCCCCATGAGGAGAACAGCCTTCTGAAGGAGCAGTGCTTCATGGACTCAAACTCCATGACGCCACGCCCCCAGGCTCTGCGCAGCACCTCCGACTACCACACCCACTCTGGCCACATCCACTCCCAGGCCAGCAGCCCCTATTACCCATCCCATGGCTCCGGACGCGCCCACAGCACGCCACTGCACCGCCACGCCTCCAACCCTGCGGACCTCCCCTCCACACACACCAACAGAGGAGTGGAAGGTAAGTCCTGTAGGAGCCAGTCTCTCCCCATGGTGTGTTGCTATATCCAAAACCCTACTCTGCTCTCCGTGTCAGTCTGGTTGCTGCTACTGGGTTGGCTTTTAGTTGAAGACCCAAATCCCTGGAATATATGATCATTGCAATCTCTTTGAAGGAGCGTAGTGGCATTTGCAACAGTAAATCATCTTAATGTTCAGATTACGAGCCCTGGGTTTAAACAACTCGGACATGAAATGTCTCAGATCCTATCTTAAGGGGCGTATTGAAATGGTGGATGTGAACCGGTCACTGTCCAAACCCAAAACTAATATCTGTGGAGTACCACAAGGAATAACCATTTTATTCCCTACTGTGTATCTCTGATGCTACTATAAGCTGTAGACTATAGTGTTACTGCTCGGTTGTTTTTGTTCTCCAGCTGCCAGCTCCACCACGGGCCCCGAGCCCCCGGCCCCAGGCAGACAGACCCCCACCACGGGCCCCGAGCCCCCGGCCCCAGGCAGACAGACCCCCAGGGGGGCAGGGTTGGGCAGGAACCCCTCTACCTGGTCCATCGATGAGGTCATGCAGTTTGTGAGCGACGCCGACCCCTCAGCCCTGGCCCCGCATGCTGAGCTGTTCAGGAAACACGTGAGTAACGTCTGACCATAGAGTAGAGGGAAAACTACTGTTATTACTGACCATAGAGTTATAACCACTGTTATTACTGACCATAGAGTTATAACTACTGTTATTACTGACCATATAGTTATAACTACTGTTATTACTGACCATAGAGTTATAACTACTGTTATTACTGACCATAGTTATAACCACTGTTATTACTGACCATAGAGTTATAACTACTGTTATTACTGACCATAGAGTTATAACTACTGTTATTACTGACCATAGAGTTATAACTACTGTTATTACTGACCATAGAGTTATAACTACTGTTATTACTGACCATAGAGTTATAACCACTGTTATTACTGACCATAGAGTTATAACACTGTTATTACTGACCATAGAGTTATAACCACTGTTATTACTGACCATAGAGTTATAACCACTGTTATTACTGACCATAGAGTTATAACTACTGTTATTACTGACCATAGAGTTATAACCACTGTTATTACTGACCATAGAGTTATAACCACTGTTATTACTGACCATAGAGTTATAACCACTGTTATTACTGACCATAGAGTTATAACCACTGTTATTACTGACCATAGAGTTATAACCACTGTTATTACTGACCATAGAGTTATAACCACTGTTATTACTGATCATATAGTTATAACCACTAGAGTAGAGGGAAAACTACTGTTATTACTGACCATAGTTATAACTACTGTTATTACTGACCATAGTTATAACTACTGTTATTACTGACCATAGTTATAACCACTGTTATTACTGACCATAGAGTTATAACTACTGTTATTACTGACCATAGTTATAACTACTGTTATTACTGACCATAGAGTTATAACTACTGTTATTACTGACCATAGAGTTATAACTACTGTTATTACTGACCATAGTTATAACTACTGTTATTACTGACCATAGAGTTATAACTACTGTTATTACTGACCATAGTTATAACTACTGTTATTACTGACCATAGAGTTATAACCACTGTTATTACTGACCATAGAGTTATAACCACTGTTATTACTGACCATAGAGTTATAACCACTGTTATTACTGACCATAGAGTTATAACCACTGTTATTACTGACCATAGAGTTATAACCACTGTTATTACTGACCATAGAGTTATAACCACTGTTATTACTGACCATAGAGTTATAACCACTAGAGTAGAGGGAAAACTACTGTTATTACTGACCATAGAGTTATAACCACTGTTATTACTGACCATAGAGTTATAACCACTGTTATTACTGATCATAGAGTTATAACCACTGTTATTACTGATCATATAGTTATAACCACTAGAGTAGAGGGAAAACTACTGTTATTACTGACCATAGAGTTATAACTACTGTTATTACTGACCGTATAGTTATAACCACTGTTATTACTGACCATAGAGTTATAACCACTAGAGTAGAGGGAAAACTACTGTTATTACTGACCATATAGTTATAACTCTGTTATTACTGACCATAGAGTTATAACCACTTATTACTGACCATAGTTATAACTACTGTTATTACTGACCATAGAGTTATAACCACTGTTATTACTGACCATAGAGTTATAACCACTGTTTTTACTGACCATAGAGTTATAACCACTTATTACTGACCATAGAGTTATAACCACTGTTATTACTGACCATAGAGTTATAACACTGTTATTACTGACCATAGAGTTATAACCACTGTTATTACTGACCATAGAGTTATAACCACTGTTATTACTGACCATAGAGTTATAACCACTAGAGTAGAGGGAAAACTACTGTTATTACTGACCATAGAGTTATAACCACTGTTATTACTGACCATAGAGCTATAACCACTGTTATTACTGACCATAGAGTTATAACCACTGTTATTACTGACCATAGAGTTATAACCACTGTTATTACTGACCATAGAGCTATAACCACTGTTATTACTGACCATAGAGTTATAACCACTGTTATTACTGACCATAGAGTTATAACCACTAGAGTAGAGGGAAAACTACTGTTATTACTGACCATAGTTATAACCACTGTTATTACTGACCATAGAGTTATAACCACTAGAGTAGAGGGAAAACTACTGTTATTACTGACCATAGAGTTATAACCACTGTTATTACTGACCATAGAGCTATAACCACTGTTATTACTGACCATAGAGTTATAACCACTGTTATTACTGACCATAGAGTTATAACCACTGTTATTACTGACCATAGAGCTATAACCACTGTTATTACTGACCATAGAGTTATAACCACTGTTATTACTGACCATAGAGTTATAACCACTAGAGTAGAGGGAAAACTACTGTTATTACTGACCATAGTTATAACCACTGTTATTACTGACCATAGAGTTATAACCACTGTTATTACTGACCATAGAGTTATAACCACTGTTATTACTGACCATAGAGTTATAACTACTGTTATTACTGACCATAGAGTTATAACTACTGTTATTACTGACCATAGAGTTATAACTACTGTTTTTACTGACGATGGAGTTTTTCTAAATGATGCTAATCCTGGCTGATTTCTCTCTCTGTCTGCCTGTCTCTCTCTGTCTGCCTGTCTCTCTCTGTCTGCCTGTCTCTCTCTGTCTGCCTGTCTCTCTCTGTCTGCCCGTCTCTCTCTGCCTGTCTCTCTCTGCCTGTCTCTGTCTGCCTGTCTCTGTCTGCCTGTCTCTGTCTGCCTGTCTCTCTCTGCCTGTCTCTGTCTGCCTGGCTCTGTCTGCCTGGCTCTCTCCCTGCCTGGCTCTCTCCCTGCCTGGCTCTCTCCCTGCCTGGCTCTCTCCCTGCCTGGCTCTCTCCCTGCCTGGCTCTCTCCCTGCCTGTCTGCCTGTCTCTCTCCCTGCCTGTCTCTCTCCCTGCCTGTCTGCCTGTCTCTCTCTGTCTGCCTGTCTCTCTGTCTGCCTGTCTCTCTCTGTCTGCCTGTCTCTCTCTCTGTCTGCCTGTCTCTCTCTCTGTCTGCCTGTCTCTCTCTGTCTGCCTGTCTCTCTCTCTGTCTGCCTGTCTCTCTCTCTGTCTGCCTGTCTCTCTCTCTGTCTGCCTGTCTCTCTCCCTGCATGTCTCTCTCCCTGCCTGTCTGCCTGTCTCTCTGTCTGCCTGTCTCTCTCTGTCTGCCTGTCTCTCTCTGTCTGCCTGTCTCTGTCTGCCTGTCTCTGTCTGCCTGTCTCTCTCCCTGCCTGGCTCTCTGCCTGCCTGTCTGCCTGTCTCTCTCCCTGCCTGGCTCTCTCTGTCTGCCTGTCTCTCTGTCTGCCTGCGTGTCTGTCCATCCTCAGGAGATTGATGGCAAGGCCCTGATGCTGCTGAGGAGTGACATGGTGATGAAGTACATGGGTCTGAAGCTGGGCCCCGCCCTGAAGCTGTGTCACCACATAGAGCGGCTGAAACAGGGGAAACTGTAGAGCTGAAACAGGGGAAACTGTGGAGCTGAAACAGGGGAAACTAGAGCTGAAACGCAGACAAACAGGGGAAACTGTAGAGCTGAAACACCATAGAGACTGAAACAGGGGAAACTGTAGAGCTGAAACACAGACGGAAACAGGGAAAACTGTAGAGCTGAAACACATAGACTGAAACAGGAGAAACTGTAGGGCTGAAACAGGGGAAACTGTAGGGCTGAAACAGGGGAAACTGTAGGGCTGAAACAGGGACTGAAACAGGGCAAACTGTAGAGCTGAAACAGGGGAAACTGTAGAGCTGAAACAGGGGAAACTGTAGGGCTGAAACAGGGGAAACTGTAGGGCTGAAACAGGGACTGAAACAGGGCAAACTGTAGAGCTGAAACAGGGGAAACTGTAGAGCTGAAACACATAGACTGAAACGGGAAACTGTAGGGCTGAAACAGGGGAAACTGTAGGGCTGAAACAGGGGAAACTGTAGGGCTGAAACAGGGGAAACTGTAGAGCTGAAACAGGGGAAACTGTAGGGCTGAAACAGGGGAAACTGTAGGGCTGAAACAGAGGAAACTGTAGAGCTGAAACAGGAGAAACTGTAGGGCTGAAACAGGGGAAACTGTAGGGCTGAAACAGGGGAAACTGTAGGGCTGAAACAGGGGAAACTGTAGAGCTGAAACAGGGGAAATTGTAAGGCTGAAACAGGGGAAACTGTAGGGCTGAAACAGAGGAAACTGTAGAGCTGAAACAGGGGAAACTGTAGGGCTGAAACAGGGGAAACTGTAGGGCTGAAACAGGGGAAACTGTAGGGCTGAAACAGAGGAAACTGTAGAGCTGAAACAGGGGAAACTGTAGGGCTGAAACAGGGGAAACTGTAGAGCTGAAACAGGGGAAACTGTAGGGCTGAAACAGGGGAAAGTGTAGAGCTGAAACAGGGGAAAGTGTAGAGCTGAAACAGGGGAAAGTGTAGGGCTGAAACAGGGGAAACTGTAGAGCTGAAACAGAGGAAACTGTAGAGCTGAAACAGGGGAAACTGTAGAGCTGAAACAGGGGAAAGTGTAGAGCTGAAACAGGGGAAAGTGTAGAGCTGAAACAGGGGAAAGTGTAGAGCTGAAACAGGGGAAAGTGTAGAGCTGAAACAGGGGAAAGTGTAGAGCTGAAACAGGGGAAAGTGTAGAGCTGAAACAGGGGAAAGTGTAGAGCTGTCCCAGATCAGCCCAGCCTCAAACACAGCGTCCCTTACTGGTGACCTAATACTTCTACTCCCCCCAGACCCCTCCAACTCTAGCCCCCAGCCTGCTCCGAAGACCCCTCCAACTCTAGCCCCCAGCCTGCTCCGAAGACCCCTCCAACTCTAGCCCCCAGCCTGCCCTCCAACTCTAGCCCCCAGCCTGCCCTCCAACTCTAGCCCCCAGCCTGCCCTCCAACTCTAGCCCCCAGCCTGCCCTCCAACTCTAGCCCCCAGCCTGCCCTCCAACTCTAGCCCCCAGCCTGCCCTCCAACTCTAGCCCCCAGCCTGCCCTCCATCTCTAGCCCCCAGCCTGCTCCTACTCTGCCAGTCGGTTGAAGACCCCTCCAACTCTAGCCCCCAGCCTGCCCTCCATCTCTAGCCCCCAGCCTGCCCTCCATCTCTAGCCCCCAGCCTGCTCCTACTCTACCAGTCGGTTGAAGACCCCTCCAACTCTAGCCCCCAGCCTGCCCTAAGCCATTTTTATCTCTGAGCTGTCTCAGTCCAGTTATGTTATCTCTGGTAACATGCCTCTAACATACAGACGGTATGGAAACATGGAAACACACAGTGTGGACCAGTGAAAACATGCCACATTACCTCATCTCCTCCTCAGCCAATCAGAGCTGGCCAAGCCAAACATAGAGAAGGCTGTGATTGGTTGGATCCCAAAGCAACAGACTCTCTCTCCATAGTGTTTACATTGAATAGCACGGACTGACTAACCTACACTAGGACATGCTAAGACCTTTTACTGAGGAATGTTTGATCCTGGTTCTGGATCCCAAAGATGTACATTGTTTTCTTCTATGACGTTATGTTTTTATTATCATTAATATCCTGTTAATAAGGAGGATGTGTATATAGATGTAACAGTAATGATATTAGATAGAAGCTACACCTGTTTACAGCTGCAGAACGTCTGTTGTCTATTTCAATTCCTGTCAGTTCAATGATGTGTCCATGATGATGGATGATCTGCAGTCTAAGGTAGACGTTTGGCCTGTTGCCATGACATCACTAGCCTCATGGTAAATGGTGAAATGTGTTACTAGTGTTAGCAGGTGACTTTCCCCAATTTAAGATGGTCATTGTCTTAAACAGCTAGACGTTATATCTAATGCCTGTCAGACTGACAGACCGTCAACCTCCAACAAGCGGAGCTATTCAGGCAGTTCTTTTGAGTGTGCCTTGCTGGAATCTTTGACTGTTTTTGGTGTGGGGATGAATGAAGGTCATGCTGTTGAAGAGAGCGCCCCTACTGGTGGTATCAGCACGGAGGCTTTGTCCTGGTCCAGTTTTCATCAGTACAGAACTGTCTAGAAAGATTATTTTAATTTATTTCAAAGGACAGCTCAGTCATTCTAGAAGTTATTTCAGAGGACAGCTGGTTCTAGTTTCAAGCGTAAAGGGGACATCATGTTAAAGGGCTTTCTATCCAGGTTTCAGTTTGATATTAAAGGTGCTACACATGGGATTTTTTGGAATTTTTACATTGTAATTTCAGAAAATGTCCATAATATATCTGCAGAAGACTGTGATATTCGCTTATAAGCTTCAAACGGCTTTATAAAATATTTTTTGGGTTATTGAAAATATATTTCACAGCAACTTAAATGGTACAATGATTCCCTATACTATTAAGTGCTTCTTTTCTCACATTAATTGAAATTGAGCGAACAGTGTAGAACTTTAGCAACCAGGGAATGACAGAGCAATTTCCACTAGATAACACAGTCACACAGTCTGAATTTACAACGCAAAAATTCGACAAAAACATTGTATCCTGTGTAGTATCTTTTAATATTAGTACCAGTCCGAGGGAGAGATCCTCACCTGTTATTGGTCCCTTCAGGACGTCATGTTGTCAGTTGGACCATTGTTAAAACAGCTGTACCGCTATATGGTTTTAACCATGAATATCAGACACAAGAATGTACATTTTTGTAGAAAATAAATATTTTAATGAAATGATATATAAGAAGTAGAAATGTGAAGATTATGGGTGAGGGAGGGACAATGTATTTCATACTGCCTTTTTAATGCTTTATACATATTTTAGTTGAAACGCCCTCAACATAATACAACAGAACCTGCCTTGCTTTACTTAGAGATCTCTCAGGGGGTCTTTGTTAATAGAAACGTTTGTAGCATTCTGTTCTGGGTATTCTAAACCATTCTTCTGTTGTTGGTGAGTTGGAGTTAAGGACCCGTTGTTAAGGACCCGTTGTGCCATAAAGTAACGCAAGAACATAGGGTTTTTGTTAAATTCTCTTAAAGCATCTCAAATTACTTGAAAAAGATGTTGCAAGTCACACCTGAAACAAAAGTGTATTTTCTATTTTATAAATCTCCCAAATGGAAAGCAGCTTGTGTACTGTCGTTATTGTGTATAGTCCAGAGCCATGGTCTCCAACAGGTAGATCCCCAGCTACCAGCCCACCTATGGCACACCAAGCAATTCTGAAGCAGTTGCCGACTCCTCAGGAAGGAAGGCAGCTATTGGCTGTCCTAAAAGTCACTAAATGACATCATCACCTAATTTGCATAATTGGCCATGTGCATGTAATTGTGATGGACGCTGTAGGAAAGAGGAATAATGCTGTAGGAGGGAGGAATAATGCTGTAGGAGAGAGGAATAATGCTGTAGGAGGGAGGCACAACGCTGTAGGAGGGAGGAATAACGCTGTAGGAGAGAGGAATAACGCTGTAGGAGAGAGGCACAACGCTGTAGGAGAGAGGCACAACGCTGTAGGAGAGAGGCACAACGCTGTAGGAGAGAGGCACAACGCTGTAGGAGAGAGGAATAACGCTGTAGGAGAGAGGCACAACGCTGTAGGAGAGAGGAATAACGCTGTAGGAGAGAGGAGGAATAACGCTGTAGGAGGGAGGAATAACGCTGTAGGAGAGAGGAATAACGCTGTAGGAGAGAGGAACAACGCTGTAGGAGAGAGGAACAACGCTGTAGGAGAGAGGCACAACGCTGTAGGAGAGAGGCACAACGCTGTAGGAGAGAGGCACAACGCTGTAGGAGAGAGGAGGAATAACGCTGTAGGAGAGAGGAGGAATAACGCTGTAGGAGAGAGGAGGAATAACGCTGTAGGAGGGAGGCACAACGCTGTAGGAGAGAGGCACAACGCTGTAGGAGAGAGGCACAACGCTGTAGGAGAGAGGCACAACGCTGTAGGAGAGAGGCACAACGCTGTAGGAGAGAGGAATAATGCTGTAGGAAAGAGGAATAACGCTGTAGGAGAGACAAAAAGTGAGTAAAAAACACCCCACATTTACATCCCCCCTGAATGTATGCCAGGGCGGGATCCCGCATGCGTGATTCATTTGCAGTCTGGACGCGGAGGGGTGAACGTCTCCTGCTCTGACTGCAGCTGGGAGGGACTGCTGCGCGAGGACTGGGCCACATGTGAGTGCTTTGGGACTGGGGGTGGGGCCCGGGGCCCACGGCAGCACCCGCTGCTCGTTGAGAAGAGTAAGAACGATACGTGCTTTCACGTCAGAGTCTCCAAAAGTCTCCAATAACACCAGAGAAAGTCGCTAGATTTGTCGCTAGTCGCTTTTATGAAGATGTGTCGCTAGAGGGGTCTGAACTCGCTAAATATAGCGACAAAGTCGCTAAGTTGGCAACACTGTCTGAAAGTACATGCAATTTTTTCATTTGTTCCATCGCAAACTGTCATAAACAGACATCTCCCAGCTACTATCCAATCAAAGCCACATTGGCATTATCCCACCCCTGGTTAGCCACTATTGGCTTAAAAAGCCTAACCTAACACAATAGCTATCTGCCAAATAATTTCCAGCAATATTGCCCGTCTGTCTGTTTGGTGAGTGCATTTGTCGATCACTCAATATGTAGCCAATTAGCGACGCTAGTAATAATAATGGTCTTGTGGGTAGACAGAAATACTTTGCCCAAAAACCTTCTCAATTAAATGTTAACTGCAAAGTAGGCTTAACTGACAAAGATATCATGATTATTTGGTTCAACTGGGTGGTCACTGTTTTGCAAACTCTGCCATAACATATGCTGCAGCAGTAGGCCTAACAGAAACGTCGCCAGACCGACACAGTTCTCTCTTTCTAAATGCTGAAAAGTTGCGTCAATTCAAATCTGGTATTTGGGAACAAAAGAGGTCATTACACAGTATCCAAGTTAGTCTAGTATTTATTAATGCAAATGCTTAAATGGTAAGTATGAGAGTTTGTATACGGGCTCACTGAAATACCACGCAGGGCAGACAGAGAACTGGTCCATTGTTCTAAGTTCTTCCCTAAATACTCTGACAGAGATAGTGCCCGCTCCCTGCTGGCCTATCAGAGTAGAGACTGAGCGTGGTTTAGACTTACTCAGCCTATCGTTGGCACACAGGCTGGTCCCACTCCCTTGGCGCTTCACTGTTGCCAGGCATAAGTCGTTATCATCACACCTTGTCCCGAGTCAGCACCCATAGACACAGTTCCCCTGTACTCCTTGTACCTACGTCCTTGGACGGTTCATAGATCACAAAGAGTCAGTGTTCGTGTATGTGAGACACAAGTTCTTATCTCCCTCTACTCCCTAAAACAGCTCCTCACATTAATCACAGCTTGTTAGGTTAAACAATTTATCAGTACAGCACAAACCTTTTATGTTTAATCATTAATGCATTCTTTCTAAGCTAGGCATCATCTGGGCGGCAGGTAGCTTAGTGGGTAAGAGCGTTGTGCCAGTAACCGAAAGGTCGCTGGTTCTAATCCCCGAGCCGACTAGGTGAAAAATCTGTCGATGTGCCCTTGAGCAAGGCACTTAACCCTAATTGCTCCTGTAAGTCGCTCTGGATAAGAGCGTCTGCTAAATGACTAAAATGTAAAATGTAATCTAGTTATAAGAAAATAATTTCCCACAATGCGCAATTAAAGGGGAATTACAGGAAATGTAAATCTGATGTGATTTAAGCGTTGACATGCACTCAGAACATCAATGTTCGTTGTTTCTCTATGAATAATTGTAATATTGAAATAAACGGTGAAAAATAAAACTTAACAGAATTCCAGAAAATACAATTGATAATTTTAAGGGGCCTGTCATGCCAAATAGTGTCCCCCCATGCGTCACAATGGGATTCGATGAGTTCTAGCTTCCGTTGCTAGGGCTGTTGCTAGAACATGCACAATTCTGACAGGCCTACGTAATGAACCAAAGCGTACGTTGCTGTACTGGTTGCTTGGCTTTATTTTACCTCGTAGCGGTCATGGAGGATGCGGGCAGTTCTAGTTCTATTTCACCTCATAAGAGCTCGCTCAGTTCGTGCAAAATTATTACCTCAGAATTGCTCTCCAAGGATGGTGTTTTTGACGGTCACCTACTGCTTCAGAGGACCGAAAAGACTGGAAAGAGAACACTCTTTCTTTAACATATTTTTATTTTATAAGAAAATATGGTTAAATAGGAATAAATAATTTAAGCTGTTTTTAGATTGACGTTGCTAGCTACTGTACTTACAGTGAGGAGAACAAGTATTTGATACACTGCCGATTTTGCAGGTTTTCCTACTTACAAAGCATGTAGAGGTAGAGGTCTGTAATTTTTATCATAGGTACACTTCAACAGTGAGAGACGGAATCTAAAACAACAATCCAGAAAATCACATTGTATGATTTTTAAGTAATTAATTTGCATTTTATTGCATGACATAAGTATTTGATACATCAGAAAAGCAGAACTTAATATTTGGTATAGAAACCTTTGTTTGCAATTACAGAGATCATTTCCTGTAAGTCTTGACCAGGTTTGCACACACTGCAGCAGGGATTTTGGCCCACTCCTCCATACAGACCTTCTCCAGATCCTTCAGGTTTCGGGGCTGTCGCTGGGCAATACGGACTTTCAGCTCCCTCCAAAGATTTTCTATTGGGTTCAGGTCTGGAGACTGGCTGCTGGAAGACCCAGCCACGACCCATCTTCAATGCTCTTACTGAGGGAAGGAGGTTGTTGGCCAAGATCTCGCGATACATGGCCCCATCCATCCTCCCCTCAATACGGTGCAGTCGTCCTGTCCCCTTTGCAGAAAAGCATCCCCAAAGAATGATGTTTCCACCTCCATGCTTCACGGTTGGGATGGTGTTCTTGGGTTTGTACTCATCCTTCTTCTTCCACCAAACACGGCGAGTGGAGTTTAGACCAAAAAGCTATATTTTTGTCTCATCAGACCACATGACCTTCTCCCATTCCTCCTCTGGATCATCCAGATGGTCATTGGCAAACTTCAGACGGGCCTGGACATGCGCTGGCTTGAGCAGGGGGACCTTGCGTGCGCTGCAGGATTTTAATCCATGACGGCGTAGTGTGTTACTAATGGTTTTCTTTGAGACTGTGGTCCCAGCTCTCTTCAGGTCATTGACCAGGTCCTGCCGTGTAGTTCTGGGCTGATCCCTCACCTTTCTCATGATCATTGATGCCCCACGAGGTGAGATCTTGCATGGAGCCCCAGACCGAGGGTGATTGACCGTCATCTTGAACTTCTTCCATTTTCTAATAATTGCGCCAACAGTTGTTGCCTTCTCACCAAGCTGCTTGCCTATTGTCCTGTAGCCCATCCCAGCCTTGTGCAGGTCTACAATTTGATCCCTGATGTCCTTACACAGCTCTCTGGTCTTGGCCATTGTGGAGAGGTTGGAGTCTGTCTGATTGAGTGTGTGGACAGGTGTCTTTTATACAGGTAACAAGTTCAAATAGGTGCAGTTAATACAGGTAATGAGTGGAGAACAGGAGGGCTTCTTAAAGAAAAACTAACAGGTCTGTGAGAGCCGGAATTCTTACTGGTTGGTAGGTGATCAAATACTTATGTCATGCAATAAAATGCAAATTAATTACTTAAAAATCATACAATGTGATCATTTTTGTTTTAGATTCCGTCTCTCACAGTTGAAGTGTACCTATGATAAAAATTACAGACCTCTACATGCTTTGTAAGTAGGAAAACCTGCAAAATCGGCAGTGTATCAAATACTTGTTTTCCCCACTGTATTTAGCTAGCTACTGTACTCAGCCTGCCTAGTCAGCTAACCAGCTAGCTAGCTAGCCAGCCAGTTTTATTTAGCAGACTGTTATTGTAGCTTTCTGTTTGTATTTAGCTTGCACTTCAATGGCATCCATCGAGGAGATTTTATTTTATCTTTCCAACCAGGCGAAGTACTATGAAGGCACCACTGATCTCGACAAATCTAATCTAATCTTATTGACCACATGCGCTGAATACAACTGGTGCAGACATTACAGTGAAATGCTTACTTACAGCCCTTAACCAACAGTGCATTTATTTTTAATAAAAAAGTAAAATAAAACAACAACAAAAAAGTGTTGAGAAAAAAAGAGCAGAAGTAAAATAAAATAACAGCAGGGGGGTACCGGTGCAGAGTCAATGTGCGGGGGCACCGGCTAGTTGAGGTAGTTGAGGTAATATGTACATGTGGGTAGAGTTAAAGTGACTATGCATAAATAATTAACAGAGTAGCAGCAGCGTAAAAAGATGGGGTGGGGGGGCAGTGCAAATAGTCCGGGTAGCTATGATTAGCTGTTCAGGAGTCTTATGGCTTGGGGGTAGAAGCTGTTGAGAAGTCTTTTGGACCTAGACTTGGCACTCCGGTACCGCTTGCCGTGCGGTAGCAGAGAGAACAGTATGACTAGGGTGGCTGGAGTCTTTGACAATTTTGAGGGCCTTCCTCTGACACCGCCTGGTATAGAGGTCCTGAATGGCAGGAAGCTTTGCCCCAGTGATGTACTGGGCCGTACGCACTACCCTCTGTAGTGCCTTGCGGTCGGAGGCCAAGCAGTTGCCATACCAGGCGGTGATGCAACCAGTCAGGATGCTGTAGTGTATTAAGATTATGACTTTCTTAATGGGTTTAAGTGGAACCTTTGAGGATGTTTATTTTAGTATCAAGAGGGAATGTTTTAGTGTAACGCCACATACAACAGACAGGAAGTGTGTGTTGTAGACAGGGGATTGGACAGTAGAGGGAGCCACCCACATCTTGGGAAGATTATATATACTGGGTAAAAAGCGAAGAAGAGGTTAGAGCGGCCATTGCAATTCGGGGGATGCCGTTCTCCGGGTGATCTTGACACCTGTAAGCTCATGCTGAAATCTTGTGATATGAATAAACCTTATGATCAAAGTTCAGTATGAGCGGACTCTTTGTTTGACAGCAATAGGTACCAGCATCGACGCGATACCACAATGCTCTCGATGGTGCAGCTGTAGAATTTTTTGAGGATTTGAGGACCCATGCCGAATCTTTTCAGTCTCCTGAGGGGGAATAGGCTTTGTCGTGCCCTCTTCACGACTGTCTTGGTGTGTTTGGACCATGATAGTTCGTTGGTGATGTGGACACCAAGGAACTTGAAGCTCTCAACCTGTTCCAATACAGCCCCGTCGATGAGAATGGGGGCGTGCTCAGTCCTCTTTTTTTTCCTGTAGTCCACAATCATCTCCTTTGTCTTGGTCACGTTGAGGGAGAGGTTGTTATCCTGGCACCACACGGCCAGGTCTCTGACCTCCTCCCTATAGGCTCTCTCATCGTTGTCGGTGATCAGGCCTACCACTGTTGTGTCGTCGGCAAACTTAATGATGGTGTTGGAGTCGTGCCTGGCCATGCAGTCATGGGTGAACAGGGAGTACAGGAGGGGACTGAGCACGCACCCCTGAGGGGCCCCCGTGTTGAGGATCAGTTTGGCAGATGTGTTGTTACCTACCCTTACCACCTGGGGGCGGCCCGTCAGGAAGTCCAGGATCCAGTTGCAGAGGGAGGTGTTTAGTCCCAGGATCCTTAGCTTAGTGATGAGCTTTGAGGGCACTATGGTGTTGAATGCTGAGCTGTAGTCAATGAATAGCATTCTCACGTAGGTGTTCCTCTTGTCCAGGTGGGAAAGGGCAGTGTGGAGTGCAATAGAGATTGCATCGTCTGTGGATCTGTTGGAGTGGTATGCAAATTGGAGTGGGTCTAGGGTTTCTGGGATAATGGTGTTGATGTGAGCCATGACCAGCCTTTCAAAGCACTTCATGGCTACAGACGTCAGTGCTACGGGTCGGTAGTCATTTAGGCAGGTTATCTTAGTGTCCTTGGGCACGGGACTATGGTGGTCTACTTGAAACATGTTGGTATTACAGACTCAGTCAGGGACATGTTGAAAATGTCAGTGAAGACACTTGCCAGTTGGTCAGCACATGCTCGGAGTACACGTCCTGGTAATCCGTCTGGCCCTGCGGCCTAGTGAATGTTGACCTGCTTAAAAGTCTTACTCACATCGGCTACGGAGAGCGTGATCACATAGTCATCCGGAACAGCTGGTGCTCTCATGCATGCTTCAGTGTTGCTTGCCTCGAAGCGAGCATAGAAGTGGTTTAGCTCGTCTGGTAGGCTTGTGTCACTGAGCAGCTCGCGGCTGGGCTTCCCTTTGTAGTCTGTAATAGTTTTCAAGCCCTGCCACATCTGACGAGCGTCGGAGCCGGTTTAGTACGATTCAATCTTAGTCCTGTATTGACCCTTTGCCTGTTTGATGGTTCGTCGGAGGGCATAGCGGGATTTCTTATAAGCGTCCGGGTTAGAGTCCCGCTCCTTGAAAGCGGAAGCTCTACCCTTTAGCTCAGTGCGGATGTTTCCTGTAATCCATGGCTTCTGGTTGGGGTATGTATGTTCGGTCACTGTGGGGACGACGTCATCGATGCACTCATTGATGAAGCCAGTGACTGATGTGGTGTACTCCTCAATGCCATCTGAAGAATCCCAGAACATGTTCCAGTCTGTGCTAGCAAAACAGTCCTTTAGCTTAGCATCTGCGTCATCTGACCACTTTTTTATTAACTGAGTCACTGGTGCTTCCTGCTTTAGTTTTTGCTGATAAGCAGGAATCAGGAGGATAGAGTTATGGTCAGATTTGCCAAATGGAGGGCGAGGGAGAGCTTTGTATGCGTCTCTGTGTGTGGAGTAAAGGTGGTCCAGAGTTTTTTTTCCTCTGGTTGCACATTTAACATGCTGGTAGAAATTAGGTAGAATGGATTTAAGTTTCCCTGCATTAAACACCCCGGCCACCAGGAGCGCTGCCTCTGGATGAGTGTTTTCCTGTTGACTTATGGCCTTATACAGCTCATTCAGTGCAATCTTAATGCCAGCATTGGTTTGTGGTGTTAAATAGACAGCTATGAAAAATATAGATGAAGAGGCGCAACATTTGTAGGGGGCAGAGAAATTCACAATTCAGGGTAATGTTAAGCAGTTAACTTATTTTTTATTTATTTTTATTTCACCTTTATTTAACCAGGTAAGCCAGTTGAGAACAAGTTCTCATTTACAACTGCGACCTGGTCAAGATAAAGCAAAGCAGTGCGATAAAAACAACACAGTTACATATGGGGTAAAAAACATAAAGTCAAAAATACAACAGAAAATATATATACAGTGTGTGCAAATGTAGCAAGTTATGGAGGTAAGGCAATAAATAGGCTATAGTGCAAAATAATTACAATTAGTATTAACACTGGAATGCTAGATGTGCAAGAGATGATGTGCAAATAGAGATACTGGGGTACAAAAGAGCAAAATAAATAACAATATAGGAATGAGGTAGTTGGGTGGGCTAATTTCAGATGGGCTGTGTACAGGTGCAGTGATCGGTAAGGTGCTCTGACAACTGATGCTTAAAGTTAGTGAGGGAGATAAGTGTCTCCAGCTTCAGAGATTTTTGCAATTCGTTCCAGTCATTGGCAGCAGAGAACTGGAAGGAATGGCGGCCAAAGGAGGTGTTGGCTTTGGGAATGACCAGTGAGATATACCTGCTGGAGCGCAGACTACGGGTGGGTGCTGCTATGGTGACCAATGAGCTAAGATAAGGCGGGGATTTGCATGGCAGTGATTTATAGATGGCCTGGAGCCAGTGGGTTTGACGACGAACATGTAGTGAGGATCAGCCAACAAGAGCGTACAGGTCACAGTGGTGGGTAGCGTATGGGGCTTTGGAGACAAAACGGATGGCACTGTGATAGACTACATCCAATTTGCTGAGTAGAGTGTTGGAGGCTATTTTCTAAATGACATCGCCGAAGTCAAGGATCGGTAGGATAGTCAGTTTTACGAGGGCATGTTTGGCAGCATGAGTGAAGGAGGCTTTGTTGCGAAATAGGAAGCCGATTCTAGATTTAACTTTGGATTGGAGATTCTTAATGTGAGTCTGGAAGGAGAGTTTACAGTCTAACCAGACACCTAGGTATTTGTAGTTGTCCACATACTCTAGGTCAGACCCGTCGAGAGTAGTGATTCTAGTCGGGTGGGCGGGTGCCAGCAGCGTTCGATTGAAGAGCATGCATTTAGTTTTACTAGTGTTTAAGAGCAGTTGGAGGCTACTGAAGGAGTGTTGTATGGCATTGAAGCTCGTTTGGAGGTTTGTTAACACAGTGTCCAATGAAGGGTCAGATGTATACATATTATATTAGATAACTGGACGGATTTAGCTCTGTACAACCCTTTTTCAACAAACATTTTCCATCGAGCTAGTTGGTCATCTGCATATAGCTACAGAAATGTTTTGGTACCCTTCCACAGATCTGTGCCTAAACACAATCTTGTCTCTGAGCTCTATGGACAATTCCTTCGACCTCATGACTTGGTTTTTGCTCTGACATGCACTGTTTATTTATTTATTTATTTATTTCACCTTTATCTAACCAGGAAGCCAGTTGAGAACAAGTTCTCATTTACAACTGCGACCTGGCCAAGATAAAGCAAAGCAGTGTGATAAAAACATAAGTTATATATGGAATAAACTAAACGTACAGTCAGTAACACAATAGAAAATCTATATACAGTGTGTGCAAATGTAGTAAGTTATGGAGGTAAGGCAATAAATAGGCCATAGTGCAAAATAATTACAATTTAGTATTAACACTGGAATGATAGATGTGCAAGAGATGATGTGCAAATAGAGATACTGGGATGCAAATGAGCAAAATAAATAACAATGTAAATAACAATATGGGGATGAGGTAGTTGGGTGGGCTAATTACAGATGGGCTGTGTCCAGGTACAGTGATCGGTAAGCTGCTCTGACAACTGATGCTTAAAGTTAATGAGGGAGATAAGTGTCAACTGTGGGGCCTTATATAGACAGGTGTGTGCCTTTCCAAATCATGTCCAATCAATTGACTTTACCACAGGTGGACTCCAATCAAGTTGTAGCAACATCTTAACGATGATCAATGGAAACAGGATGCACCTGAGCTCAATTTCAAGTGTCAAAGCAAAGGGTCTGAATACTTATGTAAATAAGGTATTTCTGTTTTTTTATTTTTAATAAATGTGCAAAAAATTCCTAAAAACCTGTTTTCACTTGGCCATTATGAGTTATTTTGTGTAGATTGATGAGGGGAAAAAAATAATTTAACAATTTTAGAATAAGGCTGTGATGTAACAAAGTGGAAAAGGTTAAGGGGTCTGAATACTTTCCGAATGCACTGGACATGTAGTTATCAAGTTCCCCCACATTGTAGCCTGTACATTGAATATATTCACTGATCATGTACACTACCTTGGCAAAAAAAGGTGTGGTTCAGGTATGAATGTCTGTGAGACATTCTTTTTCAGTCATATCCAATACCAAACTCCAGTCTTTGTCTGCATGTATGTATTACAATTATACACTTCAACAGTGTTTACCAATCCTGGTCCTGGGACATCAATGCTTACACATTGTAACTATGCAATAGCTAGAAAACATGATTTAACTAGTTAAAGGATGATTTGTAATTCATATATATGGAACCAGAATTGAAAAAACAGTACACTACACTTCCTATGTATCATGTAAATACTCTAAAACAGGTTTATCTCAATATCTAACTTCCTTCGTCTGCACTGATCTGACACAGGATAGGTGTAGTTTTTCATCAACTGAGAGACTTAATTTCAACCAGTAGAAAGAAGTTCATTATCCAAGTGTTATAAATACATAATACATGCATTATAAATATAATTGTAATATATTATAAATACAAGTTCAATCTGTACTTCAATGCACATCTGGTGTGCATTGTCACGCCCTGGTTCTGGGGACTCTTAAATGTTGAGCCAGGGTGTGGAGTTTCTATGTATTATTTTCTATGTTAGTTCTAGATCGTGTGGATCTATGTTGGCCAGGGTGGTTCCCAATCAGAGGCAGCTGTAACTCGTTGTCTCTGATTGGGGACCATACTTAGGCAGCCTGTTTGGCACTAGTCGGTGTGGGATCTTGTTCCGTAAAGGTTTGTGTTGTGTAACCTAGGACTTCACGTTTCATTTGTTTGTTGTTTTGTTTGTGTTGTGTACTACAAATAAAATATGTACGCTTATCACGCTGCGCCTTGGTTCCACGAGTCATTAAACGATTGTGACAGAAGATCCCACCAAAAGAGGACCAAGAAGCGTGGCCAGGAAGGAAAAATAGCGATGTCTCAGGTGGGCAAATGGTGGTCATGGGATGAGATATTCGCGGGATGAGATATTCGCGGGGAAAGGGCCATGGGCAAAGGTAAATGCCCAGGCAGGAGAGGAGAAACGGCGCCAACCGTGCCGACGACGGACACCCAAGAGGCAACCCCAATAATTTTTTTGGGGGGGGCACACGGCGTGGACGACGAGGCGGCAGGAGGCAGCGACAGGGCGAAGCTGCAGATTAGGAGAGGAGGCCACCAGGTTACGGGGGCTATTGGTCCAGAGGGAGCAGGAGTTAATTGGTCAGAGGGAGGAGCTACAGGAGGCGTTAAGGGAGAAGGAGAGTGTAGAGGCACGGTGAGAGGAGCTGGTTAGGCAGCAGAAGGAGCGGAGGTTTATAAGGAAACCCAGTCCCGCTCCTCTGACCAAGCAAGTGGTGTGTGTCACCAGTCCGGTCCGGCCCGTTCCTGATCCCCGCACTAAGCCAGTGGTGCGTGTTCCCAGTACGGCCAGACCCATTCCTGCTTCCCGCACAAGGCCAGTGGTGTGTGTTCCCAGAACGGTCCGGCCCATTCCTGCTCCCCGCACTAAGTTAGTGGTGTGTGTTCCCAGTACGGCCCGACCCGTTCCTGCTCCTCGCACTAAGCCAGTGGTGCATGTTCCCAGTCCGGCCCGGCCCGTTCCTGCTCCCCGCACCAAGCCAGTGGTGCGTATTCCCAGTCCAGCCCGGCCCGTTCCTGTCCCTCGCACCAAGACAGTGGTGCGCGTCGCCAGCCCGGTCCGGCCTGTTCCTGCCCCTCGCACCAAGCCAGTGGTGCGCGTCGCCAGCCCGGTCCGGCCTGTTCCTGCCCCTCGCACCAAGCCAGTGGTGCGCGTCGCCAGCCCGGTCCGGCCTGTTCCTGCCCCTCGCACCAAGACAGTGGTGCGCGTCGCCAGCCCGGTCCGGCCTGTTCCTGCCCCTCGCGCCAAGCCAGTGGTGCGCGTCGCCAGCCCGGTCCGGCCTGTTCCTGCCCCTCGCACCAAGCCAGTGGTGCGCGTCGCCAGCCCGGTCCGGCCTGTTCCTGCCCCTCGCACCAAGCCAGTGGTGCGCGTCGCCAGCCCGGTCCGGCCTGTTCCTGCCCCTCGCACCAAGCCAGTGGTGCGCGTCGCCAGCCCGGTCCGGCCCGTTCCTGCTCCATGCACCAAGACAGTGGTGCGCGTCGCCAGCCCGGTCCGGCCCGTTCCTGCTCCATGCACCAAGCCAGTGGTGCGCGTCACCAGCCCGGTCCGGCCCGTTCCTGCCCCTCGCACCAAGCCAGTGGTGCGCGTCGCCAGCCCGGTCCGGCCTGTTCCTGCCCCTCGCACCAAGCCAGTGGTGCGCGTCGTCAGCCCGGTCCGGCCCGTTCCTGCTCCATGCACCAAGCCAGTGGTGCGCGTCGCCAGCCCGGTCCGGCCCGTTCCTGCTCACCGCACTATGCCAGTGGTGCGCGTCGTCAGCCCGGTCCGGCCCGTTCCTGCTCCCCGCACCAAGCCAGTAGTGCGCGTGTCCAGTCCGGCACGGCCCGTGCCTGTTCCACCGGTGCCTGGTCCGGAGCCAGAGCAATCCGCTCCACCGGGGTCCGGTCCAACTCCAGTCAGCGGATCCACTCCGGAGCCAGAGCAATCCGCTCCACCGGTGTCCAGTCCAGCTCCGGCCAGCGGCTCCAGTCTGGAGCCTGTACGGTTTGATCTACCGTTGTCGGGTCCAGCTCCAGTCAGCGGTGCCAGACCAGACCAGGGGCGCAACGGGGAGGTGGAGAGAAAGTGGTGGTCACGCCCGGATCCGCCTCCGAGGCGGAATGCCCACCCGGCCCCTACCCTGTTGTGTTTGTGTGGCGCGGTCGCAGTCCGCACCTTTGGGGGGGGGGGGTACTGTCACGCCCTGGCTCTGGGGACTCTTAAATGTTGAGCCAGGGTGTGGAGTTTCTATGTATTATTTTCTATGTTAGTTCTAGATCGTGTGGATCTATGTTGGCCAGGGTGGTTCCCAATCAGAGGCAGCTGTAACTCGTTGTCTCTGATTGGGGACCATACTTAGGCAGCCTGTTTGGCACTAGTCGGTGTGGGATCTTGTTCCGTAAAGGTTTGTGTTGTGTAACCTAGGACTTCACGTTTCGTTTGTTTGTTTTGTTCGTGTTGTGTACTACAAATAAAATATGTACGCTTATCATGCTGCGCCTTGGTTCCACGAGTCATTAAACGATCGTGACATGCATTATAAAAACAGAGGAAGAAAGAGGAGGTGGGGAGAGAGGTGTGAGAAAGAGGAGGTGGGGAGAGAGGTGTGAGAAAGAGGAGGTGGGGAGAGAGGTGTGAGAGTGTCAAAGAAGAGATGAGAACAGAGGATCAGGAGAAAGCAGGGAGGATGAGAACAGAGGAGCAGGGAAGACAGACAGGGAAGGAGTAGAACAGAGGAGCAGGGAAGCAGACAGGAAGAGTGAGAACAGAGGAGCAGGGAAGACAGACAGGGAAGGAGTGAGAACAAGGAGCAGGGAAGACAGACAGGGAAGAGATGAGAACAGAGGAGCAGGGAAGACAGACAGGGAAGGAGATGAGAACAGAGGAGCAGGGAAGACAGACAGGGAAGGAGATGAGAACAGAGGAGCAGGGAAGACAGACAGGGAAGGAGATGAGAACAGAGGAGCAGGGAAGACAGACAGGGAAGGAGTGAGAACAGAGGAGCAGGGAAGACAGACAGGGAAGAGATGAGAACAGAGGAGCAGGGAGAAGGGCAGGGGAAAAGATGAGAACAGAGGAGCAGGAAGACAGACAGGGAAGGGGATGAAAACAGAGGAGCAGGGAAGACAGACAGGGAAGGGTGAGAAAAG
>LR778272.1:1075540-1119939 GCA_902810595.1 Coregonus sp. 'balchen' | reverse complement strand
CTTCCCAGCTCGGCTGGAGAGAGGGGAGGGGCAGGAGAGAGGGGAGGGGCAGGAAAGAGGGGAGGGGCAGGAAAGAGGGGAGGGGCAGGAAAGAGAGGGAGAGAAGAGAACAGAGAGGGTTATTCATGATGGTGCATTCCTCTCCAGTCAGCATACAGATGTCACCAGCTCACTGCTCTACAACACGCTCACACTCGTTGGGGTTGTTGGGACGGCATGCCAACTCCATATATGGTGGTAGAATAGTACCTCAGTGTCTATGCTGGTAGGGTTATCAGTAGTCTAAGGAACAGTATGTCAAAATGACTTTGGCAGTAGTAGAATAGTGGTAATGTAGCAGTGGGGATGAGAGATCATGAAACAAAGCAGTAGCGTAAAGTGAATTAGAACGCTAGCAGGCAGTGTAATATGACATAACCAACCTCATGCCAACTCCCAAAATTAACTCTCATTCAGAAGTCACCGAGGGTGACACTGGGTCACTTTCTAAACATATCTCTGCCTTCCTGTGCTACAGTGAGGGGAAAAAAGTATTTGATCCCCTGCTGATTTTGTATGTTTGCCCACTGACAAAGAAATGATCAGTCTATAATTTTAATGGTAGGTTTATTTGAACAACAACAAAAAAATCCAGAAAAACACATGTCAAAAATGTTATCAATTGATTTGCATTTTAATGAGGGAATTAAGTATTTGACCCCTCTGCAAAACATGACTTAGTACTTGGTGGCAAAACCCTTGTTGGCAATCACAGAGGTCAGACGTTTCTTGTAGTTGGCCACCAGGTTTGCCCACATCTCAGGAGGGATTTTGTTCCACTCCTCTTTGCAGATCTTCTCCAAGTCATTAAGGTTTCGAGGCTGACGTTTGGCAACTCACACCTTCAGTTCCCTCCACAGATTTTCTATGGGATTAAGGTCTGGAGACTGGCTAGGCCACTCCAGGACCTTAATGTGCTTCTTCTTGAGCCACTCCTTTGTTGCCTTGGCCGTGTGTTTTGGGTCATTGTCATGCTGGAATACCCATCCACGACCCATTTTCAATGCCCTGGCTGAGGGAAGGAGGTTCTCACCCAAGATTTGACGGTACATGGCCCCGTCCATCGTCCCTTTGATGCGGTGAAGTTGTCCTGTCCCCTTAGCAGAAAAACACCCCCAAAGCATAATGTTTCCACCTCCATGTTTGACGGCGGGGATGGTGTTCTTGGGGTCATAGGCAGCATTCCTCCTCCTCCAAACACGGCGAGTTGAGTTGATGCCAAAGAGCTCGATTTTGGTCTCATCTGACCACAACACTTTCACCCAGTTCTCCTCTGAATCATTCAGATGTTCAGAGGCAAACTTCAGACGGGCATGTATATGTGCTTTCTTGAGCAGGGGGACCTTGCGGGCGCTGCAGGATTTCAGTCCTTCACGGCGTAGTGTGTTACCAATTGTTTTCTTGGTGACTATGGTCCCAGCTGCCTTGAGATCATTGACAAGATCCTCCCGTGTAGTTCTGGGCTGATTCCTCACCGTTCTCATGATCTTTGCAACTCCACGAGGTGAGATCTTGCATGGAGCCCCAGGCCGAGGGAGATTGACAGTTCTTTTGTGATTCTTCCATTTGCGAATAATCGCACCAACTGTTGTCACCTTCTCACCAAGCTGCTTGGCGATGGTCTTGTAGCCCATTCCAGCCTTGTGTAGGTCTACAATCTTGTCCCTGACATCCTTGGAGAGCTCTTTGGTCTTGGCCATGGTGGAGAGTTTGGAATCTGATTGATTGATTGCTTCTGTGGACAGGTGTCTTTTATACAGGTAACAAGCTGAGATTAGGAGCACTCCCTTTAAGAGTGTGCTCCTAATCAGCTCGTTACCTGTATAAAAGACACCTGGGACCCAGAAATCTCTGATTGAGAGGGGGTCAAATACTTATTTCCCTCATTAAAATACAAATCAATTTATAACATTTTTGACGTGCGTTTTTCTGGATTTTTTTGTTGTTATTCTGTCTCTCACTGTTCAAATAAACCTACCATTAAAATTATAGACTGATCATTTCTTTGTCAGTGGGCAAACATATAAAATCAGCAGGGGATCAAATACTTTTTTTCCCTCACTGTATACTGGAGTACAAGCCTTGATAAGTTAGAGTTAAACCTTCATACAAGTTATTTTGTCTGATTAGCGGATGAACTAAACTAACTGGTATCCAGCAATAACATGTGAAGGATAGCTTGCATTCCATTATCTCAAAATACACTACATGACCTCAAGTATGTGGACACCTGCTCGTCAAACATCTCATTCCAAAAATCATGGGCATTAATATGGAGTTGGTCCCCCCTTTGCTGCTATAACAGCCTCCACTCTTCTGGGAAGGCTTTCCACTAGATGTTGGAACATTGCTGTGGGGACTTGCTTCCATTCAGCCACGAGAGCATTAGTGAGGTCGGGCACTGATGTTGGGCAATTAGGCCTGGCTTTTGCAAAAATTTCTAAAAACCTGTTTTCGCATTGTCATTATGGGGTGTTGTGTGTTTTTTCTTTAATCCATTTTAGAATAAGGCTGTAACATAAAATGTGGAAAAAGGGGTCTGAATACTTTCCGAATGCACTGTATATCAGCCCAGCTAGCTGCTACATATATTAGTCCAGCTAGCTGCTACATATATTAGCCCAGCTAGCTGCTACATATATTAGCCCAGCTAGGTGCTACATATATTAGCCCAGCTAGCTGCTACATATATTAGTCCAGCTAGCTGCTACATATATTAGCCCAGCTAGGTGCTACATATATTAGCCCAGCTAGGTGCTACATATATTAGCCCAGCTAGCTGCTACATATATTAGCCCAGCTAGCTGCTACATATATTAGCCCAGCTAGGTGCTACATATATTAGCCCAGCTAGCTGCTACATATATTAGCCCAGCTAGCTGCTACATATATTAGTCCAGCTAGCTGCTACATATATTAGCCCAGCTAGGTGCTACATATATTAGCCCAGCTAGCTGCTACATATATTATCCCGGCTAGCTGCTACATATATTAGCCCAGCTAGCTGCTACATATATTAGTCCAGCTAGCTGCTACATATATTAGCCCAGCTAGGTGCTACATATATTAGCCCAGCTAGGTGCTACATATATTAGCCCAGCTAGCTGCTACATATATTAGCCCAGCTAGGTGCTACATATATTAGTCCAGCTAGCTGCTACATACCTTCGAGTCTAGCTTCTGCTTGACGTAGGCTCCGTTAGCTGCAGTCAGAACATCATTTAGCAGAATAAACACATAGCCTTGGAGGTCGAAAGACAGGTCAGCACTGGAGAGAGAACACACACACACACACACACACACACACACACACACACACACACACACACACACACACACACACACACACACACACACAGCAGGTCAGTGCAGTAGAGAGCAGAGACAGGTCAGAAACAAAAGGAGGGTGAACATGTTGAAACGTATTTAGCTGGGGGCAGAGACTCCGCTACCCCACTGTTATATCACACGGCTGTAAAGATGTTAATATTCTAGAGAGGGCATGACTTCTCCAGCACAACTCAAAGGGGTCATTTAACCACTTTATGAATTGATTGATTTTTAGGTAAAACAATTTGTACAGTTTAAAACAGTTTTTAAAATACAAGAAACCCAGAGGATGACACGTGAAAGCGTAAACACTTATTTCCAATGTGGTTCTCTGTGTAGGACAGAAACAGGACTCAACACAGGAAAATACATGGAGATACAATGTTGGTGTGGTGGTGTGGATCCTAACCCTTCTCTGTGCACCAGGAATAAAGCTGACCTAATAATAATATACCATATGAATAAAGCTGACCTAAATATTACAGTGGGGGAAAAAAGTATTTAGTCAGCCACCAATTGTGCAAGTTCTCCCACTTAAAAAGATGAGAGGCCTGTAATTTTCATCATAGGTACACGTCAACTATGACAGACAAAATGAGAAGAAAATAAATCCAGAAAATCACATTGTAGGATTTTTTATGAATTTATTTGCAAATTATAGTGGAAAATAAGTATTTGGTCAATAACAAAAGTTTCTCAATACTTTGTTATATACCCTTTGTTGGCAATGACACAGGTCAAACGTTTTCTGTAAGTCTCCACAAGGTTTTCACACACTGTTGCTGGTATTTTGGCCCATTCCTCCATGCAGATCTCCTCTAGAGCAGTGATGTTTTGGGGCTGTCGCTGGGCAACACGGACTTTCAACTCCCTCCAAAGATTTTCTATGGGGTTGAGATCTGGAGACTGGCTAGGCCACTCCAGGACCTTGAAATGCTTCTTACGAAGCCACTCCTTCGTTGCCCGGGCGGTGTGTTTGGGATCATTGTCATGCTGAAAGACCCAGCCACGTTTCATCTTCAATGCCCTTGCTGATGGAAGGAGGTTTTCACTCAAAATCTCACGATACATGGCCCCATTCATTCTTTCCTTTACACGGATCAGTCGTCCTGGTCCCTTTGCAGAAAAACAGCCCCAAAGCATGATGTTTCCACCCCCATGCTTCACAGCAGGTATGGTGTTCTTTGGATGCAACTCAGCATTCTTTGTCCTCCAAACACAACGAGTTGAGTTTTTACCAAAAAGTTCTATTTTGGTTTCATCTGACCATATGACATTCTCCCAATCCTCTTCAGGATCATCCAAATGCACTCTAGCAAACTACAGACGGGCCTGGACATGTACTGGCTTAAGCAGGGGGACACGTCTGGCACTGCAGGATTTCAGTCCCTGGCGGCGTAGTGTGTTACTGATGGTAGGCTTTGTTACTTTGGTCCCAGCTCTCTGCAGGTCATTCACTGGGTCCCCCCGTGTGGTTCTGGGATTTTTGCTCACCGTTCTTGTGATCATTTTGACCCCACGGGGTGAGATCTTGCGTGGAGCCCCAGATCGAGGGAGATTATCAGTGGTCTTGTATGTCTTCCATTTCCTAATACTTGCTCCCACAGTTGATTTCTTCAAACCAAGCTGCTTACCTATTGCAGATTCAGTCTTCCCAGCCTGGTGCAGGTCTACAATTTTGTTTCTGGTGTCCTTTGACAGCTCTTTGGTCTTGGCCATAGTGGAGTTTGGAGTGTGACTGTTTGAGGTTGTGGACAGGTGTCTTTTATACTGATAACAAGTTCAAACAGGTGCCATTAATACAGGTAACGAGTGGAGGACACAGGAGCCTCTTAAAGAAGAAGTTACAGGTCTGTGAGAGCCAGAAATCTTGCTTGTTTGTAGGTGACCAAATACTTATTTTCCACCATAATTTGCATATAAATTCATAAAAAATCCTACAATGTGATTTTCTGGATTTTTTTCCCTCATTTTGTCTGTCATAGTTGACGTGTACCTATGATGAAAATTACAGGCCTCTCATCTTTTTAAAGTGGGAGAACCTGCACAATTGGTGGCTGACTAAATACTTTTTTCCCCCACTGTATATACCATATGAATAAAGCTGACTAGTTTTGTGTGTATTGGGTATATGTTGTGAAATTGTTAGATATTACTGCACTGTCGGAGCTAGAAGCACAAGCATTTCGCTACACCCGCTATAACATCTGCTAAACACGTGTATGTGACAAATAAACTTTGATTTGATACTCTGTTGCGCCTTCTTCACCACACTGTCTGCGTGGGTGGACCATTTCAGTTTGTCGGTGATGTGTATGCCAAGGAACTTGAAGCTTTCCACCTTCTCCACTGCAGTCCCGTCGATGTGGATAGGGGGGTGCACCCTCTGCTGTTTCCTGAAGTCCACGATCATCTCCTTTGTTTTGTTGACGTTGAGTGAGAGGTTATTTTCCTGGCACCACACTCCCAGAGCCCTCACCTCCTCCCTATAGGCGGTCTCGTCATTGTTGGTAATCAAGCCTACTACTGTTGTGTCGTTTGCAAACTTGATGATTGAGTTGGAGGCGTGCTTGGCCACGCAGTCATGGGTGAACAGGGAGTACAGGAGGGGGCTGAGCATGCACCCTTGTGGGGGGGATCAGCGAAGTGGAGATGTTGTTTCCTACCTTCACCACCTGGGGGCGGCCCGTCAGGAAGTCCAGGACCCAGTTGCACAGGGCGGGGTTCAGACCCAGGGCCTCGAGCTTAATGATAAGCTTGGAGGGTACTATGGTGTTGAAGGCTGAGCTATAGTCAATGAACAGCATTCTTACATAGGTATTCCTCTTGTCCAGATGGGATAGGGCAGTGTGCAGTGTGATGGCGATTGCATCGTCTGTGGATCTATTGGGGCGGTAAGCAAATTACATTTACAAATTGAAGTGGGTCTAGGGTGAGAGGTAAGGTAGAGGTGATATGATCTTTGACTAGTCTCTCAAAGCACTTCATGATGACAGAGGTGAGTGCTACAGGGCGATAGTCATTTAGTTCAGTTACGTTTGCTTTCTTGGGTACAGGAACAATGGTGGACATCTTGAAGCAAGTGGAGACAGCAGACTGGGAAAGGGAGAGATTGAATATGTCCGTAAACACTCCAGCCAGCTGGTCTGCGCATGCTCTGACGACGCGGCTAGGGATGCCGTCTGGGCCGGCAGCCTTGCGGGGGTTAACATGCTTAAATGTCTTACTCATGTTGGCCACGGAGAAGGAGAGGCCACAGTCCTTGGTAGTGGGCCACGTCGGTGGCACTGTGTTATCCTCAAAGCGGGCGAAGAAGGTGTTTAGCTTGTCTGGAAGCAAGACGTCAGTGTCGGCGACGTGGCTGGTTTTCCTTTTGTATTCCGTGATTGTCTGTAGACCCTGCCACATACGTCTCGTGTCTGAGCCGTTGAATTGCGACTCCACTTTGTCTCTATACTGATGTTTTGCCAGTTTAATTGCCTTGCGGAGTGAGTAGCTACACTGTTTGTATTCTGCCGTATTCCCAGTCACCTTGCCATGGTTGAATGTGGTGGTTCGCGCTTTCAGATTTGCGCGAATGCTGCCATCTATCCACGGTTTCTGGTTAGGGTAGGTTTTAATAGTCACAGTGGGCACAACATCACCTATACACTTCCTGATAAACTCAGTCACCTTTTCAGTGTATATGTCTAAATTATTTTTGGAAGCTACCCGGAACATATCCCAGTCCGTGTGATCAAAACAATCTTGGAAGCGTGGATTCTGATTAGTCAGACCAGCGTTGAATAGTCCTTAGCACGGGTACTTCCTGTTTGAGTTTCTGCCTATAGGAAGGGATAAGCAAAATGGAGGGCGGGTGATCCGAAAGGAGGGCGGGTGAGGGCCTTATAACCATCCCAGAAGTTCGAATAGCAATCGAGGATTTTAGCAGCGTGAGTACAACAGTCGATATGGTGATAGAACTTCGGCAGCATAGTCCTCAAATTTGCTTTGTTAAAATCCCCGGCTACAATAAATGCAGCCTCAGGATATGTGGTTTCCAGTTTGCACAAAGTCCAGTGTAGTTCCTTGAGGGTCGTCGTGGTGTCGGCTTGAGGGGGAATATACACGGCTGGGACTATAACCGAGGAGAATTATCTTGGGAGATAATACGGTCGGCATTTGATTGTGAGGTATTCTAGGTCAGGTGAACAAAAGGACTCGAGTTCCTCTATGTTACTATAATTACACCATGAGTCATTAATCATGAAACACACACCTCCGCCCTTCTGCTTCCCGGAGAGATATTTATTCCTGTCTGCGCGATGAACTGAGAACCCATCTGGCTGGACCGATTCTGACAGAATATCCCCAGAGAGCCATGTTTCCATGAAACAGAGGATGTTACAGGCCTTGATGTCTTTCTGGAAAGAAATCCTTGCCCGGAGTTCAGAGACTTTGTTAACCAAAGACTGAACATTAGTGAGTAGTATACTTGGAAGCGGTGGGTGGTGTGCGCCCCTCCTAAGTCGAACCAGCAGGCCGCTCCGAGTGCCTCTCCTCCGCCGGCGATGTTTTGGGTCAGCCGCTGGAATCAGTTCAGTTGCCCTTTGGGAGAGCAAACAAAGGATCTGCTTCGGGAAAGTTGTATTCCTGGTCGTGATGCTGGTGAGTTCCGCCGCTCTGATATCCAATAGTTTTTCCTGGCTGTATGTAATGATACAAAACACTTTCTGAGCTAATAATGTAAAAAATAATCCATAAAAAAACAAAATACTGCAAAGTTTCCTAAGAGCTAGTCGCGAGGCCGCCATCTTCGTCCATGTCCCCCTGCACATGGACTCAGTATTTGTACCCTGTATATAGCCAAGTTATTACCTCGTACCCCTGCACATGGACTCAGTATTTGTACCTCGTACCCCTGCACATGGACTCAGTATTTGTACCCCGTGTATATAGCCTAGTTATTACCTCGTACCCCTGCACATGGACTCAGTATTTGTACCTCGTACCCCTGCACATGGACTCAGTATTTGTACCCCGTGTATATAGCCTAGTTATTACCTCGTACCCCTGCACATGGACTCAGTATTTGTACCTCGTTATTATTTCTCTCTGTATTGTTGGGAAGGGCCAGTAAGTAAGAAATTCACTGTTAGTCTACGAAGCATGTGACAAATACAATTTGATTTCGTTATCTTGAATGGGCCAAGTCAGCTGTGACTCAAGTCAGGGAAGTTTGAGATAGTGTAAATTAACTACATTCCTTAATAATCATACAATATTTGTACATTACAATAAAGTAAAGGGTTTAAAGTATTCAAAATCTAAATTTCCACAAAAACAGATTTGCGTTGTATTTTGGCTTTTTCACAACATTGAGTCGGTGTGACATCCAACGGGTTCTTGTAGGCCGCCTTAAATATACCATAAAGATATTACATATGAATAAAGTGGACCTAAAGATATTACATGTGGTAATATTACATGTGCCGTGTGGTGCCAGGACAACAACCTCTCCCTCAACGTGACCAAGACAAAGGAGATGATTGTGGACTACAGGAAAAAAAAGAGGACTGAGCACGCCCCCATTCTCATCGACGGGGCTGTAGTGGAACAGGTTGAGAGCTTCAAGTTCCTTGGTGTCCACATCACCAACGAACTATCATGGTCCAAACACACCAAGACAGTCGTGAAGAGGGCACGACAAAGCCTATTCCCCCTCAGGAGACTAAAAAGATTTGGCATGGGTCCTCAGATCCTCAAAAAATTCTACAGCTGCACCATCGAGAGCATCCTGACTGGTTGCATCACCGCCTGGTATGGCAACTGCTTGGCCTCTGACCGCAAGGCACTACAGAGGGTAGTGCGTACGGCCCAGTACATCACTGGGGCAAAGCTCCCTGCCATCCAGGACCTCTATACCAGGCGGTGTCAGAGGAAGGCCCTCAAAATTGTCAAAGACTCCAGTCACCCTAGTCATAGACTGTTCTCTCTGCTACCGCACGGCAAGCGGTACCGGAGTGCCAAGTCTAGGTCCAAAAGACTTCTCAACAGCTTCTACCCCCAAGCCATAAGACTCCTGAACAGCTAATCATGGCTACCCGGACTATTTGCACTGCCCCCCCACCCCATCCTTTTTACGCTGCTGCTACTCTGTTAAGTATTTATGCATAGTCACTTTAACTCTACCCACATGTACATATTACCTCAACTAGCCGGTGCCCCCGCACATTGACTATGCAACGGTACCCCCCTGTATATATAGCCTCCCTACTGTCACTTTATTCTATTGTATATATAGCCTCCCTACTGTCACTTTATTTTTTACTTCTGCTCTTTTTTTCTCAACACTTTTTTGTTGTTGTTTTATTCTTACTTTTTTGTTTAAAATAAATGCACTGTTGGTTAAGGGCTGTAAGTAAGCATTTCACTGTAATGTCTGCACCTGTTGTATTCGGCGCATGTGACCAATAAAATTTGATTTGATTTGATTTGACATATGAATAAAGTGGACCTAAAGATATTACATATGAATAAAGTGGACCTAAAGATATTACATATGAATAAAGTGGACCTAAAGATATTACATATGAATAAAGTGGACCTAAAGATATTACATATGAATAAAGTGGACCTAAAGATATTACATATGAATAAAGTGGACCTAAAGATATTACATATGAATAAAGTGGACCTAAAGATATTATACCATATTAATAAAGTTGACATCAGAGAGACTGCACACCTGGAGCAGTAGAACGTACCTTGCCGCTACAAACGCCCCCAGGATCATCGTAAACACTGTTAGCTGGACGGGCCTGGAGAATGTCTTCCTGAAGGGTTAAAGAGTAGAAGATTAGAGACCAAGTACAGGCCTTCAGACAGTATTCATACCTCTTGATTTATTCCACGTTGTGTTACAGCCTGAATTCAAAAGAGATTAAATATTATGTTTTTTCCTCAACCATCTACACACAGTACCCCATAATGACAATGTGAAAACATGTTTCGCAAATGTATTGAAAATGAAATACAGAAATATCTCATTTACATCAGTATTCACACCCCTGAGTCAATACATGTTAGAATCCCCTTTGGCAGCGATTACAGCTGTGAGTCTTTCTGGGTAAGTCTCTAAGAGCTTTGCACACCTGGATTGTACAATATTAACACATTATTCTTTTTTAAATTCTTCAAGCTCTGTCAAGTTGGTTGTTGATCATTGCTAGACAGACATTTTCTAGTCGACATAGATTTAAGCCAATTTACACTGAACAAAAATAAAACGCAACATACAACAATTTCAAAGATTTTACTGAGTTACAGTTCATAAGGAAATCAGTCAATTTAAATAAATAAATTAGGCCCTAAGCTATGGATTTCACATGACTGGGAATACAGATATGCTTCGGTTGGTCACAGATACCTTAAAAATGTAGTGCTATGTATGTATATTATGTATTTTATTTGTCGTTTCCTGTTTGGACAGCAGGAAGATTAGCCACTGCCTCTGCAGCTAATTGGGGATCCTAATAAATACTGAACCAGGTTTTCCTCTAGGATTTTGCCTGTGCTTAGCTCTATACCATTTCTTTATATAAAAAAAAAAAAAAAAAAACGATTGTCCTTGCCATGACAAGCATACCCATAACATGATGCAGCCACCACCATGCTTGAAAATATGAAGAGTGGTACCAGTGATGTTGAATTTGCCCCAAACATAGCGCTTTGTATTCAGGACATAGTTAATTCCTTTGCCACATTTTTTGCAGTTTTACTTTAGCGCCTTATTATGGACAGGATGCATGTTTTGGAATACTTATATTCTGTACAGGCTTTCTTTTCACTCTGTCATTTAGGTTAGTATTGTGGAGTAACTACAATGTTGTTGATCCATCAGTTCTCTCTCCTATCACAGCCATTAAAATCTGTAACTGTTTTAAAGTCACCATTGGCCTCATGGTGAAATCCCTGAGCGGTTTCCTTCCTCTCCGGCAACTGAGTTAGGAAGGACGCCTGTATGTTTGTAGTGACTGGGTGTATTGATAAATCGTTTTATCCACCAATAGGTGACCTTCTTTGAGAGGCATTGTAAAACCTCCCTAGTCTTAGTGGTTGAATCTGTGTGAAATTCACTGCTCGACTGAGGGACCTTACAGATAATTGTATGTGTGGGGTACAGAGATGAGGTAGTCATTCAAAAATCATGTTAAACACAGAGTGAGTCCATGCAACTTATTATGTGACTTGTTAAGCACATTTTTACTCCTGAACTTATTTAGGCTTGCCATAACAAAGGGGTTGAATACTTATTAACTTAAGACATTTCAGCTTTTCATTTTTCATTAATTTGTAAAAATGTCTAAAAACACAATACCACTTTGACATTATGGGGTATTGTGTGTAGGGCAGTGACAAAAAATCTTGATTTTCATCGATTTTAAATTCATGCTGTAAAACAACAAAATGTGGAACAAGTCAAGGGGTGAATCCTTGGTGAAGACGCTATTTTATTACTGACATACAGACGGGTAATTTAGGGGTGAATACTTGGTGAAGACGCTATTTTATTACAGACATACAGACGGGTAATTTAGGGGTGAATACTTGGTGAAGACGCTATTTTATTACAGACGGGTAATTTAGAGGTGAATCCTAACTTCACTAACTCCAATGACATCAATGCATAACTACAGGAAACTCCCATAGTACCAGTTCAGAGGGATTCTCCCTTTAGGGGGTAGACATAAAACAAAGCTTTAGAACTTACAGTTTTCCAATATTCAAACAAAATGAGTATATTTAAATAATAATAAATAGTCAATCATACTTGAGCAGCAGAACTTCAGCCATCATGGTGAAGAGGATGGAGAACCTCCTGAGGACTGTGAACATCGGCAGGCTGGGAGAGAGAACAATATCATCGTTTAACCCTAACCCAGACCAGACTAGGAGAGAGAACAATATCATCGTTTAACCCTAACCCAGACCAGACTAGGAGAGAGAACAATATCATCATTTAACCCTAACCCAGACCAGACTAGGAGAGAGAACAATATCATCATTTAACCCTAACCCAGACCAGACTGGGAGAGAGAACAATATCATAATTTAACCCTAACCCAGACCAGACATAAGAGCCAGATAAACCATCTATCCCCTACCCGCTAAATGAACTCCCAGATAACCATAACATATAACCCCAGGTAAACATACCATATACAGTGAGGGGAAAAAAGTATTTGATCCCCTGCTGATTTTGTATGTTTGCCCACTGACAAAGAAATGATGCATTTTAAATGAGGGAAATAAGTATTTGACCCCTCTGCAAAACATGACTTGGTGGCAAAACCCTTGTTGGCAATCACAGAGGTCAGACGTTTCTTGTAGCTGGCCACCAGGCGATGGTCTTGTAGCCCATTCCAGCCTTGTGTAGGTCTACAATCTTGTCCCTGACATCCTTGGAGAGCTCTTTGGTCTTGGCCATGGTGGAGAGTTTGGAATCTGATTGATTGATTGCTTCGGTGGACAGGTGTCTTTTACACAGGTAACAAGCTGAGATTAGGAGCACTCCCTTTAAGAGTGTGCTCCAAATCTCAGCTCGTTACCTGTATAAAAGACACCTGGGAGCCAGAAATCTTTCTGATTGAGAGGGGGTCAAATACTTATTTCCCTCATTAAAATGCAAATCAATTTATAACATTTTTGAAATGTGTTTTTCTGGATTTTTTTGTTGTTATTCTGTCTCTCACTGTTCAAATAAACCTACCATTAAAATTATAGACTGATCATTTCTTTGTCAGTGGGCAAACATATAAAATCAGCAGGGGATCAAATGCTTTTTTCCCTCACTGTATAACCATAACCCCAGATAACCATAACATATAGCCATTTCATACGATCCCAGATAACCATACCATATAACCACACAATCCCAGATAACCATACAATCCCATATAACCATACAATCCCAGATAACCATACCATATAACCACACAATCCCAGATAACCATACCATATAACTCCAGACAACCATAACATATACCCCCATATAACCATAAAATCCCATATAACCATACCATCCCAAATAACCATACAACCCCAGATAACCATACAACCCCAGATAACCATACCATCCCAGATAACCACACAACCCCAGATAACCATACAATCCCAGATAACCATACAACCCCAGATAACCATACAATCCCAGATAACCATACCATCCCAGATAACCATACAACCCCAGATAACCATACAACCCCAGATAACCATACAATCCCAGATAACCATACCATATAACTCCAGACAACCATAACATATACCCCCATATAACCATACCATCCCAGATAACCATACCATCCCAGATAACCATACCATATAACTCCAGACAACCATAACATATACCCCCATATAACCATACCATCCCAGATAACCATACAACCCCAGATAACCATACAATCCCAGATAACCATACCATATAACTCCAGACAACCATAACATATACCCCCATATAACCATACCATCCCAGATAACCATACAACCCCAGATAACCATACAACCCCAGATAACCATACAACCCCAGATAACCATACCATATAACTCCAGACAACCATACCATATAACTCCAGACAACCATAACATATACCCCCATATAACCATACCATCCCAGATAACCATACCATCCCAGATAACCATACAACCCCAGATAACCATACCATATAACTCCAGACAACCATAACATATACCCCCATATAACCATACAATCCCAGATAACCATACCATCCCAGATAACCATACAACCCCAGATAACCATACAACCCCAGATAACCATACAACCCCAGATAACCATACAATCCCAGATAACCATACCATATAACTCCAGACAACCATAACATATACCCCCATATAACCATACCATCCCAGATAACCATACCATCCCAGATAACCATACAACCCCAGATAACCATACCATATAACTCCAGACAACCATAACATATACCCCCATATAACCATACCATCCCAGATAACCATACCATCCCAGATAACCATACAACCCCAGATAACCATACCATCCCAGATAACCATACCATCCCAGATAACCATACAACCCCAGATAACCATACCATCCCAGATAACCATACAACCCCAGATAACCAAACAATCCCAGATAACCATACAATCCCAGATAACCATACCATCCCAGATAACCATCCCACCCCAGATAACCATACCACCCCAGATAACCATACAATCCCAGATAACCACACAATCCCAGATAACCATACAATCCCAGATAACCATACAATCCCAGATAACCACACAATCCCAGATAACCATACCACCCCATATAACCATACAATCCCAGATAACCATCCCAGATAACCACACAATCCCAGATAACCACACAATCCCAGATAACCATACCACCCCATATAACCATACAATCCCAGATAACCATCCCAGATAACCACACAATCCCAGATAACCATACAATCCCAGATAACCACACAATCCCAGATAACCATACAATCCCAGATAACCACACAATCCCAGATAACCACACAATCCCAGATAACCACACAATCCCAGATAACCACACAATCCCATATAACCATACAATCACAGATAACCACACCATATAACCACACAATCCCAGATAACCATACAATCCCATATAACCACACAATCCCAGATAACCATACAATCCCATATAACCACACAATCCCAGATAACCATACAATCCCATAACCATACCATATAACCACACAATCCCAGATAACCATACAATCCCATAACCATACAATCCCATATAACCATACAATCCCATATAACCATACAACCCCATATAACCATACAATCCCATATAACCATACAATCCCATATAACCATACCATATAACCACACAATCCCAGATAACCATACCATATAACTCCAGACAACCATAACATATACCCCCATATAACCATACAATCCCAGATAACAATAACATAACTCCAGATAACCATACAACCCCAGATAACCATACAATCCCAGATAACAATAACATAACTCCAGATAACCATAACATATAACCATTTCATGTAACCCCAGATAACCACAACACAAAACCACAGATAACCATAACATACTTTAGCCGTTTTGTTCCAAACAGTCCAGTTATCTGGTTCCCTACGTACAAGAAAGGGAGCGGGAAGGTCTGCAACAAGAGAAACACGTTACACAGAGAAACACGTTACACAGTAACATGGGAGAGAAGGTCTGTAATACTGGCACACTGGGTTGAATTTAGACATTCTATAAGTTTGTTTAATTTATTTTGACCAAAGAGAGAGATCACAGTGACTTCTGGGTCAATATAGACCAGTTAGGACAGATACAAACAGGTAGATAGACACACACAGAAAAGATGGACACAGACAGCCATGTACACCTACCTATTAGCTGACTGACTCACCTTGCGAGGTATACTCTGGTCGAAGTCTGGGAAACTTAGCACCCTCAGAGCCTTGCCCACCCACAGCACGACCACGGTGGCCAGCATCTACAACACAGACACCTCAGTTATACTGGAGTAACATAGCTCTCTCACTCACACACACAGGAATCCCACTTACCTGACCAATGCCGACACATATTGACGAGGGGAACCTGAAAGTAAAAATGTAACGTTATCGTAATGTATCGTACTGTGACAAAAAAACAGCTTGAGCAAATTGCCAAATATCTCGTGTAACGTCATGATATGAAGGTGTCCCAAAACGGTGACACATCCAAGAAGCTACAGTAGTCAGCTAGCTACTATCAAAGTTCAAAGTTTAACGTTAGCCACCAAAGCCTCAAACCCGTAGTTAAGTTACCTACCTAGATAGTTAACTTAGCTAGAAATAACTAACGGCCTAAATGTGTATCTAACGTTAGTAGAAAGTAGCTCGCTGACGTTAATTAACTAGCTAAATAACGTTAGCTGTCCAAGCAATATTATCTAAATAGCAAGTGAGTTTACCGTTAGCTAGCTACAGTTTATGAATAGCCTGACCAGAATCAAACGGTACGTAGCCTCGCTGTGTGGAGCTAGCTAACAGACTAAACAGAAATCAGCCAAACACACCTGTAGTTTGTTAGGATGCTCTTGTTTACCACGACGATGAGGAAAGAACTGAGTCCGTAAAATACCGCGGCGAACAGCTTCACGAACACCGTGAGAGATTTGTCTGCCATCACCAAGCACTCATCCCTCTCTCCCCTCTATCCTTCTCTGGAAAGGTCTAAACGGGATCCTTAGGACGTCCCAACTCTGACATCACCCCATTGACGTCTTCTTCTTCTTCGATGAGGTTTAACGGCGGTTGGCATCCAATTTGTTGCATTACCGCCACCTACTAGACTGGAGTACAGCTCCCTTATATTTTGCTTGAAAAATAAAATTAAGAAATACCCTACCATCTAACACTACACTCACAACTTCAAAAATATTATTAATAATTAACACCACCCTACTCCACTATTTAAATATATTCATTCCTACCTCATGCCCTCAACCTGAAATGGGACATCACCGCTTAACACTCCCTGTAACTCTTCTGCTGTCAGGTCTCGGCCACCCAAATACCTCTCTGCAGCTGCCACCACTACCTCCATTTGCTTCGACTTACATTCCATCCCTGCAGTACAATTAATAACCATTGCTATAAATGCTAAAAATCCAATTTACTGAAACATACAGTGAGGGAAAAAAGTATTTGATCCCCTGCTGATTTTGTACTTTTGCCCACTGACAAAGAAATGATCAGTCTATAATTTTAATGGTAGGTTTATTTGAACAGTGAGAGACAGAATAACAACAAAATAATCCAGAAAAACGCATGTCAAAAATGTTATAAATTGATTTGCATTTTAATGAGTGAAATAAGTATTTGACCCCCTCTCAATCAGAAAGATTTCTGGCTCCCAGGTGTCTTTTATACAGGTAACGAGCTGAGATTAGGAGCACACTCTTAAAGGGAGTGCTCCTAATCTCAGCTTGTTACCTGTATAAAAGACACCTGTCCACAGAAGCAATCAATCAATCAGATTCCAAACTCTCCACCATGGTCAAGACCAAATAACTCTCCAAGGATGTCAGGGACAAGATTGTAGACTTACACAAGGCTGGAATGGGCTACAAGGCCATCGCCAAGCAGCTTGGTGAGAAGGTGACAACAGTTGGTGCGATTATTCGCAAATGGAAGAAACACAAAAGAACTGTCAATCTCCCTCGGCCTGGGGCTCCATGCAAGATCTCACCTTGTGGAGTTGCAATGATCATGAGAACGGTGAGGAATCAGCCCAGAACTACACGGGAGGATCTTGTCAATGATCTCAAGGCAGCTGGGACCATAGTCACCAAGAAAACAATTGGTAACACACTACGCCGTGAAGGACTGAAATCCTGCAGCGCCCGCAAGGTCCCCCTGCTCAAGAAAGCACATATACAGGGCCGTCTGAAGTTTGCCAATGAACATCTGAATGATTCAGAGGAGAACTGGGTGAAAGTGTTGTGGTCAGATGAGACCAAAATGGAGCTCTTTGGCATCAACTCAACTCGCCGTGTTTGGAGGAGGAGGAATGCTGCCTATGACCCCAAGAACACCATCCCCACCATCAAACATGGAGGTGGAAACATTATGCTTTGGGGGTATTTTTCTGCTAAGGGGACAGGAAAACTTCACCGCATCAAAGGGACGATGGACGGGGCCATGTACCGTCAAATCTTGGGTGAGAACCTCCTTCCCTCAGCCAGGACATTGAAAATGGGTCATGGATGGGTATTCCAGCATGACAATGACCCAAAACACACGGCCAAGGCAACAAAGGAGTGGCTCAAGAAGAAGCACATTAAGGTCCTGGAGTGGCCTAGCCAGTCTCCAGACCTTAATCCCATAGAAAATCTGTGGAGGGAGTTGAAGGTTCAAGTTGCCAAACGTCAGCCTCGAAACCTTAATGACTTGGAGAAGATCTGCGAAGAGGAGTGGAACAAAATCCCTCCTGAGATGTGTGCAAACCTGGTGGCCAACTACAAGAAACGTCTGACCTCTGTGATTGCCAACAAGGGTTTTGCCACCAAGTACTAAGTCATGTTTTGCAGAGGGGTCAAATACTTCTCTCTGTCTCTCACTGTTCAAATAAACCTACCATTAAAATTATAGACTGATCATTGTCCCGCCCTGGCCTATAGAACTCTAGCTAGTTTGGTCAGGGTGTGAATATTCTAGGTTTGTATTTCTATGTTTGGCCGGGTGCGGTTCCCAATCAGAGGCAGCTGTCGCTCGTTGTCTCTGATTGGGGGTCATACTTTAGGCAGCCAGTTTTCCTGCCTGTGTTGTGGGATTTTGTTGTGTTCCTGTTTAGGCTTGTGTGTTAGCCCTTTGGACCGTCACGGTTAAGTTTGTTATTTTGGTTACTGTGTCGTGTGTTTATTAGTTAATAAACATGTACGCCTTTCATGCTGCACCTTGGTCCGACCCGTTTCTTAACGTACGTGACAATCATATCTTTGTCAGTGGGCAAATGTATAAAATCAGCAGGGGATCAAATCCTTTTTCCCCTCACTGTATATCACTTGTTGGCCTCTCTCTCTGTACTGGTACAGATCTACTACTCTCACCACTCCCCCCCCCCCCTTGACCCCTATATAATCGCTGTCCTGATATCCAGAAGCTCTTTTTGGTCATAAGAGACGGTGGCAGAAACATTATGTACAGAATAAATTACAAATAACGCGAAAAAACACACATAATAGTACAATTGGTACTACTCACACCATTCCTCTCAGGATCACTACCCCTTGACCCGTCTTCCTCTACTTTCTTCCCTGCCTCAGCATATGACAACTTTTGCACTACTCTTACCCTGGAAACCTCAGCCTACCTCTCTGGCACGGGACATTTCTGATCCCCAGCTCCATGGGCACCCCTACAATTAGCACATACCACTACTTTCCCCAATGTTGCACATTCCTTTGTCTCATGCCCTTCTGCACACTTCTCACACCTTGGAACCTCCCTCCTACTGCTGCCACATGCCCATGAGTTTGACACCTGTAACATCGTAATGTATTCGGCACATAAGCTCGTACAGGATAACTTACAGTTGGAGTCATTAAAACTTGTTTTTCAACCACTCCACAAATTTCTTGTTAACAAACTATAGTTTTGGCAAGTCGGTTAGGACATCTACTTTGTGCATGACACAAGTAATTTTTCCAACAATTGTTTACAGATTCTTTCACATAATTCACTGTATCACAATTCCAGTGGGTCAGAAGTTTACACACACTAAGTTGACTGTGCCTTTAAACAGCTTGGAAAATTCCAGAAAATGATGTCAGGGCATTAGAAGCTTCTGATAGGCTAATTGACATATTTTGAGTCAATTCGAGGTGTACCTGTGGATGTATTTCAAGGCCTACCTACAAACTCAGTGCCTCTTTGCTTGACATCATGGGAAAATCAAAAGAAATCAGCCAAGACCTCAGGAAGAAAACTGTAGACCTCCACAAGTCTGGTTCATCCTTGGGAGCAATTTCCAAACGCCTGAAGGTACCACGTTCATCTGTACAAACAATAGTACGCAAGTATAAACACCATGGGACCACGCAGCCGTCATACCGCTCAGGAAGGAGACTCGTTCTGTCTCCTAGAGATGAACGTACTTTGGTGCGAAAAGTGCAAATCAATCCCAGAACAACAGCAAAGGACCTTGTGAAGATGCTGGTGAAAACAGGTACAAAAGTATCTATATCCACAGTAAAACAAGTCCTATATCGACATAACCTGAAAGGCCGCTCAGCAAGGAAGAAGCCACTGCTCCAAAACCACCATAAAAAAGCCAGACTACGGTTTGCAACTGCACATGGGGACAAAGATCGTACTTTTTGGAGAAATGTCCTCTGGTCTGATGAAACAAAAATAGAACTGTTTGGCGGAAAAAGGGGAAGGCTTGCTAGCCGAAGAACACCATACCAACCGTGAAGCACAGGGGTGGCAGCATCATGCTGTGGGGGTGCTTTGCTGCAGGAGGGAATGGTGCACTTCACAAAATAGATGACATCATGAGGAAGGAAAATTATGTGGATATATTGAAGCAACATCTCAAGACATCTGTCAGGAAGTTAAAGCTTGGTCGCAAATGGATCTTCCAAATGGACAATGACCTCAAGCATACTTCCAAAGTTGTGGCAAAATGGCTTAAGGACAACAAAGTCAAGGTATTGGAGTGGGCCATCACAAAGCCCTGACTTCAATCCTAAAGAACATTTGTGGGCAGAACTGAAAAAGTGTGTGCGAGCAAGGAGGCCTACAAACCTGACTCAGTTACACCAGCTCTGTCAGGAAGAATGGGCCAAAATTCACCCAACTTATTGTGGGAAGCTTGTGGAAGGCTACCCGAAACATTTGACCCAAGTTAAACAATTTAAAGGCAATGCTACCAAATACTAAAGGCAATGCTACCAAATACTAATTGAGTGTATGTAAACTTCTGACCCACTGGGAATGTGATGAAAGAAATAAAAGCTGAAATAAATCACTCTCTCTACTATTATTCTGACATTTCACATTCTTAAAATAAAGTGGTGATCCTAACTGACCTAAGACAGGGAATTTTTACTAGGATTAAATGTCAGGAATTGTGAAAAACTGAGTTTAAATGTATTTGGCTAAGGTATATCTAAACTTCCGACTTCAACTTTATATATCCTAACTTCACTTTGTCAGGCAAAGACTCAACTTCAAAACTCAAAAGAACAGACAATGACTCTTCTGTTTCTCCAGTCACACCAGCCTGTTTGTGTCGCACCAAACGTCGAGCATCACAAACACCGGGAATCTTCCCCTTCAGTTGGTCAACTTTTACATTTACTGCTACCCCAGTAATCACTCCTCTCAATGGCGCCCTTTCCCCCATTTGTTTAACTCTGAGCGCCTTCTCACTCTGACCAACAGAAACACAAACAATTATCACTAGACCACATCTGGTTACCCTCTTTTTTCACCCATCCTGAAACCACAGATGGATCAGCCAAAAGGCAAGGATCCACTTTTTCCACAAACGTCCCTCCTACTGTCACAGACTCATCTTTATCCTGACCCTCGGTGCAAGCCTCTGGCTCCGATACTTCACCACACCTACCACCTCCGATACTCCACCACACCTTCCACCTCCGATACTTCACCACACCTTCCACCTCCGATACTTCACCACACCTACCACCTCCGATACTTCACCACACCTACCACCTCCGATACTTCACCACACCTTCCACCTCCGATACTTCACCACACCTTCCACCTCCGATACTTCACCACACCTTCCACCTCCGATACTTCACCACACCTACCACCTCCGATACTTCACCACACCTACCACCTCCGATACTTCACCACACCTACCACCTCCGATACTTCACCACACCTACCACCTCCGATACTTCACCACACCTACCACCTCCGATACTTCACCACACCTACCACCTCCGATACTTCACCACACCTACCACCTCCGATACTTCACCACACCTACCACCTCCGATACTTCACCACACCTACCACCTCCGATACTTCACCACACCTACCACCTCCGATACTTCACCACACCTACCACCTCCGATACTTCACCACACCTACCACCTCCGATACTTCACCACACCTACCACCTCCGATACTTCACCACACCTTCCACCTCCGATACTTCACCACACCTACCACCTCCGATACTTCACCACACCTTCCACCTCCGATACTTCACCACACCTTCCACCTCCGATACTTCACCACACCTTCCACCTCCGATACTTCACCACACCTACCACCTCCGATACTTCACCACACCTTCCACCTCCGATACTTCACCATACCTTCCACCTCCGATACTTCACCACACCTACCACCTCCGATACTTCCCCCTCATTCTCTTCCATTTCTCCTCCTGTCTTCAGCTCACTCTGTTTACACGTTCTACCATTCTTCTTTAACAAACCTTCTCCCTTTTTTCCGCCATTTTTAACCGACTCAAGCTCACCCTCTTCCTCCCTCTCTCTCTTAGACCTCCTCTGCCTCTCTTTTTCCCTCCATTCCTCCTCCGTATTCCAGGTATACGTCTCCTTGTGATAATACTGCACTTCTCCTGACATACATCTGTTTCTTGCTTTCTCAAGGGACGCCATTTACGAGGCTCTCCCATTTGGCAGTTACCCCTACTGGTCTTTCCTTCCCAAGAACAGACAGAGCTCAACAGGGGAATCAGTCCTTCCACCCCATTGACGTTAAAATGTAAACCGGTTAAAAGTAGACTCAACGAAATGCCGTTGCCACGAGCAGCACTGCAGCTATTGGCTGTGTTCGAGATAATCAGAACGACTGATCTACAAATCACCTTGCATCATAAATAACTCATTATTATTTGTAGATCAGTTAGTCACGATTTACCCATGATACATCACGGTTTTGATTATCTCGAACACGGACAGTATCTGCGCATGTGCACGGGTTGCTTCACGCTGTTTACAGCGTGGTAACCACGGCACCAAAACAGTGCGAAGTTAGTCTCACGCTTCAACGCTCTTAGTTGTTGCGGAAATTAACCCACTATGCTGTTTACTTTCTGCATCTATGTCATATCGCTGAGTCAACCTTTAAGGTAAAGTTAGGGTATGGAAGTATCACGGATTCCAGATAGCACTAATCATCCTCCTCTCTCAGCCATCGCTTGCTTGGCATGCGTCAGAGAGGAAGAGGAAGAGAGAGGCCCGACTCGGCCGAAGATCTGTCTCCCTCCAGCAGGTGGCGTGTTTTAATCGTTTCGCTCCAAACAAGGAGTTCAACAGGAGTCTTGAATTTGGTCAACAAAAAAATGAATGGCTTATTTGCTACATGAGGTTTATTTGATCTAATAGAAGTTTGGTAATGATTAAGTTGTTACTAGTGTACTGATATAAGTAGGACACGTGACATCCCTGCAACATTGAGAAAAAAACCTTTATATCAGAGTTGTCTCGAGATGGCTATGCATATTCATGGTATGAGGCTAGTAACATAGCATCTCTCGCCATTAAATACAGGCGGTTGAAGTCAACAACCCTCATCGAATATTTAAAAAACAGATTACAATAATGAGATGTATCCGCCAATCCAAAGAAAAGATAGGCGGGAGATAGACAGACTGCCGTGCCGCTTTGTGGACAACGACTCACATTGTTAGGGCGGAGAGACATGTATCTTGTCAGTATATCCATCATCTTTGCCTGCGTACACGCTGAAGGGTTGCAACTTCCGCAAGGTTGTGTCGTCATCAGTATCTCTGGCGGAGTCAAATGGTTATGTCTTCATCTAGTGGAAAGGGTATGCATCGTTTCAGAGAAAATAGATTAAATAAATAGCCATGTCATCAATAAAGTTTACAGTGAAAATTTATTGTTACAAAAATCAAAGGTAAATGCTATGTTATAGAATATATAGCTAGCTGCTCCATTCACGGTAAGAGAACATTCTCTGCTGTAGGGATGCTGATAGCCTGCTGAGGGTCAAAGGGGAGGGTGGGTCTCAGTGTGTGTTCCGTGCCGGAGTCGGAAAGGTCATTGGTTTTGACATCATGTGTGTGTTGTGTGTGTGAGTGATGTTCTGAGAGGTAGAGGGAGGGGGAATGCTGTGGGCTCTTGTTCCCGAGTTGGGACAGGAAGAAGCGGACTCCGTAAACTCCGATGTTCTCTTCATCCAATTCCTCTGACAGCATCACCAAGTGCCTCTGGCCAAACCGCCAGTCATCCCTACTGGGCCGTTGCTTGTCAACCAGCGGACTCATGCTGTCTTCATGATGATGCTTCAGCGGCTTGGAGATGAACAGGAAGTCCATCTGACCAGCGCAGCCTGTGATTGGCTCCCTGGGAGAGCTGGTCAGGCCTGTGATTGGCTCCCTGGGAGAGCTGGTCTGGCCTGTGATTGGCTCCCTGGGAGAGCTGGTCAGGCCTGTGATTGGCTCCCTGGGAGAGCTGGTCAGGCCTGTGATTGGCTCCCTGGGAGAGCTGGTCTGGCCTGTGATTGGCTCCCTGGGAGAGCTGGTCTGAAGTCTCTTGCTGGTTCCAGAGGGGAGTGGTCTGAAGTAGGGTTGAGGATCAGACATTTTAGGGTTCATCCCATTGAGGACAGGACCCACAGCAGTGGAGCTGCCCCGCTTCTGCCTGGTGGGGGCAGGGGGCAGGAGGGGGGGAGGAGGGGGGAGGAGAGGGGCTCTGCTTGAGGGAGGGGGGGACAGCTGGTTGCAATGTCCCAGGTCTGAGGCCTTACCAACCCAGAGGCTCACACTGTGGGTCCCTGTCACACCCTGTTTCTCCTCCGTTTCGCTCTCTTTTTCCCTCTCCCCTTTCACCTCACCCTTCTCCCATCTCGCCCCTTCTTTCTCTCTCTCTCTCCTCTCCCTCACCATGATGTCTGCCTGCAGGGAGTTAGTGATGCGGACGATAGCAGAGTGGACAGTGGTCCTGCTGGGGTTGGGGCTAGGGTTAAGGTTGGGATTAGGGTCTTCCAGGAAGTGGTGTCCAGAGGAGGTGAAGGGCTTGTGTTGGTACGGATCACTGTTGCACACCACAGGGTATGTCTCACTGACTATCTGTGAAAACACACAACAATACAAGTAGGAAATAAACACACAGACCTTACAGAGGCAAAGCCACGACAAGTTGAATACTGTCCCACCCAATCAGGCTGCCTTAAAATATATACAGTGGGGAAAACAAGTATTTAGTCAGCCACCAATTGTGCAAGATCTCGCACTTAAAAAGATGAGAGAGGCCTGTAATTTTCATCATATGTATATGTCAACTATGACAGACAAAATGAGAAAAAAAAATCCAGAAAATCACATTGTAGGATTTTTTATGAATTTATTTGCAAATTATGGTGGAAAATAAGTATTTGGTCAATAACAAAAGTTTCTCAATACTTTGTTATATACCCTTTGTTGGCAATGACACAGGTCAAATGTTTTCTGTAAGTCTTCACAAGGTTTTCACACACTGTTGCTGGTATTTTGGCCCATTCCTCCATGCAGATCTCCTCTAGAGCAGTGATGTTTTGGGGCTGTCGCTGGGCAACACGGACTTTCAACTCCCTCCAAAGATTTTCTATGGGGTTGAGATCTGGAGACTGGCTAGGCCACTCCAGGACCTTGAAATGCTTCTTACGAAGCCACTCCTTCGTTGCCCGGGCGGTGTGTTTGGGATCATTGTCATGCTGAAAGACTCAGCCACGTTTCATCTTCAATGCCCTTGCTGATGGAAGGAGGTTTTCACTTAAAAATTCACGATACATGGCCCCATTCATTCTTTCCTTTACACGGATCAGTCGTCCTGGTCCCTTTGCAGAAAAACAGCCCCAAAGCATGATGTTTCCACCCCCATGCTTCACAGTAGGTATGGTGTTCTTTGGATGCAACTCAGCATTCTTTGTCCTCCAAACACGACGAGTTTAGTTTTTACCAAAAAGTTATATTTTGGTTTCACCTGACCATATGACATTCTCCCAATCCTCTTCTGGATCATCCAAATGCACTCTAGCAAACTTCAGACGGGCCTGGACATGTACTGGCTTAAGCAGGGGGACACGTCTGGCACTGCAGGATTTGAGTCCCTGGCAGCGTAGTGTGTTACTGATGGTAGGCTTTGTGACTTTGGTCCTAGCTCTCTGCAGGTCATTCACTAGGTCCCCCCGTGTGGTTCTGGGATTTTTGCTCACCGTTCTTGTGATCATTTTGACCCCACGGGGTGAGATCTTGCGTGGAGCCCCAGATCGAGGGAGATTATCAGTGGTCTTGTATGTCTTCCATTTCCTAATACTTGCTCCCACAGTTGATTTCTTCAAACCAAGCTGCTTACCTATTGCAGATTCAGTCTTCCCAGCCTGGTGCAGGTTTACAATTTTGTTTCTGGTGTCCTTTGACAGCTCTTTGGTCTTGGCCATAGTGGAGTTTGGAGTGTGACTGTTTGAGGTTGTGGACAGGTGTCTTTTATACTGATACCAAGTTCAAACAGGTGCCATTAATACAGGTAACGAGTGGAGGACAGAGGAGCCTCTTAAAGAAGAAGTTACAGGTCTGTGAGAGCCAGAATTCTTGCTTGTTTGTAGGTGACCAAATACTTATTTTCCACCATAATTTGCAAATAAATTCATTAAAAATCCTACAATGTGATTTTCTGTTTTTTTTTTCTCAATTTGTCTGTCATAGTTGACATGTACCTATGATGAAAATTACAGGCCTCTCATATTTTTAAGTGGGAGAACTTGCACAATTGGTGGCTGACTAAATACTTTTCCCCCCACTGTACACTATATACAAAAGTATGTGGACACCCTTTCAAATTAGTGGATTCGGCTATTTCAGCCACACCCGTTGCTGACAGGTGTATAACATCAAACATACAGCCACGCAGTCTCCATAGACAAACATTGGCAGTAGAATGGCCTTACTGAAGAGCTCAGTGACTTTCAATGTGGCACCGTCATAGGATGCCACCTTTCCAACAAGTCAGTTCATCAAACTTTCTGCTAGAGCTGCCCTGGTCAACTGTAAGTGCTGTTATTGTGAAGTGGAAACGTCTAGGAGCAACAACTGCTCAGCCGCGAAGTGGTAGACCACACAAGCTCACAGAACGGGACCACCAAGTGCTGAAGCGCGTAGCGTGTAAAAATCGTCTGTCCTCGGTTGCAACACTCACTTCCGAGTTCCAAACTGCCTCTGGAAGCAACGTCAGCACAAGAACTGTTTGTCGGAAGCTTCATGAAATAGGTTTCCTTTGCTGAGCAGCCGCACACAAGCCTAAGATCACCATGCGCAATGCCAAGCGTCGGCTGGAGTGGTGTAAAGCTCGCCACCATTGGACTCTGGAGCAGTGAAACGCGTTCTTTGGAGTGATAAATCACACTTCACCATCTTGCAGTCCGACAAACAAATCTGGGATTGGCGGATGCCAGGAGAAAGCTACCTTCCCAATGCATAGTGCCAACTGTAAAGTTTGGTGGAGGAGGAATAATGGTCTGGGGCTGTTTTTCATGGTTCAGGCTAGGCCCTTTAGTTCCAGTGAAGGGGAATCTTAACGCTACAGCATACAGTGACATTCTAGACGATTCTGTGCTTCCAACTTTGTGGCAACAGTTTGGGGAAGGCCCTTTCCTGTTTCAGCATGACAATGCCCCGGTGCACACAGCGAGGTCCATACAGAAATGGTTTGTCGAGATCGGTGTGGAAAAACTTGACTGGCCTGCACAGAGCCCTGACCTCAACCCCTAATCTCAACTCCATGATTTTGGAATGAGAGTTGACGAGCAGGTGTCCACATACCTTTAGTCATGTAGTGTATATAAAACATTTAATAAATGAATTTGATTTGTTGTTTGTATTGTCTCCTGACTAATCAGACATTGTGGGAAAATGTAGTAGGCGGTTCCTGGGATCTAATTGGTTTTATCACAATCATATGGTAAGGACAGTTTTTCTGTCTGAAATACAGTTCGTCAAGGGACGCTGTGGAAAGCGTGTTTGTTACAGACGGATATCAGGACTGGAAGCACCAGGCTAAACCTACTCGTTAACACTGGATACAATTGAAGGATACAGTGGCAATCTAAGCCAAGGTAATGTTATAAATCAACTTAACCGTGAGGCCATGGACTATTCATTGTAGAGCGTAATCGTAATGGATTCCCAAAATGGCGTATCAGTGCGGTCATGTTCTCTTGTGTGTCCATGTAAATAACATGTTTTTTTGTATTTCTTTTGTATTTTACGTACAGTGAGGGGAAAAAAATATTGATCCCCTGCTGATTTTGTACGTTTGCCCACTGACAAAGACATGATCAGTCTATAATTTTAATGGTAGGTTTATTTGAACAGTGAGAGACAGAATAACAACAAAAAAATCCAGAAAAACGCATGTCAAAAATGTTATAAATTGATTTGCATTTTAATGAGGGAAATAAGTATTTGACCCCTCTCAATCAGAAAGATTTCTGGCTCCCAGGTGTCTTTTATACAGGTAACGAGCTGAGATTAGGAGCACACTCTTAAAGGGAGTGCTCCTAATCTCAGTTTGTTACCTGTATAAAAGACACCTGTCCACAGAAACAATCAATCAGATTCCAAACTCTCCACCATGGCCAAGACCAAAGAGCTCTCCAAGGATGTCAGGGACAAGATTGTAGACCTACACAAGGCTGGAATGGGCTACAAGAACATCGCCAAGCAGCTTGTTGAGAAGGTGACAACAGTTGGTCCGATTATTCGCAAATGGAAGAAACACAAAATAACTGTCAATCTCCCTCGGCCTGGGGCTCCATGCAAGATCTCACCTCGTGGAGTTGCAATGATCATGAGAACGGTGAGGAATCAGCCCAGAACGACATGGGAGGATCTTGTCAATGATCTCAAGGCAGCTGGGACCATAGTCACCAAGAAAACAATTGGTAACACACTATGCCTCGAAGGACTGAAATCCTGCAGCGCCCGCAAGGTCCCCCTGCTCAAGAAAGCACATATACAGGCCCGTCTGAAGTTTGCCAATAAACATCTGAATGATTCAGAGGAGAACTGGGTGAAAGTGTTGTGGTCAGATGAGACCAAAATCAAGCTTTTTGGCATCAACTCAACTCGCCGTGTTTGGAGGAGGAGGAATGCTGCCTATGACCCCAAGAACACCATCCCCATCGTCAAACATGGAGGTGGAAACATTATGCTTTGGGGGTGTTTTTCTGCTAAGGGGACAGGACAACTTCACCGCATCAAAGGGACGATGGACGGGGCCATGTACCGTCAAATCTTGGGTGAGAACCTCCTTCCCTCAGCCAGGGCATTGAAAATGGGTCGTGGATGGGTATTCCAGCATGACAATGACCCAAAACTCACGGCCAAGGCAACAAAGGAGTGGCTAGCCAGTCTCCAGACCTTAATCCCTTAGAAAATCTGTGGAGGGAGCTGAAGGTTTGAGTTGCCAAACGTCAGCCTCGAAACCTTAATGACTTGGAGAAGATCTGCAAAGAGGAGTGGGACAAAATCCCTCCTGAGATGTGTGCAAACCTGGTGGCCAACTACAAGAAACGTCTGACCTCTGTGATTGCCAACAAGGGTTTTGCCACCAAGTACTAAGTCATGTTTTGCAGAGGGGTCAAATACTTATTTCCCTCATTAAAATGCAAATCAATTTATAACATTTTTGACATGCATTTTTCTGGATTTTGTTGTTGTTATTCTGTCTCTCACTGTTCAAATAAACCTACCATTAAAATTATAGACTGATCACGACTGATCCGTGTAAAGGAAATAATGAATGGGGCCATGTGTCGTAAGATTTTGAGTGAAAACCTCCTTCCATCAGCAAGGACATTGAAGATGAAACGTGGCTGGGTCTTTCAGCATGACAATGATCCCAAACACACCGTCCGGGCAACGAAGGAGTGGCTTCGTAAGAAGCATTTCAAGGTCCTGGAGTGGCCTAGCCAGTCTCCAGATCTCAACCCCATAGAAAATCTTTGGAGGGAGTTGAGAGTCCGTGTTGCCCAGCGACAGCCCCAAAACATCACTGCTCTAGAGGAGATCTGCATGGAGGAATGGGCCAAAATACCAGCAACAGTGTGTGAAAACCTTGTGAAGACTTACAGAAAACGTTTGACCTGTGTCGTTGCCAACAAAGGGTATATAACAAAGTATTGAGAAACTTTTGTTATGGACCAAATACTTATTTTCCACCATAATTTGTAAATAAATTCATTAAAAATCCTACAATGTGATTTTCTGGATTTTTTTCCCTCATTTTGTCTGTCATAGTTGATGTGTACCTATGATGAAAATTACAGGCCTCTCATCTTTTTAAGTGGGAGAACTTGCACAATTGGTGGCTGACTAAATACTTTTTTTCCCCACTGTGTATATATATATATATTGTAAAGTGGTTGTCCCACTGGCTATCATAAGGTGAATGCACCAATTTGTAAGTCGCTCTGGATAAGAGCATCTGCTAAATGACGAAAATGTAAATGTAATGTAAAATGTCATTGTTTTCTTTACCTCAAAAAGGAGTTAAACAAAGTCTGTTTTAGAATCCATTGAGGACGACAATAGTTCCACAATGTATTTGAAAAATATCTCCAGCTCTTTCCCTTTCAATAACCACTCGGCATGAAACTGAAAAATATAATCATCATAAAATACCTGATTACTTTTTATCCCTTGCACAAATAGCCTACAGCTGTGTCTGTCCCGAGCTCACTGGCGCAGGAAACTCTGAGGGCCCAGAATATTTTATACAATGTTGCAAGTTTGCTAGTGCAAGCTTCGGTCCGGACCCAGTTGATAGTTGATACAATGTTTGAAGTTCATTGCAGACAGGCCATGTGTAGCCAATATGATTTATAGGACATTTATTTTCATCAGGATATTTTCAACCTGCAGGCTGCAATGTTTTTATTTGTTGGCTTTACATAGACAATTTTTTACATAGTTGGCAATAGCTATACAAGTGACTTTTAGATTTGTATCATTTTCATTTAGATTTAGATAGAGTTTAGAACCACATGACAATGATTTTGAGATACAAAGAGTATTATTAATTAAATGAAACTGTTCCACAAAAATGTGCAAATGAAAACCATAAGTGGCACGCAGATCGGTAGAAATGGTAAGATAAATTGGCATTCCAAATGGAAAAGGTTGCCGACCCCTGGTGTAGCCTTTTACCGGCAACTTCAGGAGCGGAGTGGCAGAATCTGCGAAGGCCAGCGGGGCATTGGGAGGAGGTTCGGGAACAGGTTTTTTCTTCTGGTTAGGCTATCTTGATCTCTGGCTCCCTTTTGAGTAATTTGTGTGTCTTAATTAGTTAATCAAACATCGTGCTTAAAGCATCAGACAAGTTCAGAACATACAGTATAGTTGATTTTATTAAAAACACATTGGGTGTGTCTTTATATGGAAAAATACATGTTTTAAAATCTCCAACAATCCGAAAGAAAAGACCACTCTTGGTTTACCAATATTTTGTTTTTTGTCTGGGACAGCCCTAACATACAGTACCAGTCAAAAGTTTGGACACACCTACTCATTCAACAGTTTTTCTTTATTTTTTACTATTTTCTACATTGTAGAATAATAGTGAAGACATCAACACTATGAAATAACTCATTTGGAATCATGTAGTAACCAAAAAAGTGTTAAACAAATCAAAATATATTTTATATTTGAGATTCTTCAAAGTAGCCACCCTTTGCCTTGATGACAGCTTTGCACACTCTTGGCATTCTCTCAACCAGCTTCATGAGGTAGTCACCTGGAATGCATTTCAATTAACAGGTGTGCCTTGTTAAAAGTTAATTTGTGGAATTTCTTTCCTTCTTAATGCGTTTGAGCCAATCAGTTGAGTTGTGACAAGGTAGGGGGGGTATACAGAAGATAGCCCTATTTGGTAAAAGACCAAGTCCATATTATGGCAAGAACAGCTCAAATAAGCAAAGAGAAACAACAGTCCATCATTACTTTAAGACATGAATGTCAGTCAATCTGGAAAAATGTAAGAACATTGAAAGTTTATTCAAGTGCAGTCGCAAAAAACATCAAGCGCTATGATGACACTGGCTCTCATGAGGACCGCCACAGGAAAGGAAGACCCAGAGTTACACCTCTTCATACCCACCGTGATATTATGCATGATGATTTCATGTTTTCATGTCTGCCTATACAGTAGCATTTGCTTATTCAAAGTGGCTTTAATGAAAACAGGCCTTTCTATTTATATCCTTCCTGGCTTCTTTGTGCAATATAAAGTTTGCTCCTATTCTGGAGCAGAACCAGTCGACGAGCTGACCATGGCCCTGAACCAGTCGACGAGCTGACCATGGCCCTGAATTCACTGTTTTGCCTGTAGACCTAATGTAGATGGCTGCTTTGAGTGGGAGTGGTCGATCTGATCTGATAATATGTTGATTATTTCATGATGTTTGATTACTGTCAGATGGACTGAACACTTAATCCATTCTCCATATTTTGTGACAACAACCCCTTTTTATCACAGCACTTCTCTGCTGTAGAATCTCTCTCTCTCTCTGAATATATAGGTGATAGCCATATTTTGTATTTCATTATGTTTGTCTAGTGTAGAATCTCTCTCTCTCTCTCTCTCTCTCTCTCTGAATATGTACAGTACCAGTCAAAGGTTTGGACACACCTACTCATTCAACGTTTTTTCTTTATTTTTACTATTTTCTACATTGTAGAATAATAGTGAAGACATCAAAACTATGAAATAACACAAATGGAATCATGTAGTAACCAAAACAGTGTTAAACAAATCAGATTTTATATTTGAGATTCTTCAAATAGCCACCCTTTGCCTTCATGACAGCTTTGCACACGACAGTCCATCATTACTTTAAGACAATTACTTTGAAAGTTTATTCAAGTGCAGTCGCAAAAACCATCAAGCGCTATGATGAAACTGGCTCTCATGAGGACCGCAACAGGAATGGAAGACCCAGAGTTACCTCTGCTGCAGAGGATAAGTTCATTAGAGTTACCAGCGTCAGAAATTGCAGCCCAAATAAATGCTTCACAGAGTTCAAGTAACAGACACATCTCAACATCAACTGTTCAGAGGAGACTGTGTGAATCAGGCCTTCATGGTCGAATTGCTGCAAAGGAACCACTACTAAAGGACACCAACATGAATAAGAGACTTGCTTGGGCCAAGAAACACGAGCAATGGACAATTAGACTGTTGGAAATGTGTCCTTTGGTCTGATGAGTCCAAATTTGAGATTCTTGGTTCTAACCGCCGTGTCTTTGTGAGACGCGGTGTGAGTGAACGGATGATCTCCCGCATGTGTGGTTCCCACCGTAAAGCATGGAGGAGGAGGTGTGATTGTGCTTTGCTGGTGACACTGTCAGTGATTTATTTAGAATTCAAGGCACACTTAACCAGCATGGCTACCACAGCATTCTACAGCGATACGCCATCCCATCTGGTTTGGGCTTAGTGGGACTATCATTTGTTTTTCAACAGGACAATGACCCAACACACCTCCAGGCTGTGTAAGGGCTATTTGACCAAGAAGGAGAGTGATGGAGTGCTGCATCAGATGACCTGGCCTCCACAATCACCCGACCTCAACCCAATTGAGATGGCTTGGGATGAGTTGGACCGCAGAGTGAAGGAAAAGCAGCCAAGTGCTCAGCATATGTGGGAACTCCTTCAAGACTGTTGGACAAGCATTCCAGGTGAAGCTGGTTGAGAGAATGCCAAGAGTGTGCAAAGCTGTCATCAAGGCAAAGGGTGGCTATTTGAAGAATGTATGTGTTTTTTTTTGGATTTGTTTAACACTTTTTTGGTTACTATGTGATTCCATATGTGTTATTTCATAGTTTTGATGTCTTCACTATTATTCTACAATGTAGAAAATAGTAAAAATAAAGAAAAGCCCTTGAATGAGTAGGTGTGTCCAAACTATTGAAAGGTACTGTAGGTGATAGCCATGTTGTGTATTTCATTGTGTTTGTTGTCGGACAGTGGTCCTGTTTTGTCAGCGGTGTGGTTGTAAGCGGTTGTGTAGTTGAGCTGCCTACTTGTCAATAATAACAGGCATGTTTGCAAAGGGGAATTTGTGGTGTTTCTTGGTCACATTTATCCTGTCTCATGTGTTAAATGATGCAATGTGATTCCCTTAAATATGTCAGGGTATTTTTGCCACATGACAGTTTCTGCCTACGCCACTGAGGCCTTATATAATTGTCAACCATAAGGGCTTTTGAGGAAAAGAAGGTAAAATAGTAAAACAGAGTGAAAGAGGGTTGGGGGTCAGGGAACTGACCGGCAGAGGGAGGGAAACTGAAGGGGGTCGAGGGGTCAGGGGTCAGGGAACTGACCGGCAGAGGGAGGGAAACTGAAGGGGGTCGAGGGGTCAGGGGTCAGGGGTCAGGGAACTGACCGGCAGAGGGAGGGAAACTGAAGGGGGTCGAGGGGTCAGGGGTCAGGGAACTGACCAGCAGAGGGAGGGAAACTGAAGGGGGTCGAGGGGTCAGGGGTCAGGGGTCAGGGAACAGACCGGCAGAGGGAGGTAAACTGAAGGGGGTCGAGGGGTCAGGGGTCAGGGAACTGACCGGCAGAGGGAGGGAAACTGAAGGGGGTCGAGGGGTCAGGGGTCAGGGAACTGACCGGCAGAGGGAGGGAAACTGAAGGGGGTCGAGGGGTCAGGGGTCAGGGAACTGACCGGCAGAGGGAGGGAAACTGAAGGGGGTCGAGGGGTCAGGGGTCAGGGGTCAGGGAACTTACCGGCAGAGGGAGGGAAACTGAAGGGGGTCGAGGGGTCAGGGGTCAGGGAACTGACCGGCAGAGGGAGGGAAACTGAAGGGGGTCGAGGGGTCAGGGGTCAGGGAACTTACCGGCAGAGGGAGGGAAACTGAAGGCGGTCGAGGGGTCAGGGGTCAGGGAACTGACCGGCAGAGGGAGGGAAACTGAAGGGGGTCGAGGGGTCAGGGGTCAGGGAACTGACCAGCAGAGGAAGGGAAACTGAAGGGCGTCGAGGGGTCAGGGGTCAGGGGTCAGGGAACTTACCGGCAGAGGGAGGGAAACTGAAGGCGGTCGAGGGGTCAGGGGTCAGGGAACTGACCGGCAGAGGGAGGTAAACTGAAGGGGGTCGAGGGGTCAGGGGTCAGGGGTCAGGGAACTGACCGGCAGAGGGAGGGAAACTGAAGGGGGTCGAGGGGTCAGGGGTCAGGGGTCAGGGAACTTACCGGCAGAGGGAGGGAAACTGAAGGGGGTCGAGGGGTCAGGGGTCAGGGAACTGACCGGCAGAGGGAGGGAAACTGAAGGGGGTCGAGGGGTCAGGGGTCAGGGGTCAGGGAACTTACCGGCAGAGGGAGGGAAACTGAAGGCGGTCGAGGGGTCAGGGGTCAGGGGTCAGGGAACTTACCGGCAGAGGGAGGGAAACTGAAGGCGGTCGAGGGGTCAGCACTCTCACATTCTTTCTCTTCAGCTCCTCTGACAGGCTGAGAGGAACACAGTCTGCTGTGACATCATCACTTACAGGAGACACTTCCTTTCTCTGCCCGCCCCTCACACTCTTCCTCTTCAACCTTCCTCCTCCTCCTTCTCTGCCTCCTCCTGGGCAGAAACACAGACACATCACTACCCAACCTCTGACCTATAACCCCAACCTAAATGAAGTATTACAGATGATACCTGTGAAGGTACTAAGGGCTGTGTGTCTGCCAGCGGGGGAGGGGTTAAAAGGGTTGCTGCACCAATGAGACGTGTCAGTGTAGCCCAGAGCTGATTTCTCTATCCAATCCAACTGGAGGATCCATCTCTAACTAGAAGGCGGGCGCCCACGACCGCATGCACAGACGAGGGGTAGATTGATACTATAGATGTTGTTGCCCTTGGGGCAGTTACATGGTGAGGATGAGGAGGGTTAGAGGACAGTATTACATGGTGAGGATGAGTAGGGTTAGAGGAGGACAGTATTACATGGTGAGGATGAGTAGGGTTAGAGGAGGACAGTATTACATGGTGAGGATGAGTAGGGTTGGAGGAGGACAGTATTACATGGTGAGGATGAGTAGGGTTAGAGGAGGACAGTATTACATGGTGAGGATGAGGAGGGTTAGAGGAGGACAGTATTACATGGTGAGGATTAGGAGGGTTAGAGGAGGACAGTATTACATGGTGAGGATGAGGAGGGTTAGAGGAGGACAGTATTACATGGTGAGGATGAGGAGGGTTAGAGGAGGACAGTATTACATGGTGAGGATGAGTAGGGTTAGAGGAGGACAGTATCACAGATTCATTTCGACAGGAAATCCAAGCCCGAGAACTAGTGTACCCCCTTTAACCCTAACCCACCTGTCCTGTGTCCAATCCTCCAGGGAAGGTCTTCAGGGCTGGTGAAGGGGCAGACACTCACCCTGCTGCGGACGGCCTCCTTCAGTCTGCAGTTTGAGTCTTCTGTGGTGGACGAGGCTGCTGTTGCTGGCTTTGATACCCTGGACATACAACATTTACAAAGGAACAGGGTTAGGTCCTACACATGAAACATCTACCCAGCAACAGGGTTAGGGTTAGGGCCCTGGACATGAAACATCTACCCAGCAACAGGGTTAGGGTTAGGGCCCTGGACATGAAACATCTACCCAGCAACAGGGTTAGGGTTAGGGTCCTGGACATGAAACATCTACCCAGCAACAGGGTTAGGGTTAGGGCCCTGGACATGAAACATCTACCCAGCAACAGGGTTGGGGCCCTGGACATGAAACATCTAAACAGCAACAGGGCTAGGTCCCTGGACATGAAACATCTACCCTGGACATGAAACATCTACCCAACAACAGGGTTGAGGCCCTGGACATCAAATATCTACCCAGCAACAGGCCTAGGGCCCTGGACATGAAACATCTACCCAGCAACAGGGTTAGGGCACTGGACATGAAACATCTACCCAGCAACAGGGCTGGGGCCCTGGACATGAAACATCTACCCAGCAACAGGGCTGGGGCCCTGGACATGAAACATCTACCCAGCAACAGGGCTGGGGCCCTGGACATGAAACATCTACCCAGCAACAGCGTTAGGGCCCTGGACACGAAACATCTACCCTGGACATGAAACATCTACCCAGCAACAGTGTTAGGGCCCTGGACATGAAACATCTACCCAGCAACAGTGTTAGGGCCCTGGACATGAAACATCTACCCAGCAACAGGGTTAGGGCCCTGGACATGAAACATCTACCCAACAACAGGGTTAGGGCCCTGGACATGAAACATCTACCCAGCAACAGGGTTAGGGCCCTGGACATGAAACATCTACCCAGCAACAGGGTTAGGGCCCTGGACATGAAACATCTACCCAGCAACAGGGTTAGGGCCCTGGACATGAAACATCTACCCAGCAACAGGGTTAGGGCCCTGGACATGAAACATCTACCCAACAAAGGGGTTAGGGCCCTGGACATGAAACATCTACCCAGCAACAGGGTTAGGGCCCTGGACATGAAACATCTACCCAGTAACAGGGTTAGGGCCCTGGACATGAAACATCTACCCAGCAACAGGGCTGGGGCCCTGGACATGAAACATCTACCCAGCAACAGTGTTAGGGCCCTGGACATGAAACATCTACCCAGCAACAGTGTTAGGGCCCTGGACATGAAACATCTACCTAGCAACAGGGTTAGGGCCCTGGACACGAAACATCTACCCAGCAACAGGGCTAGGGCCCTGGACACGAAACATCTACCCTGGACATGAAACATCTACCCAGCAACAGTGTTAGGGCCCTGGACATGAAACATCTACACAGTAACAGGGTTGGGGCCCTGGACATGAAACATCTACCCAGCATCAGGGCTGGGGCCCTGGACATGAAACATCTACCCTGGACATGAAACGTCTACCCAGCAACAGTGTTAGGGCCCTGGACATGAAACATCTACCCAGAAACAGGGTTAGGGTCCTGGACATGAAACATCTACCCAGCAACAGGGCTGGGGCCCTGGACATGAAACATCTACCCAGCAACAGGGCTGGGGCCCTGGACATGAAACATCTACCCAGCAACAGGGCTGGGGCCCTGGACATGAAACATCTACCCAGCAACAGGGTTAGGGCCCTGGACATGAAACATCTACCCAGCAACAGGGTTAGGGCCCTGGACACGAAACATCTACCCTGGACATGAAACATCTACCCAGCAACAGTGTTAGGGCCCTGGACATGAAACATCTACCCAGCAACAGGGTTAGGGCCCTGGACATGAAACATCTACCCAGCAACAGGGTTAGGGCCCTGGACATGAAACATCTACCCTGGACATGAAACGTCTACCCAACAACAGGGTTAGGGCCCTGGACATGAAACATCTACCCAGCAACAGGGTTAGGGCCCTGGACATGAAACATCTACCCAGCAACAGGGTTAGGGCCCTGGACATGAAACATCTACCCAGCAACAGGGTTAGGGCCCTGGACATGAAACATCTACCCAGCAACAGGGTTGAGGCCCTGGACATGAAACATCTACCCAGCAACAGGGTTAGGGCCCTGGACATGAAACATCTACCCAGCAACAGGGTTGAGGCCCTGGACATGAAACATCTACCCAGCAACAGGGTTAGGGCCCTGGACATGAAACATCTACCCAGCAACAGGGTTAGGGCCCTGGACATGAAACATCTACCCAGCAACACAGTGAGACATCATACAGTATACATAATACAGCTAGTTATTCAACATTAACTTTAACCCTTACGTGGTATTGAAAAGCTAAAGAAGCCCATGTTTAGGGTGTAAACCCTACTCTCCTCCATTGGAATTCAGCAAGACATGCAGCATCAGCTAAACCGGGCAGATAAGACCATGAATATTATAAATCCATCATTAATGCTTTAATATAGACAACATGAATGTTATCATAGATGGGTGATGGGAGGAAACATGACACATCCTGGACTAATTCTACATTCGTTTCCTCCTACCCTAACCCAAGACACCTCCTACCCTAACCCAAGACACCTCCTACCCTAACCCAATAGTTTATTAGGACTAAAACATCTCCTACCCTAACCCAATACACCTCCTACCCTAACCCAATAGTTTATTAGGACTAAAACATCTCCTACCCTAACCCAAGACATCTCCTACCATAACCCAATAGACACCACCTACCCTAACCCAATGGTTTATTAGTACTAAAACACCTCCTACCCTAACCCAATAGTTTATTAGTACTAAAACACCTCCTACCCTAACCCAATAGTTTATTAGTACTAAAACACCTCCTACCCTAACCCAATAGTTTATTAGTACTAAAACACCTCCTACCCTAACCCAATAGTTTATTAGGACTAAAACACCTCCTACCCTAACCCAATAGTTTATTAGGACTAAAATACCTCCTACCCTAACCCAATAGTTTATTAGGACTAAAACACCTCCTACCCTAACCCAATAGTTTATTAGTACTAAAACACCTCCTACCCTAACCCAATAGTTTATTAGTACTAAAACACCTCCTACCCTAACCCAATAGTTTATTAGGACTAAAACACCTCCTACCCTAACCCAATAGTTTATTAGGACTAAAACACCTCCTACCCTAACCCAATAGTTTATTAGGACTAATTCTACAATTCTACCGTAATTTGTTTTGCAGAAGCTCTTGCTCCTCGTTGATGTCAGTGGTGGTCTTGTGTTTGGAGATGGGGGTCCTGCGAGCACTGGGGAACTCAAAGTCCCAGTCACAATTGACAGTCAGAGGCAGGTCTGGCTTCCTGAAGGAGGCACAGCTGCCTCGGGGGGCATGGCTCAGCAGACGACTCTTCTGAAGAAGGAAACAGGTTCATAACTTACCTTAACCCACAATTTACTTCTAGGTGCATAGAGGGTGAACATCTAAAGTGTAGCTATGTTCTATTTGGGGTTGATATACATTAAACATGTTGTGGAGCATGTACTGTGTGTTTCTTCTGAAATGATAACAATATTATATTACTAACCGTAATCTTATATTAAATATATTTATACTGTTGACTAAGAGAGAATTTTAACTAGCATTTTATGGTCCCCTGTAGCTCAGTTGGTAGAGCATGGCGCTTGCAACGGCAGGGTTGTGGGTTCGTTTCCCACGGGGGGCCAGTATGGAAAATGTATGCACTCACTACCTGTAAGTCGCTCTGGATAAGAGCGTCTGCTAAATGACTAAAATGTAAAAGTACATTTTAGATTAGTTGAAATAGCTAAAACCTTCATTGATGGAACAAACCAACCTCCTGTAATACCAGTGAATAAATCAAACTCTTCTATTGAAATCAGAATAAGAAGTAAATAACGTTAGCTAGCGAAGTAAAGGTCAGGGCTAAGTTAGTCAACTACTTGCCCTTGCATGCCTATCCAGGACTTTCTTGGAGTGGTTGTCCAAGACATTAAATGAGGCAAGAAGTCTGGTTGTCATCTTTCAACACTGAAATTACATAATAAATACATTAGCAACATAGTTATATATACTGTTAGTTGAGCTAACGTTACTTAACTATAGAGACCTAACGTTAGTGGCAGCTAACGTTAGCTAGACGGAGTTGGACACATCTTAAATACCTAGCTAGCTAACGACACTGGTAGCCTGCTAACAACTTCGGTTCCATCTTCCACACAGCTTTGACAGAATATTTCCTCTCAGTTAGCAAGCTAGTTAGCAAGCTAGCTACCATCAGCTGTCTTTCCAGCTCACCAGACAAACAACAACTAACCAAATGAATGCATGCGTCGTGCCAGTTACCATAGCAACACACCAAAAGGAGCAAAGACAAACAGGGGAGACAGAAACAAGCAGTGTATTGGTAGAACAGCGCCCTCCTGTGGTTCAGTATAACTTCACAGCAACGTTTCAGCGCTATGGAGTAATGGAACGCCGTTTGGGTCTTGCGTGTCAAAAAATATACTACTATACTGAACAAAAATATAAACGCAACATGTAAAGTGATGGTCCCATTTTTCATGAGCTGAAATAAAAGATCCCAGAAATGTTCCATACGCACAAAAAGCTTATTTCTCTCAAATGTTGTGCACACATTTGTTTACATCCCAGTTAGTGAGCATTTCTCCTTTGCCAAGATAATCCATCCACCTGACAGGTGTGGCATATCAAGAAATTGAAAAAAGCATGATCATTACACAGGTGCAGCTTGTGCTGGGTACAATAAAGGCCACTCTAAAATGTGCAGTTTGGTCACACAACACAATGACACAGATGTCTTAAGTTTTCAGAGAGCATGCAATTGGCATGCTGACTGCAGGAATGTTCACCAGAGCTGTTGGCAGAGAATGTCATGTTCATTTCTCTACCATAAGCCTCCTCCAACATCGTTTTAGAGAATTTGGCAGTACGTCCAACCGGTCTCACAACCGCAGACAACGTGTAACCACCCCATCCCAGGACCTCCACATCGGGCTTCTTCACCTGCGGGATCGTCTGAGACCAGCCACCCAGACAGCTGATGAAACAGGAGTATTTCTGTCTGTAATAAAGCCCTTTTGTGGGGAAAAACTCATTCTGATTGGCTGGGCCTGGCTCCCAAGTTGGTGGGCCTATGCCCTCCCAGGCCCAACCATGGCTGTGCCCCTGCCCAGTCATGTGAAATCCATAGATTAGGGCCTAAATAATTTATTTCAATTGACAGATTTCCTTATATGAATTGTAACTCAGTAAAATCGTTACAATTGTTGCATTTATGTTTTTGTTAAGTATAGAACAATTAGACCCCCTATAACCTACACACTGGTGTATCAATCTGATTGATGGATTGTGTTGTGCAGTAAGCAGGCTCTGGTGTATAACTGTGTCTCCTTCCACCTTCAGAGAATAGGCAAGAGGACCAACCATGGAGAATAGTAAGACACTCCATTATTTCAATTTACACTATATGTACAAAAGTATGAGGACACCACTTAAAATCAGTGGATTCAGCTATTTCAGCCACACTCGTTGCTGACAGGTGTATAAAATCGAGCACACAGCCATGCAATCTCCATTATCGACCATTGGCAGTAGAATGGCCTTACTGAAGAGCTCAGTGACTTTCAACGTGGCACCGTCATAGGATGCCACCTTTCCAACAAGTCAGTTCATCACATTTCTGCCCTGCTAGAGATGCCCCGGTCAACTGTAAGTGCTGTTGTTGTGAAGTGGAAACGTCTAGGAGCAACAACGGCTCAGCCGCGAAGTGGTAGGCCACACAAGCTCACAGAACGGGACCGCCGAGTGCTGAAGCGCGTAGCGTGTAAAAATCGTCTGTCCTCGGTTGCAACACTCACTACAGAGTTCCAAACTGCCTCTGGAAGCAACGTCAGCACAATAACTGCTCGACGGGTGCTTCATGAAATAGGTTTCCTTGGCCGACCAGCTGCACACAAGCCTAAGATCACCATGCGCAATGCCAAGCATCGGCTGGAGTGGTGTAAAGCTCGCCGCCATTGGACTCTGGAGCAGTGGAAACTCGTTCTCTGGTGTGATGAATCACGCTTCACCATCTGGCAGTCCGACAGATGAATCTGGGTTTGGCGGATGCCAGGAGAACGTTACCTGCCCCAATGCATAGCACCAACTGTAAAGTTTGGTGGAGGAGTTATAATGGTCTGGGGCTGTTTTTCATGGTTCGGGCTAGGCCCCTTAGTTCCAGTGAAGGGAAATCTTAACGCTACAGCATACAATGACATTCTAGACGATTCTGTGCTTCCAACTTTGTGGCAACAGTTTGGGGAAGGCCCTTTCCTGTTTCAGCATGGCAATGTCCCCGTGCACAAGGCGAGATCCATACAGAAATAATTTGTCGAGATCGGTGTGTAAGAACTTGACTGGCCTGCACAGCGCCCTGACCTCAACCCCATCAAACACCTTTGGGATGAATTGGAACGCCGACTGCGAGCCAGGCCTAATCGCCCAACATCAGTGCCCGACCTCACTAATGCTCTTGTGGCTGACTGGAAGCAAGTCCCCACAGCAATGTTCCAACATCTAGTGGAAAGCCTTCCCAGAAGAGTGGAGGCTGTTATAGCAGCAAAGGGGGGACCAACTCCATATTAATGCCCATGATTTTGGAATGAGATGTTCGACGAGGTGTCCACATACTGTTGGTCATGTAGTGTATGTAACTATGCTATGTTTGTCCTCGTGTGTCTGTGCATGTTTTTCAGTATAAAGGACTCTGCAGCCACTCAGTGGACACCAGGTGAGGCCACACACACAGATTCCTGTTGAACGTTGTCTCTTTAAGTACCTTATTTTCTAAATAACAGTCTCTCTCCTTCACTTCATCCCTCTCCCCCTTCTCTATAAATCCTCTAGGTTATATCAGCTGTGTTAGTGGACCCCTCCCCTTCTCCCTAAATCCTCTAGGTTATATCAGCTGTGTTAGTGGACCCCTCCCCTTCTCTCTAAATCCTCTAGGTTATATCAGCTGTGTTAGTGGACCCCTCCCCTTCTCTATAAATCCTCTAGGTTATATCAGCTGTGTTAGTGGACCCCTCCCCTTCTCTATACAGCCTCTAGGTTATATCAGCTGTGTTAGTGGACCCCTCCCCTTCTCTATAAATCCTCTAGGTTATATCAGCTGTGTTAGTGGACCCCTCCCCTTCTCCCTAAATCCTCTAGGTTATATCAGCTGTGTTAGTGGACCCCTCCCCTTCTCCCTAAATCCTCTAGGTTATATCAGCTGTGTTAGTGGACCCCTCCCCTTCTCTATAAATCCTCTAGGTTATATCAGCTGTGTTAGTGGACTCCCCCCCCTTCTCCCTAAATCCTATAGGTTATATCAGCTGTGTTAGTGAACCCCTCCCCTTCTCCCTAAATCCTCTAGGTTATATCAGCTGTGTTAGAGGACCCCTCCCCTTCTCTCTAAATCCTCTAGGTTATATCAGCTGTGTTAGTGGACCCCTCCCCTTCTCTATAAATCCTCTAGGTTATATCAGCTGTGTTAGAGAATCCCTCCCCTTCTCTATAAATCCTCTTGGTTATATCAGCTGTGTTAGTGGACCCCTCCCCTTCTCTATAAATCCTCTAGGTTATATCAGCTGTTAGTGAACCCCTCCCCTTCTCTATAAATCCTCTAGGTTATATCAGCTGTGTTAGTGGACTCCTCCCCTTCTCCCTAAATCCTCTAGGTTATATCAGCTGTGTTAGTGAACCCCTCCCCTTCTCCCTAAATCCTCTAGGTTATATCAGCTGTGTTAGTGAACCCCTCACCTTCTCTATAAATCCTCTAGGTTATATCAGCTGTGTTAGTGGACCCCTCCCCTTCTCCCTAAATCCTCTAGGTTATATCAGCTGGTTAGTGGACCCCTCCCTTCTCCCTAAATCCTCTAGGTTATTCAGCTGTGTTAGTGAACCCCTCCCCTTCTCTATAAATCCTCAGGTTATATCAGCTGTGTTAGTGGACCTCTCCCTTCTCTATAAAACCCTAGGGTTTATATCAGCTGTGTTTTGTGGACCCCCCC
>LR778272.1:1012969-1075440 GCA_902810595.1 Coregonus sp. 'balchen' | reverse complement strand
CCCAAACCACAGGGGGTTGAAAAAAAAAAAACCTCCACCCAACCACAGGATGGTTTTATAACCTAAACCCTAACCACAGGATGGTATGTATAACCTCCACCCTAACCACAGGATGGTATGTATAACCTCCACCCTAAAACCACAGGATGGTAAGTATAACACCTCCACCTAACCACAGGATGGTATTTATAACCTACACCCTACCACGGAGGTAGTTACCGCCACCCTAACCACAGGATGGTATGTAACCTCCACCTAACCTTTAACACAGGAGGATTGTACTGTATACCTACACCCTAACAACAGGATGGTTTGATAACTCCAACCCCTAACCAAGGATGGTATGTATAACCTCCACCCTAACCCTAACCACAGAGGTATGTAATAACCCTCCACCCAACCCCGAGGTGGGTATGTTATAAAACCTCCACCCTAACCACAGGATGGTATGTTAACCTACACCCTACCACAGGATGGTATGTTAACCTACCCCTACCACAGGATGGTATGTATAACCTCCACCCTAACCACGGATGGTATGTACAGTGGGGGGAAAAAAAGTATTTAGTCAGCCACCAAGTGGCAAGTTCTCCCACTTAAAATGACGAGAGAGGGCCTGTAATTTTCAATATATGTGCACGTCAACTATGACAGACAAAATGAGATTTTTTTTCTCCAGAAAAATCACATTGTAGGATTGTTTAATGAATTTATTTGCAAATTATGGTGGAAAATAAGTATTTGGTCACCTACAAACAAGCAAGATTTCTGGCTCTCACAGACCTGTAACTTCTTATTTAAGAGGCTCCTCTGTCCTCCACTCGTTACCTGTATTAATGGCTCCTGTTTGAACTTGTTATCAGTATAAAAGACACCTGTCCACAACCTCAAACAGTCACACTCCAAACTCCACTATGGCCAAGACCAAAGAGCTGTCAAAGGACACCAGAAACAAAATTGTAGACCTGCACCAGGCTGGGAAGACTGAATCTGCAATAGGTAAGCAGCTTGGTTTGAAGAAATCAACTGTGGGAGCAATTATTAGGAAATGGAAGACATACAAGACCACTGATAATCTCCCTCGATCTGGGGCTCCACGCAAGATCTCACCCCGTGGGGTCAAAATGATCACAAGAACGGTGAGCAAAAATCCCAGAACCACACGGGGGGACCTAGTGAATGACCTGCAGAGAGCTGGGACCAAAGTAACAAAGCCTACCATCAGTAACACACTACGCAGCCAGGGACTCAAATCCTGTAGTGCCAGACGTGTCCCCCTGCTTAAGCCAGTACATGTCCAGGCCCGTCTGAAGTTTTCTAGAGTGCATTTTGGATGATCCAGAAGAGGATTGGGAGAATGTCATATGGTCAGATGAAACCAAAATATAACTTTTTGGTAAAAACTCAACTCGTCGTGTTTGGAGGACAAAGAATGCTGAGTTGCATCCAAAGAACACCATACCTACTGTGAAGCATGGGGGTGGAAACATCATGCTTTGGGGCTGTTTTTTCTGCAAAGGGACCAGGACGACTGATCCGTGTAAAGGAAAGAATGAATGGGGCCCTGTATCGTGAGATTTTGAGTGAAAACCTCCTTCCATCAGCAAGGGCATTGAAGATGAAACGTGGCTGGGTCTTTCAGCATGACAATGATCCCAAACACACCGCCCGGGCAACGAAGGAGTGGCTTTGTAAGAAGCATTTCAAGGTCCTGGAGTGGCCTAGCCAGTCTCCAGATCTCAACCCCATAGAAAATCTTTGGAGGGAGTTAAAAGTCCGTGTTGCCCAGCGACAGCCCCAAAACATCACTGCTCTAGAGGAGATCTGCATGGAGGAATGGGCCAAAATACCAGCAACAGTGTGTGAAAACCTTGTGAAGACTTACAGAAAACGTTTGACCTGTGTCATTGCCAACAAAGGGTATATAACAAAGTATTGAGAAACTTTTGTTATTGACCAAATACTTATTTTCCACCATAATTTGCAAATAAATTCATTAAAAATCCTACAATGTGATTTTCTGGATTTTTTTTCCTCATTTTGTCTGTCATAGTTGACGTGTACCTATGATGAGAATTACAGGCCTCTCTCATCTTTTTAAGTGGGAGAACTTGCACAATTGGTGGCTGACTAAATACTTTTTTTCCCCCACTGTATAACCTCCACCCTAACCACAGGATGGTATGTATAACCTACACCCTAACCACAGGATGGTATGTATAACCTCCACCCTAACCACAGGATGGTATGTATAACCTACACCCTAACCACAGGATGGTATGTATAACCTCCACCCTAACCACAGGATGGTATGTATAACCTCCACCCTAACCACAGGATGGTATGTATAACCTCCACCCTAACCACAGGATGGTATGTATAACCTACACCCTAACCACAGGATGGTATGTATAACCTCCACCCTAACCACAGGATGGTATGTATAACCTCCACCCTAACCACAGGATGGTATGTATAACCTCCACCCTAACCACAGGATGGTATGTTATAACCTCCACCCTAACCACAGGATGGTATTTATAACCTCCACCCTAACCACAGGATGGTATGTATAACCTACACCCTAACCACAGGATGGTATGTATAACCTCCACCCTAACCACAGGATGGTATGTATAACCTCCACCCTAACCCTAACCACAGGATGGTATGTATAACCTCCACCCTAACCACAGGATGGTATGTATAACCTACACCCTAACCACAGGATGGTATGTATAACCTCCACCCTAACCCTAACCACAGGATGGTATGTATAACCTCCACCCTAACCCTAACCACAGGATGGTATGTATAACCTCCACCCTAACCACAGGATGGTATGTATAACCTCCACCCTAACCACAGGATGGTATGTATAACCTCCACCCTAACCCTAACCACAGGATGGTATGTATAACCTCCACCCTAACCACAGGATGGTATGTATAACCTCCACCCTAACCACAGGATGGTATGTATAACCTACACCCTAACCACAGGATGGTATGTATAACCTCCACCCTAACCACAGGATGGTATGTATAACCTACACCCTAACCACAGGATGGTATGTATAACCTCCACCCTAACCACAGGATGGTATGTATAACCTCCACCCTAACCACAGGATGGTATGTATAACCTACACCCTAACCACAGGATGGTATGTTTAACCTACACCCTAACCACAGGATGGTATGTATAACCAACACTAATACTCGGAAGTGGTGGATGGTGTGCACGCCTCCTGAGTCGGACTAGAAGTCCACTCCGAATACTTATTCTCCGCAGGCAGCGTCTTGGAGCAGCCTCTGGGATAAGTTCAATCACCCTGGGGGGTACGAACAAAGGATCCAATTTGGGAAAGTCGTATTCCTGGTCGTAATGCTGGTGAGTTACCGCCACTGATATCCAAAAGTTATTTCCGGCTGTATGTAATAACAAAAAAAACTTTCTGGGCTAATAATGTAAGATATAACACAAAAAAAAAGAAATACTGCAAGGTTGCTTAGGAACTAGAAGCAGAGCTGCCATGTCTGTTGCTTAGGAGCTAGAAGCAGAGCTGCCATGTCTGTTGCTTAGGAGCTAGAAGCAGAGCTGCCATGTCTGTTGCTTAGGAGCTAGAAGCAGAGCTGCCATGTCTGTTGCTTAGGAGCTAGAAGCAGAGCTGCCATGTCTGTTGCTCAGGAGCTAGAAGCAGAGCTGCCATGTCTGTTGCTCAGGAGCTAGAAGCAGAGCTGCCATGTCTGTTGCTCAGGAGCTAGAAGCAGAGCTGCCATGTCTGTTGCTTAGGAGCTAGAAGCAGAGCTGCCATGTCTGTTGCTTAGGAGCTAGAAGCAGAGCTGCCATGTCTGTTGCTTAGGAGCTAGAAGCAGAGCTGCCATGTCTGTTGCTTAGGAGCTAGAAGCAGAGCTGCCATGTCTGTTGCTTAGGAGCTAGAAGCAGAGCTGCCATGTCTGTTGCTTAGGAGCTAGAAAGCAGAGCTGCCATGTCTGTTGCTTAGGAGCTAGAAGCAGAGCTGCCATGTCTGTTGCTTAGGAGCTAGAAGCAGAGCTGCCATGTCTGTTGCTTAGGAGCTGGAAGCAGAGCTGCCATGTCTGTTGCTTAGGAGCTGGAAGCAGAGCTGCCATGTCTGTTGCTTAGGAGCTGGAAGCAGAGCTGCCATGTCTGTTGCTTAGGAGCTAGAAGCAGAGCTGCCATGTCTGTTGCTTAGGAGCTAGAAGCAGAGCTGCCATGTCCGTTGCTTAGGAGCTAGAAGCAGAGCTGCCATGTCTGTTGCTTAGGAGCTAGAAGCAGAGCTGGCATGTCTGTTGCTTAGGAGCTAGAAGCAGAGCTGCCATGTCCGTTGCTTAGGAGCTAGAAGCAGAGCTGCCATGTCTGTTGCTTAGGAGCTAGAAGCAGAGCTGCCATGTCTGTTGCTCGGGAGCTAGAAGCAGAGCTGCCATGTCTGTTGCTCGGGAGCTAGAAGCAGAGCTGCCATGTCTGTTGCTCGGGAGCTAGAAGCAGAGCTGCCATGTCTGTTGCTCGGGAGCTAGAAGCAGAGCTGCCATGTCTGTTGCTCAGGAGCTAGAAGCAGAGCTGCCATGTCTGTTGCTTAGGAGCTAGAAGCAGAGCTGCCATGTCTGTTGCTTAGGAGCTAGAAGCAGAGCTGCCATGTCTGTTGCTTAGGAGCTAGAAGCAGAGCTGCCATGTCTGTTGCTTAGGAGCTGGAAGCAGAGCTGCCATGTCTGTTGCTTAGGAGCTAGAAGCAGAGCTGCCATGTCTGTTGCTTAGGAGCTAGAAGCAGAGCTGCCATGTCCGTTGCTTAGGAGCTAGAAGCAGAGCTGCCATGTCCGTTGCTTAGGAGCTAGAAGCAGAGCTGCCATGTCTGTTGCTTAGGAGCTAGAAGCAGAGCTGCCATGTCTGTTGCTTAGGAGCTAGAAGCAGAGCTGCCATGTCTGTTGCTTAGGAGCTAGAAGCAGAGCTGCCATGTCTGTTGCTTAGGAGCTAGAAGCAGAGCTGCCATGTCTGTTGCTCGGGAGCTAGAAGCAGAGCTGCCATGTCTGTTGCTCGGGAGCTAGAAGCAGAGCTGCCATGTCTGTTGCTCGGGAGCTAGAAGCAGAGCTGCCATGTCTGTTGCTTAGGAGCTAGAAGCAGAGCTGCCATGTCTGTTGCTTAGGAGCTAGAAGCAGAGCTGCCATGTCTGTTGCTTAGGAGCTAGAAGCAGAGCTGCCATATCTGTTGCTTAGGAGCTAGAAGCAGAGCTGCCATGTCTGTTGCTTAGGAGCTAGAAGCAGAGCTGCCATGTCTGTTGCTTAGGAGCTAGAAGCAGAGCTGCCATGTCTGTTGCTCAGGAGCTAGAAGCAGAGCTGCCATGTCTGTTGCTTAGGAGCTGGAAGCAGAGCTGCCATGTCTGTTGCTTAGGAGCTAGAAGCAGAGCTGCCATGTCTGTCGGTGCCATCTAAAGCTTTCATTTTCACTTCAGATAAATCTTAAACTTTTCCTATTCACTATCCATACAGATCTTGAGAAATGGCAATATATTGACCCCTGGGTTATAAATTATAAATTATTATAGACTTTGACTGTTGGACAGAAACCCCAGTGAAGCCCCAGTGAAGCCCCAGTGAAACCCCAGTGAAACCCCAGTGAAGCCCCAGTGAAACCCCAGTGAAGCCCCAGTGAAACCCCAGTGAAGCCCCAGTGAAACCCCAGTGAAACCCCAGTGAAGCCCCAGTGAAACCCCAGTGAAGCCCCAGTGAAGCCCCAGTGAAGCCCCAGTGAAACCCCAGTGAAGCCCCAGTGAAACCCCAGTGAAGCCCCAGTGAAGCCCCAGTGAAGCCCCAGTGTGCCAGCCCTGCCTGTTTCCTTCTGGGGCAGTCAGTCACCACTCAGATTCAGATCAACTTTATTATCCCACCAGGGGGAAATTCATTTGTGCTTAAAAAGACGGTACATAAAATACTTCATTCAAAGTGCTGTAGCTACACATTTAAAGTGGAAGTGCAATCTGCTGTGTACTGGAGGGACCAACAGACGATCTGCTGTGTACTGGAGGGACCAACAGACGATCTGCTGTGTACTGGAGGGACCAACAGACGATCTGCTGTGTACTGGAGGGACCAACAGACGATCTGCTGTGTACTGGAGGGACTAACAGACGATCTGCTGTGTACTGGAGGGACCAACAGACGATCTGCTGTGTACTGGAGGGCCCAACAGACGATCTGCTGTGTACTGGAGGGACCAACAGACGATCTGCTGTGTACTGGAGGGACCAACAGACGATCTGCTGTGTACTGGAGGGACCAACAGACGATCTGCTGTGTACTGGAGGGACCAACAGACGATCTGCTGTGTACTGGAGGGACCAACAGACGATCTGCTGTGTACTGGAGGGACCAACAGACGATCTATCATACAGCCAGTTCTGTCCTGTAAAATGCTTTCATGTTTTAGAAGGATGAGTTTTGAGTGAAGGGGATGAGTTCTGTCCTGTAAAATGCTTTCATGTTTTAGGAGGATGGGTTTTGAGTGAAGGGGATGAGTTCTGTCCTGTAAAATGCTTTCATGTCTTTTTTTTTATTGTATTTTTATTATTATTATTATTATTATTCTTTAAACATTTTTTATATAACATTTGTGTTTATTTAGATATTAGCAGCGTTCTCAAAGGAAGCGGTTTTGGATTGGGGTAAGCATTAGGGGTTTTAGTCAAGGTTACAATAACATTTTTAAAACAGGCAAATGTTCATATTTTCAGTTTGCCGCCAGAGCTCTGAACTTTATTCCTTTCACGGAACTTAAATGTCTTCTTTATCCTTCACATGCAACTTTTTAGTCTTTAAAATGTTCTCTGCTGTCAAATTTAAAGCAGGCAGAATAAATTGACTTCCACCATCCTCTCGTCTCTGTTACTTTACAAGATCCCTTCCATATCCCAAAAGACAGAATTAGGTTCTTCAAAATAAAACTACGAATATTTACCTTTAATTTTTACAGTTTTTTCAATTGTATAGTACTCTTTTTTTTAAAGGTGCCATTTTTTCAAGTTCTTTTCATTCATATAACTACCTTGACATAGAAACTCTTGTTACTTTCTACAGAGCATGTACAGTCCACAGTGATATTGATTTCTTTGCTCTGGCATCCACAGAGGTGTCTGTAACGTTCTCGGGGATCTCATCATTGCAGTCACAGTCTCATCCTTTATTAGGGGTCCAGAGCGAAGCTGTGACACCTATTGTTATTCTTAGATGTGTTTTCCCCTTGACATGGTCAAATAACTCAAGCACAGATAACTGACATGGTCAAATAACTCAAGCACAGATAACTGACATGGTCAAATAACTCAAGCACAGATAACTGACATGGTCAAATAACTCAAGCACAGATAACTGACATGGTCAAATAACTCAAGCACAGATAACTGACATGGTCTAATAACTCAAGCACAGATAACTGACATGGTCAAATAACTCAAGCACAGATAACTGACATGGTCAAATAACTCAAGCACAGATAACTGACATGGTCTAATAACTCAAGCACAGATAACTGACATGGTCAAATAACTCAAGCACAGATAACTGACATGGTTTAATAACTCAAGCACAGATAACTGACATGGTCAAATAACTCAAGCACAGATAACTGACATGGTCAAATAACTCAAGCACAGATAACTGACATGGTTTAATAACTCAAGCACAGATAACTGACATGGTCAAATAACTCAAGCACAGATAACTGACATGGTTTAATAACTCAAGCACAGATAACTGACATGGTCAAATAACTCAAGCACAGATAACTGACATGGTCAAATAACTCAAGCACAGATAACTGACATGGTCAAATAACTCAAGCACAGATAACTGACATGGTTTAATAACTCAAGCACAGATAACTGACATGGTCAAATAACTCAAGCACAGATAACTGACATGGTTTAATAACTCAAGCACAGATAACTGACATGGTCAAATAACTCAAGCACAGATAACTGACATGGTTTAATAACTCAAGCACATATAACTGACATGGTCAAATAACTCAAGCACAGATAACTGACATGGTCAAATAACAAGCACAGATAACTGACATGGTTTAATAACTCAAGCACAGATAACTGACATGGTCAAATAACTCAAGCACAGATAACTGACATGGTCAAATAACTCAAGCACAGATAACTGACATGGTCAAATAACTCAAGCACAGATAACTGACATGGTCAAATAACTCAAGCACAGATAACTGACATGGTTTAATAACTCAAGCACAGATAACTGACATGGTCAAATAACTCAAGCACAGATAACTGACATGGTCAAATAACTCAAGCACAGATAACTGACATGGTCAAATAACTCAAGCACAGATAACTGACATGGTCAAATAACTCAAGCACAGATAACTGACATGGTCAAATAACTCAAGCACAGATAACTGACATGGTCAAATAACTCAAGCACAGATAACTGACATGGTCTAATAACTCAAGCACAGATAACTGACATGGTCAAATAACTCAAGCACAGATAACTGACATGGTCAAATAACTCAAGCACAGATAACTGACATGGTCAAATAACTCAAGCACAGATAACTGACATGGTCAAATAACTCAAGCACAGATAACTGACATGGTCTAATAACTCAAGCACAGATAACTGACATGGTCAAATAACTCAAGCACAGATAACTGACATGGTCAAATAACTCAAGCACAGATAACTGACATGGTCAAATAACTCAAGCACAGATAACTGACATGGTCAAATAACTCAAGCACAGATAACTGACATGGTCAAATAACTCAAGCACAGATAACTGACATGGTCTAATAACTCAAGCACAGAACTGACATGACATGGCAAAATAAACTCTAAGCACAGTAACTGACATGGTTCAAATAACTCAAGCACAGATAACTGACATGGTCTAATAACTCAAGCACAGATAACTGACATGGTCAAATAACTCAAGCACAGATAACTGACATGTTTAATAACTCAAGCACAGATAACTGACATGGTCAAATAACTCAAGCACAGATAACTGACATGGTTAAATAACTCAAGCACAGATAACGACATGGTTTAATAACTCAAGCACAGATAACTGACATGGTCAAATAACTCAAGCACAGATAACTGACATGGTTTAATAACTCAAGCACGATAACTGACATGGTCAAATAACTCAAGCACAGATAACTGACAGGGTCAAAATAACTCAAGCAAAATGACATTGTGGTCAAATAACTCAAGCACAGATAACTGACATGGTTTAATAACTCAAGCAACAGATAACTGACATGGTCAAATAACTCAAGCACAGATAACTGACATGGTTTAATAACTCAAGCACAGATAACTGACATGGTCAAATAACTCAAGCACAGATAACTGACATGGTCAAATAACAAGCACAGATAACTGACATGGTTTAATAACTCAAGCACAGATAACTGACATGGTCAAATAACTCAAGCACAGATAACTGACATGGTCAAATAACTCAAGCACAGATAACTGACATGGTCAAATAACTCAAGCACAGATAACTGACATGGTCAAATAAACTCAAGCACAGATAACTGACATGGTCAAATAACTCAAGCACAGATAACTGACATGGTCAAATAACTCAAGCACAAATAACTGAATGGTCAAATAACTCAAGCACAGATAAACTGACATGGTCAAATAACTCAAGCACAGATAACTGACATGGTCAAATAACTCAGCAACAGATAACTGACATGGTTTAATAACTCAGGCACAGATAACTGACATGGTCAAATAACTCAAGCACAGATAACTGACATGGTTTAATAACTCAAGCACAGATAACTGACATGGTTTAATAACTCAAGCACAGATAACTGACATGGTCAAATAACTCAAGCACAGATAACTGACATGGTCAAATAACTCAAGCACAGATAACTGACATGGTCAAATAACTCAAGCACAGATAACTGACATGGTCAAATAACTCAAGCACAGATAACTGACATGGTCAAATAACTCAAGCACAGATAACTGACATGGTCAAATAACTCAAGCACAGATAACTGACATGGTCAAATAACTCAAGCACAGATAACTGACATGGTCTAATAACTCAAGCACAGATAACTGACATGGTCAAATAACTCAAGCACAGATAACTGACATGGTCAAATAACTCAAGCACAGATAACTGACATGGTCAAATAACTCAAGCACAGATAACTGACATGGTCAAATAACTCAAGCACAGATAACTGACATGGTCAAATAACTCAAGCACAGATAACTGACATGGTCAAATAACTCAAGCACAGATAACTGACATGGTCAAATAACTCAAGCACAGATAACTGACATGGTCAAATAACTCAAGCACAGATAACTGACATGGTCAAATAACTCAAGCACAGATAACTGACATGGTCAAATAACTCAAGCACAGATAACTGACATGGTCAAATAACTCAAGCACAGATAACTGACATGGTCAAATAACTCAAGCACAGATAACTGACATGGTCAAATAACTCAAGCACAGATAACTGACATGGTCAAATAACTCAAGCACAGATAACTGACATGGTCAAATAACTCAAGCACAGATAACTGACATGGTCAATACTCAAGCCATAACTGCATGGTCAATACTCAGCACAGATAACTGACATGGTCTAATAACTCAAGCACAGATAACTGACATGGTCAATAACTCAAGCACAGATAACTGACATGGTTTAATAACTCAAGCACAGATAACTGACATGGTCAAATAACTCAAGCACAGATAACTGACATGGTTTAATAACTCAAGCACAGATAACTGACATGGTCAAATAACTCAAGCACAGATAACTGACATGGTCAAATAACTCAAGCACAGATAACTGACATGGTCTAATAACTCAAGCACAGATAACTGACATGGTCAAATAACTCAAGCACAGATAACTGACATGGTCAAATAACTCAAGCACAGATAACTGACATGGTCAAATAACTCAAGCACAGATAACTGACATGGTCAAATAACTCAAGCACAGATAACTGACATGGTCAAATAACTCAAGCACAGATAACTGACATGGTTTAATAACTCAAGCACAGATAACTGACATGGTCAAATAACTCAAGCACAGATAACTGACATGGTTTAATAACTCAAGCACAGATAACTGACATGGTCAAATAACTCAAGCACAGATAACTGACATGGTCAAATAACTCAAGCACAGATAACTGACATGGTCAAATAACTCAAGCACAGATAACTGACATGGTCAAATAACTCAAGCACAGATAACTGACATGGTCAAATAACTCAAGCACAGATAACTGACATGGTTTAATAACTCGAGCACAGATAACTGACATGGTCAAATAACTCGAGCACAGATAACTGACATGGTCAAATAACTCAAGCACAGATAACTGACATGGTTTAATAACTCGAGCACAGATAACTGACATGGTTTAATAACTCGAGCACAGATAACTGACATGGTCAAATAACTCAGATAACTTTATTTCTAATTTTGCACACAGAAACTGGAGTAACTTGGTCAAAAAGAATGGCACCGATTGGCCTCTAGGTGGCGCTGGCACCGATTGGCCTCTAGGTGGCGCTGGCACCGATTGGCCTCTAGGTGGCGCTGGCACCGATTGGCCTCTAGGTGGCGCTGGCACCGATTGGCCTCTAGGTGGCGCTGGCACCGATTGGCCTCTAGGTGGCGCTGGCACCAATTGGCCTCTAGGTGGCGCTGGCACCGATTGGCCTCTAGGTGGCGCTGATATAAGCAGTCTAACTTTGACCTAGAGACAGGAACATTTATCTGTAGGCGTCGTCCTCATGCTGCACACATTTTTCTCAAGGACCCATAAGGTCCGTTAGGATAGATTTTCCTCCATCTTGGACATTTTGGAAAATCTTTGAAAAATGTATTCTCCTGAGTGGCGCAGTGGTCTAAGGCACTGCATCGCAGTGCTAACTGTGCCACAAGAGATCCTGGTTCGAATCCAGGCTCTGTCGCAGCCGGCCGCGACCGGGAGACTCATGGGCGGCGCACAATTGGCCCAGGGTAGGGGAGGGAATGGCCGGCAGGGATGTAGCTCAGTTAATAGAGCATGGCATTTGCAACGCCAGGGTTGTGGGTTCGATTCCCACGGGGGGCCAGTATAAAAAAATATGTATTCACTAACTGTAAGTCGCTCTGGATAAGAGCGTCTGCTAAATGTAAAAAATGTAACCATAGGTCCAAATAAAACCAAATTCAGTATGTAGGCCCATGGATTGGATTGGCCCATGGATTGGATTGGCCCATGGATTGGTTAAGAGATGGCTGAGATGGTTGGCTTATTGATAGATCTGAAATCAGATTTTACGTATCCATTTAAATCCTTAGTAAATCCACTTCACAATCGCCATTAAACTTCAAACGTTTTAGGGTCATAAAAGACATTACCGTTATGAGCCATGTTAAGTTTGACATTGTGGAATCTCCTGCATGCCCACTACGCTACAAGAGAGGGACACTGGAGCTGCTGACCTAAAGCTCTGGGAGGGGGCCGTTATCGCTGGCGCCATGACCAGGTTCTCAAGACCATCGCAGAAGCAATCGACACAGGGATCGGCAAGCGCAAGCGAGCTCGGGACACCTGTCAGAAGATCACTTTCGTTCGAGCTGGAGAGCAGCCAGGCTCAAAATCCAGACCACCAGCAGGGATCCTAGCTACTGCTCGGGACTGGCAGCTCGGGACTGGCAGCTCGGGACTGGCAGCTCGGGACTGGCAGCTCAGGACTGGCAGCTGACAGCAGACCTGGAGAAGCAGCTCAAGTTCCTGCAGCACATGGTCAAGACAACACTTAGACCAGACATAGCCCTGGTCTCAGAGTCCACATTATTTTGGAACTGACAGTCCTTTGGAAAGTTCGTCTTCAGGAGGCATACGAGAGGAAGAGGGTGAAGTACGAGGGACTGGTCATCGACTGTCAGAAGCAGGGTTGGAAGGCTAGGTGCATGCCTATCGAGGTAGGCTGCAAGGGTTTTGCTGGGCAATCCCTCTACAGAGCCTACAGCACACTTGGCGAAGAGGAGGAGAGCCATCAGAAACACCATTCAGGCAGCTGAACAAGACAAGATGGCTCTGGATCAAGAGAGGAGATCCATTGGGAGCAGCGTAATGCCACCTGGAGACGGGGGCTGGGTGGCCTCAGCGAGGGTGTGGGATGTTGACCCCAAACACCCTATGACTCCAGGTTAGATAACTGATGATGTGTTCAGGAGCATCAAGAGATGTATTCATTCAATAATTATTATATTATTATTATTATTATTATATATTCATTCAATTAAAAAATAAGGAAACTATTAACAAATCACTTTTTCTCTATTTCTTAGATTGTTTTTAAATCCCCTGACATCCGTTTTTGGGAGATGTAGGGTTATCGCATATCCGGTCATGAAAGTTCCTTATCTGTCGTGATTGGTTTTAATAATAATAATAATATGCCATTTAGCAGACGCTTTTATCCAAAGCGACTTACAGTCATGCATGCATACATTTTTTGTGTATGGGTGGTCCCGGGGATCGAACCCACTACCTTGGCGTTACAAGCGCCGTGCTCTACCAGCTGAGCTACAGAGGACCTTTGGTGCGTGACGGACCTTTGGTGCGTGACCTTTGGTGCGTGACGTCACTCCGAGCCCTTACCAAAACACAAAACATGGCGGACAGTTTCACTTGCCATCTGAAACCAGTAATGACCACCAACTTCAATGACAGTTAAATTAAAATTAAATAACATTGCTGCTGAGGAGGCCTTGCTAGCTAGCTACAGTGTTTGCGTAATCTCAGCCGTTTTCTTGTAAAACAGAACGCGTTAGCTAAACTGCTTCTAGATTTGGGATCTCATGTGTGTGGACGTCTCGTAAAGCCCAAGGGCGGCCTCCCTGTGCACCCCTAAACACGGCCGTATGAACGTATAGCTGTGGATATCTTGGGTTCCCTCCCTCAAACCACCCATGGGAATAAGTACATCCTAGTAGTCTGAGATTATTTATCGAAATGCACAGAGGAGTTTCCTCTTCCCAACGAAGAAGCCTACTCCATCGCCAAGGTTTTGGCAGAGGAGTGGATTTGTCGCTTTGGCGCCCCCCCCCGCCCCAGTATTCACTCCAATTAGAGAAAACATTTTGAATCCAATATTTTCAAAGACGTTTGCAGAACTCGAACCTCTGCGTATCATCCCCAGTCAGATGGGTTGCTCGAGCGCATCTAGCACACAAGAGGGGTCATCTGACCTCCAGCATCCACAAGAGGGATCATCTGACCTCCAGCATCCACAAGAGGGGTCATCTGACCTCCAGCATCCACAAGAGGGGTCATCTGACCTCCAGCATCCACAAGAGGGGTCATCTGACCTCCAGCATCCACAAGAAGGTTCTTCCGGCCTTCTTCAGCAATGGGAGGCACCAGCAGCGTCTCCTTCAGTGGGAGGGAGGTCAACGGGAGCCCAACTTTCTAGGTGAGCACGACCAGTGCAAGACCGGAAGCCACAAGCGTGGTCTAGAGTTACCACATGGTTTCGGAGTGACTCAGAGACGGTCTTTTCCACCCAGGATGGGGGATAGTCTGGTGAAGCTGTAGGACAGATAGTAAGGGAAGATGTCGCTCGCACCTGTGCTTGCTTACAAGACTCTGCCCGGAACTCTGAGAAACTGATATAAGGCAGAGCCGAGAGAGTAGGCAGGTCTTGGCAGGGGAGCTGTGCTTGGATGAACGTTGGGCTTGTAGCCTTTGCAAGTATCTGCATTGCACTCACCTTAACAGGGGAAGGTTTTGGCCAGTTCTCCTTAACAGTTCGGACAAGTAAAAAAATCAGTCTTACTTGTCTGAAGGACAAGTGGCAGAAAAAGTTAATCTCAAACCCTGTAGATAATTCCAACTGGCTATAAGAACTGAGCCGATGGACAAGGGGCAATGAGATGTAGTATGTAAACCTTTTGTATGTCCTTAAAAGCTGTGTGAATATAAAGTCACTGCAACCTTAAATGGCTGCACCAGACCAGTTGGTGGCGCTATAGGATACTAGAGCAATAACTATTGATCAAGTGGACTTTGTCTCATGCAAATGAATGTTAGATTTAAATTATGTCAAATACTGTGATTAGTATATCTGTATAATCACATATCGTTGCTCGTATTATGTTGTCTAAACGTAGCGAAAAGTGGATATTTTATTCTGTAAAATCCTGTCCTGCCACTTGCAGTCAGCATATTACAGCTGTGAGAGTGTACTGAAGTATTTTGGAACGCTAATGTGGAGTGTACCAACTGAGATTTAAATCAACATGGTAATGCTTTCATTGATTGCACATAAAGGAAGATACATTATTTTATCGATGTAGGAACTAACTGTAAGTCGCTCTGGATAAGAGCGTCTGCTAAAATGACAAAAATGTAAATGTAAATGTACATTATAGAGCGCTTGCTTTGTCATCCAACTGACCCAGCTGTCTTTTCTGTTATCCTGTGAACCCCGTTCATTGCTGATTGCACGTATATTTCTTCAGTCTAATTCCCATTGGAATATTGTTCTGTTTCTCTTGAACAATGTCCATTTTTATTTCTTTTCGTTATTTCTCTGCTGGTCAGGGAGATGCTTTATAATTGGGCAGTCTCTATATTGGTAATAAGCAACTCAGTTAGTTATGAGCAAGTTCTTCTTGTTGGCGAGGCTCCCTGTGCATTGTCAGCATTTGATGGTGTGCCAGTCTATCAATCTCTCCAGTGTTAGGTCCTGTGTTGGGTCCAGGACGGTGGGCCTCGAGGGCGGTGTGGTCACCTGCTAATGAGATTGGCCAGTAGGGGGAGCAGTGCTGCTGTGAGGGGGGCAGAGAGGCCTGCTGCTCCTCCACACTCCATGGCATTCTCCTCGGGATGGAAAGGACGACGCGATTCTGGCCGCTTTCTGTCCTTCTGAAACTTCAGCCTATCACATTTCAGAGACTCATTGTACATAATCTCGATGGGATCCATGGAAACCAGGGGGGCAGAGCTGCAGTCACACTTGTTGTCCACGACAACCATGAAGAGGTTACTGCTGGGAATTTGTTGAATTACAAAAGATCTGGCACAGCACTCACAGTCGATGTTTCCCGTGGTCTCTCTGATGGTGTGCTCAGAGATGAAGGCAGGGTACTCCGCGTCACATGGCACCATCATGGTCTTTCCCCTCGCCCTTTGACTGAGAGATCAACATGCCACCAGCTGTAAAGGTTGAACTCCAGCAGGACAATGACAAGTTCGGTCAGGAGCCATTTCACAATGGAGAAGGGACGTGATGAAGAGCGGGCGCTGTCACTGCTGCCAGCATACTCTCTCCAGAGAGCCTGGTGGTCATACAGAGTGATCCTTTTGAAGGAGCCCACGAGAAGCAGCTTGTTCATCCTCCACCTATCCAAAGAACAGCCCCGTCTGAGAGTAGTCCTCAGTGACCAGAATAAATCCGTCGTTGTCTATAAGGTAACACTTGATGTCCTCATTATCACAGCTGATGGTGCACTTCCCACCCGGAGCAGCACACTGTCTGCTAGCGGTCCAGAACTTCCTCTGAAAGAAATCCAGCTTCATCTGAATCCCAACGGAAGCAACACTAGGCGACTTCCTGTCATCCAGCAGCTATATGCCGGTGCTGGCCAAAACCACACTCCTCCAAAGGGGATAGAGAACCTGCTCCGCTGCTCTCTTCTACCACAGAGGGAAGTGGTCAGCGTCGGACACCCCCTCCTTATCTTCCGCCGTCAGGAAGTCTTGATTGGATAGGTGCTCTGGGACAACAAACAGGTTAGTTCTAGAGAGGCCAGTGTGCCTAGGTAAGCAATCTCCACTCCTTTGTCTGAGTTCTCTGACTTGTTGAGGGCCAGGCCGGTCCAGTAGGCCTCCAGTGCTTTCATGTCTTAGGAGGATGGGTTTTGAGTGAAGGGGATGAGTTCTGTCCTGTAAAATGCTTTCATGTTTTAGGAGGATGAGTTTTGTATACAGGTTGGTGGCTGATTCTTGATCTATACCAATGATCCTTCCCGCCGTCTTAATCAAGCGCTGAAGCTTGACTTGGTCTTGCTCTCGCATGTTTCCCAACACGCATACCAGACCAAAGGACAGCACACTCTGCAGGACAGATTTATAGAACATTTGTAAGATATGGCGGTCGACATTAAAATGGTTCAGTTTGCGTTACAAAAAAACTTTCTCTGTTGCAATTTCTTTATCTTTGCAAACGCACAGTCATTGAATTTCAGTTTATTGCCTTTTTCGATTCCCAGGTACTTATTATGTGGTCACTATCCACTGATTCCCCTTTGATCTTCGTAGGGGGTAAATCAATTTACATCACTTTTGTTTCTACCGTATTCACCGTTCTAGATGTAGAGATGGCGTTCTAGATGTAGAGATGGCGCTCTAGATGTAGAGATGGCGTTCTAGATGTAGAGATGGCGCTCTAGATGTAGAGATGGCGTTCTAGATGTAGAGATGGCGCTCTAGATGTAGAGATGGCGCTCTAGATGTAGAGATGGCGTTCTAGATGTAGAGATGGCGTTCTAGATGTAGAGATGGCGTTCTAGATGTAGAGATGGCGTTCTAGATGTAGAGATGGCGTTCTAGATGTAGAGATGGCGTTCTAGATGTAGAGATGGCGTTCTAGATGTAGAGATGGCGTTCTAGATGTAGAGATGGCGTTCTAGATGTAGAGATGGCGTTCTAGATGTAGAGATGGCGTTCTAGATGTAGAGATGGCGTTCTAGATGTAGAGATGGCGCTCTAGATGTAGAGATGGCGTTCTAGATGTAGAGATGGCGCTCTAGATGTAGAGATGGCGGAGTTAAACTTCACTCGTTGAGAACGGTTCACAAGGAAACTATTAATCCACTTGATCAGTAGAGAGTTGACACCCAAATCCACCAGCTTATCCACCACTAGGTGGGGTTGGATGATGTTAAACGCACTACCGAAGTCAATGAATACAATTTTCACTAGGCTATTTGCCTTTTCTAAATGTTCGTAGATATTGTTCAGCATGACCAGTAACGCATCATCAACACCACTGGAGGAACTCACCACATGGTGAGACTAAGGCAGCAGTTTGAGGAACTCACCACATGGTGAGACTAAGGCAGCAGTTTGTCATCTCACCGACTTGGGGAATATAATACTTCTCCTCAATATAATTCAAGTGGTAATTGATTGTAACTTTATCCAGCACATCCTCCATTGAAGACCAGGTATGGGCACATAACAGAAAACGCTCCCACTCTGAAACATTGAGGATTTGTGGGCAAATACAGTACAGTCATGTGTGAGTGTGTGTGTGTGTCAGTGTGTGTGTGTCAGTGTGTGTAAGTGTGAGTGTGTCAGTGTGTGTGTGTAAGTGTGAGTGTGTGTGTGTCAGTGTGTGTCAGTGTGTGTGTGTAAGTGTGAGTGTGTCAGTGTGTGTGTGTAAGTGTGAGTGTGTGTGTGTGTGTCAGTGTGTGTGTGTCAGTGTGCGTGAGTGTGAGTGTGTGTCAGTGTGAGTGTGAGAGTGAGAAAACGATCATTATACTAGGAAATGATGATGGCACTTACACCAATTCGTATTCCAAATAAATTATTGTCAAACAATATCTTCAATAACTATTTATTAAACTTCCTTTAAAATACATGTTAATAAATAACTACTAAATCTTCAAATTAGTACGACAAATAAAACATTCTTTAGCATGTGTAAACAGTGTCAGGGAAACTTAACCAAAGCATGGATTGCTGTCATACATTGTCCATAGACTGCTGACATGAGAAGGAAACCAATATGTCATTTCATAATTTGGTTGTACTATCCCTTTAAGAATAAGACCAGCTAGCTCAGCTCACAGTTTAGAATAACACAGACATTTTGTAACATTTGTATCGTAGATTCCTCAATGGTTTCTATTGTCTTCTAAATCTCATGAACTCCTTTAAGTAGTGAAACTGATTAATGTACTATTTCATTATGCAAGTCAATGGACATGATTACAGGTGACAGCATACAAACTATAACATAAACTCACCATGATGATAAAATATTAACTTTGTATTTTAATACAGACTGTATCAACATTACCCAGTAAACCATTAGCTCTTCAGAGACAGGAGACTGTATCAACATTACCCAGTAAACCATTAGCTCTTCAGAGACAGGAGACTGTATCAACATTACCCAGTAAACCATTAGCTCTTCAGAGACAGGAGACTGTATCAACATTACCCAGTAAACCATTAGCTCTTCAGAGACAGGAGACTGTATCAACATTACCCAGTAAACCATTAGCTCTTCAGAGACAGGAGACTGTATCAACATTACCCAGTAAACCATTAGCTCTTCAGAGACAGGAGACTGTATCAACATTACCCAGTAAACCATTAGCTCTTCAGAGACAGGAGACTGTATCAACATTACCCAGTAAACCATTAGCTCTTCAGAGACAGGAGACTGTATCAACATTACCCAGTAAACCATTAGCTCTTCAGAGACAGGAGACTGTATCAACATTACCCAGTAAACCATTAGCTCTTCAGAGACAGGAGACTGTATCAACATTACCCAGTAAACCATTAGCTCTTCAGAGACAGGAGACTGTATCAACATTACCCAGTAAACCATTAGCTCTTCAGAGACAGGAGACTGTATCAACATTACCCAGTAAACCATTAGCTCTTCAGAGACTGTATCAACATTTAAGTATTAATGCCCGAGAAGCCGGTGTTAGAAGGATATATTGGCAGGGGTGTTGTTAGACCCAAGACGAAGTCGAGAGCCAGCAAACCATGCCAATATATCCTCCAAACCGTGCCAATATATCCTCCAAACCGTGCCAATACAGTGGGGAAAAGTATTTAGTCAGCCACCAATTGTGCAAGTTCTCCCACTTAAAAAGATGAGAGAGGCCTGTAATTTTCATCATAGGTACACATCAACTATGACAGACAAATTGAGAAAAAAAATCCAGAAAATCACATTGTAGGATTTTTTATGAATTTATTTACAAATTATGGTGGAAAATAAGTATTTGGTCACCTACAAACAAGCAAGATTTCTGGCTCTCACAGACCTGTCACTTCTTTAAGAGGCTCCTCTGTCCTCCACTCGTTACCTGTATTAATGGCACCTGTTTGAACTTGTTATCAGTATAAAAGACACCTGTCCACAACCTTTTTTAAACAGTCACACTCCAAACTCCACTATGGCCAAGACCAAAGAGCTGTCAAAGGACACCAGAAACAAAATTGCAGACCTGCACCAGGCTGGGAAAACTGAATCTGCAATAGGTAAGCAGCTTGTTTTGAAGAAATCAACTGTGGGAGCAATTATTAGGAAATGGAAGACATACAAGACCACTGATAATCTCCCTCGATCTGGGGCTCCACGCAAGATCTCACCCCGTGGGGTCAAAATGATCACAAGAACGGTGAGCAAAAATCCCAGAACCACACGGGGGGACCTAGTGAATGACCTGCAGAGAGCTGGGACCAAAGTAACAAAGCCTACCATCAGTAAAACACTACGCCGCCAGAGACTCAAATCCTGCAGTGCCAGACGTGTCCCCCTGCTTAAGCCAGTACATGTCCAGGCCCGTCTGAAGTTGTGCATTTGGATGATCCAGAAGAGGATTGGGAGAATGTCATATGGTCAGATGAAACCAAAATAGAACTTTTTGGTAAAAACTCAACTTGTCATGTTTGGAGGACAAAGAATGCTGAGTTGCATCCAAAGAACACCATACCTACTGTGAAGCATGGGGGTGGAAACATCATGCTTTGGGGCTGTTTTTCTGCAAAGGGACCAGGACAACTGATCCGTGTAAAGGAAAGAATGAATGGGGCCATGTATCTTGAGATTTTGAGTGAAAACCTCCTTCCATCAGCAAGGGCATTGAAGATGAAACGTGGCTGGGTCTTTCAGCATGACAATGATCCCAAACACACCGCCCGGGCAACGAAGGAGTGGCTTCGTAAGAAGCATTTCAAGGTCCTGGAGTGGCCTAGCCAGTCTCCAGATCTCAACCCCATAGAAAATCTTTGGAGGGAGTTGAAAGTCCGTGTTGCCCAGCGACAGCCCCAAAACATCACTGCTCTAGAGGAGATCTGCATGGAGGAATGGGCCAAAATACCAGCAACAGTGTGTGAAAACCTTGTGAAGACTTACAGAAAACGTTTGACCTGTGTCATTGCCAACAAAGGGTATATAACAAAATATTGAGAAACTTTTGTTATTGACCAAATACTTATTTTCCACCATAATTTGCAAATAAATTCATTAAAAATCCTACAATGTGATTTTCTGGATTATTTTTTCTCAATTTGTCTGTCATAGTTGACATGTACCTATGATGAAAATTACAAGCCTCTCTCATCTTTTTAAGTGGGAGAACTTGCACAATTGGTGGCTGACTAAATACTTTTTTCCCCCACTGTATATCCTCCAAACCGTGGCAATATATCCTCCAAATCATGCCAATATATCCTCCAAACCATGCCAATATATCCTCCAAACCGTGCCAATATATCCTCCAAACCATGCCAATATATCCTCCAAACCATGCCAATATATCCTCCAAACCATGCCAATATATCCTCCAAACCATGCCAATATATCCTCCAAACCATGCCAATATATCCTCCAAACCATGCCAATATATCCTCCAAACCATGCCAATATATCCTCCAAACCGTACCAATATATCCTCCAAACCATGACAATATATCCTCCAAACCATGCCAATATATCCTCCAAACCATGCCAATATATCCTCCAAACCATGCCAATATATCCTCCAAACCATGCCAATATATCCTCCAAACCGTGCCAATATATCCTCCAAACCATGCCAATATATCCTCCAAACACCGGCTTCGAGGGAATTATCACTTTTATACAACGGGTTACCAACATATTCAAATAATGATTTACATATTTTCATTAAAAACGTTATTTTGATGAATTTATTCATACTATTTAATCCTTCCACAAGATATAGTCCCAACACAAATCTAGGGTTGCTACCGAAGCCGGCTGGTCGTTCGTTCTATCGGTTCAGTTGCTAGAGACGCGACCCAGTCGTTCAGTCTTTTTGTTCTGTATCTATGGACACGACCCAGTCGTTCGTTCTAAATGTTCCATTGCCATACTGGCTGGCAACGTTCTTATCCCTTGCTTGCTAGCTAGCCAACTACAGCTAACTGACAGTCACGTCAAACAGTGCAGCCAGAATAACAACAGTAGCTGCATTTGCGTTTGTTTAAGCTGTTTTCTAGTGACATTTATTTGGATACATCCACAACAATGAGCTAATGAGGCGCAATTTCACCTGGCATAGAGAATGTGCTCTCTCGTCAGGACACTGTTGTTCAGAGGAGCTAGCCAACAACACAGCTATCACAATCACTTCAAACTGAAGCTGGAAAGACTGCAAACTAGCTGCACTTCGTTTCGTTTGACCTGTTTTCTATTGATAGTTCTTTGTATATATCCATAAAAATGATGCTGATTCATGATTTCGACTGGCTGAGAAAAGCTGCCTGCCTGTCGGTCTCGTCCCGACACATTCATTACTATGGGACAGCTGGAGATAGAATTTGAATATTGAAACAATGTTGCAAATGTCGGAGAGCCAGACAGCAAGGTTTATACAAATCTCCTCTGTTAAAAACTAAACGTTAGTCTAAAATCAATGTGAGATAATGTCTAGATGCTTTTTATTGTGGAAATCAAGTTTATAAATTGCCTGGCTGGGCTGATGAGACAGTGGATTGGGCAGCCAGATGGAACAGAGTAAATAGGCATTTTAACATCATAGATTTAGCCGGTGGTAACTTGTGGAATAGACAACGGCTGGAATGCGGTTTAAACCAATCAGCATTCAGGATTAGACCAACCCGTTGTATTATCCACAGTAAACCATGGACTCTTCAGATAGACAACACACAGTGGAAACAGCTGATGGAACTATGGGAGAAACTGAAGGGGTGACGGTGTAGCGGTGGTCCTGTGTGGCTCAGTTGGTAAAGCATGGTGCGTGCAACGCCAAAGCCTGCTAAATTACTATTTCATTTGATTTGATGGTTCTTAGGAGGCAGAGGATGAGGACAAGTCGCTGGAGGGGCCACGTGCTGAGTAGGAGGGGCCACGTGCTGAGTAGGAGGGGCTCAGCATGCTGGGTGGACAGGACAGCAGTGGAGTGGTGACAGCAGTGGAGTGGTGACAGCAGCAGACAGCAGTGGAGTGGTGACCGCAGTGGAGTGGTGACAGCTGTGGAGTGGTGACAGCAGTGGAGTGGTGACAGCAGTGGAGTGGTGACAGCAGTGGAGTGGTGACAGCTGTGGAGTGGTGACAGCTGTGGAGTGGTGACCGCAGTGGAGTGGTGACGGCAGCAGACAGCAGTGGAGTGGTGACAGCAGTGGAGTGGTGACAGCAGTGGAGTGGTGACAGCTGTGGAGTGGTGACAGCAGTGGAGTGGTGACAGCAGTAGCGGCTGTTTAGTACACAGGCACATTGAAGTACTCATGACGGGGCTGAGGGAAGAGAGATGCACACAGCTGTAAGACAACAGCCATCCCAGGTCCCACCCTGACCCCTGACCCCTAACAAACAGACAGACAGACGGACGGACGGACAGGACAGGACAGACAGGACGATGAGAGGGAGTAGGTCACAGAGCAGCAAGCAGAGCTTCATAGATTAATAAACTACAGTGATGCACACTGTGAATACATGCCTTTATAAATCAGCACAATACTATTTTGAAAAACAGTCCAAATGTGCTGTTTTGGCAAACTATCATTGTTGTCTTTAACCTGAAATGTATCTAAAGTGCTAAACAGATTTCACCAGACTCCAGGTGAGACAGAGACAAAAACACAGACACAAACCCTCACACTGTTTTCCAGTGACATAAAAACATTCAGTAACTGCCTTCTACAAATACAAAACGTTACAATAGACGGGGAACCAGATATGGGTTTCAAACTAGCTAGGGGTTGATGTGCATCAACATACTTCATAACTAGGGGTTGATGTGCATCAACCGACTTCCTAGCTAGGGGTTGATGTGCATCAACCGACTTCCTAGCTAGGGGTTGATGTGCATCAACCGACTTCCTAACTAGTGGTTGATGTGCATCAACAGACTTCATAACTAGGGGTTGATGTGCATCAACAGACTTCATAACTAGGGGTTGATGTGCATCAACATACTTCATAACTAGGGGTTGATGTGCATCAACATGACTTCATAACTAGGGGTTGATGTGCATCAACAGACTTCATAACTAGGGGTTGATGTGCATCAACATACTTCATAACTAGGGTTGATGTGCATCAAAGACTTCCTAACTAGGGGTTGATGCATCAACAGACTTCTAACTAGGGGTTGATGTGCATCAACACTTCATAACTAGGGGTTGATGTGCATCAACCGACTTCATAACTAGGGTTGAGCACACAGACTTCCTAACTAGGGGTTGATGTGCATACTACTTCATAACTAGGGTTGATGCACGACCAACGACTTCTAACTAGGGGTTGATGCACGACCAACCGACTTCCTAACTAGGGGTTGATGCACGCCAACCGACTTCCTAACTAGGGGTTGATGTGCATCAACCGACTTCATAACTAGGGGTTGATGCACGACCAACCGACTTCCTAACTAGGGGTTGATGCACGACCAACCGACTTCCTAACTAGGGGTTGATGTGCATCAACCGACTTCATAACTAGGGGTTGATGCACGACCAACCGACTTCCTAACTAGGGGTTGATGTGCATCAACATACTTCATAACTAGGGGTTGATGCACGACCAACCGACTTCCTAACTAGGGGTTGATGCACGACCAACCGACTTCCTAACTAGGGGTTGATGTGCATCAACCGACTTCATAACTAGTGGTTGATGGCATGACCAACAGACTTCATAACTAGTGGTTGATGCATGACCAACAGACTTCATAACTAGGGGTTGAGGCATGACAACAGACTTCATAACTAGGGGTTGAGGCATGACAACAGACTTCATAACTAGAGGTTGATGTTCAACAACAAACTTCATAACTAGGTTTTGATGCCCGACAACAGATAACTTTCCTTATCCAATCAGTATACAGAGAGAAACCTTCCTTATCCAATCAGTGTACAGAGAGAAACTTTCCTTATCCAATCAGTACACAGAGATAAACTGTCCTTATCCAATCAGTATATAGAAACTTTCCTTATCCAATCAGTATCCAGAGAGAAACTGTCCTTATCCAATCAGTATATAGAAACTTTCCTTATCCAATCAGTATACAGAGAGAAACTTTCCTTATCCAATCAGTATATAGAAACTTTCCTTATCCAATCAGTATACAGAGAGAAACTTTCCTTATCCAATCAGTATACAGAGATAAACTTTCCTTATCCAATCAGAATACAGAGATAAACTTTCCTTATCCAATCAGTACACAGAGATAAACTTTCCTTATCCAATCAGTATACAGAGATAAACTTTCCTTATCCAATCAGTACACAGAGAGAAACTTTCCTTATCCAATCAGTATACAGAGATAAACTTTCCTTATCCAATCAGTATACAGAGATAAACCTTCCTTATCCAATCAGTATACAGAGATAAACTTTCCTTATCCAATCAGTACACAGAGATAGACTTTCCTTATCCAATCAGTATACAGAGATAAACTTTCCTTATCCAATCAGTACACAGAGAGAAACTTTCCTTAGTCCTGTAGTGCTGAGTGTCTGTTTAGAATCGTCTCAGACGCCATTATTTTAACAAAGCGTTGTGGTCGCTTCCTCTACAATAACACTCACTGCTCCACTGTTTCATCATAATCCCTGAGGTATGCCTGCATCATGCGCTCCCCTAAACCCCTACCTATCTACTGAACTATACTCTACTTCTAGCAACCTAAAGCCCCATTCTCATTTCACTGGAATGTTTCTTCCCCTCCTCTGATACATGCCCCCTGCTGGACACTTTTAGATATTCAGACATGACCAAAACCCGTCCAGTTTGCCTGATGATGTCTGACTGATGTTGCCATCTACTTTCCCCACAGCATTACAAGGTAAACAGTATGCTACATGCAGTCACAGAATACAGCACTCTGAACACCATGCTGACTGACTGACTGGCTGGTTCACACCATGCTGACTGACTGACTGGCTGGTTCACACCATGCTGACTGACTGGCTGGTTCACACCATGCTGACTGACTGACTGGCTGGTTCACACCATGCTGACTGACTGACTGGCTGGTTCACACCATGCTGACTGACTGACTGACTGGTTCACACCATGCTGACTGACTGACTGGCTGGTTCACACCATGCTGACTGACTGACTGACTGTTTCACACCCATGCTGACTGACCTGACTGGCTGGTTCACACCATGCGACTGACTGACTGACTGTTTCCACCATGCGACTGACTGACTGGCTGGTTCACACCATGCTGACTGACTGGCTGGTTCACCAACCATGCTACTGACTGACGGCTGGTTCACAACCATGCTGACTGACTGGCTGGCTGGTTCAACACCATGCTGACTGACTGACTGCTGTTCACACACATGCTGACTGACTGACTGCTGGTCTCACACCATGCTGACTGACTGACTGGCTGGTTCACACCATGCTGACTGACTGGCTGGCTGGTTCACACCATGCTGACTGACTGACTGGCTGGTTCACACCATGCTGACTGACTGACTGGCTGGTTCACACCATGCTGACTGACTGGCTGGTTCACACCATGCTGACTGACTGGCTGACTGTATCAGTCATAAAACACGCCACTCTGAACACATTGCACCATGGTATTTACCCAGCAGGACCTGGTGTAAAGGGGAGGTACTCCAGTCCGCTATAAGATCTCCTCATTGGGTAAACCTCCCCATTCCTCATTCTGGCTCTACAAACACACAACCAGCCAATCAGGGAGGTTACTCAGCGGTCAGCTGAGCAGGTCTGAGAGGTGTTTCTTTCAATGTGGTCCTTGCGGGAGGTTCTCTTCTGCACTGTTGAACCAATCCAGTAAATATGAAGGAAGACTTAAGACTGAGTGTCGCACATTAACGTCCGAAAGAATAAGGCTCAGGCTGTTGGGGAGTGAGGGGGGGGGTCTCTCTGGTCTCTCTCCTCTCTCTCTGGTCTCCTCCTTCTCTCCTCTCTCCTCCTCTCTCTCGGTCTCCTCTCCTGGTCTCTCTCTGGTCTATCCTCCTCTCTGGCTATCTCTCTCTCTGGTCTCTCTGCTCTCTCTCTCTGGTCTCTCTCCTCTCTCTCTCTATCGGTCTCCTCCTCTCTCTGGTCTACTCCTCTCTCTCTGGCCTCTGCTCCTCTCTCCTGCCTCTCGTCTCTGGCTCTCTCTCTCTCTCTCTCTCCTCTCTCTCTGGTCTCTATCCTCTCTCTGTCTCTCCTCTCCCTCTCTTTGCCCTCTTGCTCTCTTCTATCTCTCTCCTCTCTCTGGTCTCTCTCCTCTCTCTCGGTCTCTCGTCTCTCCTCTCTGCTCTCTCTATCCTCTCTCTCTGGTCTCTCTCTCTCTCTCGTCTCTCTCGCTCTCTTCTCTGCTCGTCTCTTCTCTTCTCTCTCCTCTCTCTCTGGTCTCTCTCCTCTCCTCTGTTCTCTCTCCTCTCTCTTGGTCTCTCTCCTCTCTCTCGGTCTCTGTCCTCTCTCTCTCTCTCTCCTCTCTCTCTGGTCTTCCTGGCTTCTCCCCTCCTCTGGTCTCCTCCCTCCCTCTTTTCCCCCTTTTCCCTTCTCTCTCCCCCTTCTTTTCTTTCCCTCTCCTTTTTCCTCCCCTTTTTGGTCTCTCTCCTCTCTCTCTGGTCTTCTCTTCCCCCTCCCCCCTCCTTTTCTCTCTCTCTCTCGGTCTCTCTCTCTCTCTTTGTCTCTCTCCTCCTCTCTGTCCTCTCTCTCTCTCTCTCTGGTCTCTCCTCCTCCTCTCTCTGTCCTCTCCCCTCTTGGTCCTCTCCTCTCTCTCTGGTCTCTCTCTCTCCTCTCTCTCTGGTCTCTCCCTCTCCTCTCTCTGGTCTCTTCTCTCTCTCTCTCTGGTCTCTTCTCCTCTCTCTGGTCTCTCTCTCCTCTCTCTCGGTCTCTCCCTCCTCTCTCTCTGGTCTCTCTCCTCCCTGTCTCTCGCCCCTCTCTCTCTCTCCTCTCTCTCTGGTCTCTCCCTCTCTCTGGGCTCTCCTCTCTCGTCTCTCTCTGTCTCTTCTCCTCTCTCTCTGGTCTCTCTCTCCTCTCTCTTTTGGTCTCTCTCCTCTCTCTCTGCTCTCCTGGGTTCTCTCTCCTCTCTCTCTGGTCTCTCGCCTCTCTCTCTGGCTCTCTCCCTCTCTTTGGTCTCTCTCCTCTCTCTCTGTCTCTCTCTGGTCTCTCTCGCCTCCTCTGTCCTCCTCTTCTCTGGTCCTCTCTCCTCTCTCCTCCTCTCTCTCTGGTCCTCTCCTCTCTTGGTCTCTCCCCCTCTCTCTCTGGTCTCTCTCCTCTCTCTTCTGGTCTCTCTCCTCTCTCTCTGCTCCCCCTCTTGGCTCTCTCCTCTCCTCTGGTCTCCTCCTCTCTCTCTGGTCTCTCTCCTCTCTCTCTGGTCCTCTCTCTTCGTCTCTTCCTCTCTGTCTCTCTCCTCCTCTCTCTGGTCTCTCTCTCTCTTCTGGCCTCTCTCTGCTCTCTCTCCTCTCTCCTGCTCCCCTCTCTCTCTCTGGTCTCTCTCCTCTTCTTCTCTCTCTCTCTCTGTCCTCTCGCTCTCCTCTCCTGGTCTCTCTCTCTCTCTCCTCTCCTCTCTGTCGTCTCTCCCCTCTGTCTTCCCCTCCTCTCTCTGTCTCTCTCCTCTCTCTCTGGTCTCTCCTCTCCTCTCTCTCGTGTCTCTCTCCTCTCTCCTGGTCTCTCTCCCTCTCTCTTCTCTCTCCTCTCTCCTCTGTCCTCTCTCCTCTCTGTCTCTCTTCCTCTTCCTCTCTGTCTCTCTCCTCTCTCTCTGTCCTCTTCTCTCTCTCTCTCTAGTCCTTCTCTCTCCTCCCGTCTCTCTCCTCTCTCTCCCCTCTGGTCTCTCTCCTCTCTCCTCTCTGGTCTCTCTCCTCTCTCTTCTCTCGGTCTCTCCTTCTCTCTTCTCTCCTCTCTCTCGTCTCTCTCCCTCTCTCTCTGGTCTCCCCTCCTCTCTGGTCCTTCCTCTCTCCTTTGGGCTCCTCCTCCTCTCTGGTCTTCCTCTCTTTTGGTCTCTCTCCTCCTCTCTCCGGTTTTTCTCTCCTCTCTCTCTGGTCCTCTCCTCCCCTTTTCTCTCCCTCTCTTTCCTCTCTCTCCTCTCCTTCCTGGTCTCCTCCCTCTCTCGGTCCCCTCTCCTCTCCTCTGGGCCCTTTTCCCTCCTCTCTTCTCTCTCCCTCTCTCTGTTCTCTCTCTCTCCTCTGGGCTCCTCCCCTTTCCCTCTCTGGCCTCCTTCCTCTTCCCTCCTTCTCTCTCCTCTCTCTCTTGTCCTCTCTCCCCTCTCTCTGTTTCTTCCTGTCTCTCTCTCTCTCTCTAGTCCCCCCCCTTTTTTCTCTCTTGGTTTTTTTCTTCTCCCCTCTCTTCTCTTCCTCTCTCTCTTGGCTCCTTTCCTCTCTCTCCTCTCTCTCTGGTCTCTCTCCTCTCTCTCTGGTCTCTCTCCTCTCTCTCTGGTCTCTCTCCTCTCTCTCTCCTCTCTCTGGTCTCTCCCTCTCTCTGGTCTCTCCCCTCTTTCTCGCTCTTCTCTCTGGTCTCTCTCCTCTCCTCTCTCTCTAGTCTCTCTCTGCTCTCTGTAGCCTGGTCTCTACACACAATGAGACTTTGTCTCTGGGCTACAGGTCTGCCTGTCTGGCCCAGATCCCTGTTTTAAACCAAAATCTTCTAAGAGCTGGTGGAATGTTGTAATATTAAGAGATCTGCCTCAGGGCTGAGGCAAAGGGACGGCTGTAAGAAGTAGCAGTACGGCTGTTCTGAAATCAAACAGCTTTTCGATCCTACTCTACTCTGCTATAATAATAATCTATCTTAGAAAGTACGGCTGTTCTGAAATCAAACAGCTTTTTCGATCCTACTCTACTCTGCTAAATAATAATCTATCTTAGAAGTACGGCTGTTCTGAAATCAAACAGCTTTTCGATCCTACTCTACTCTGCTATAATAATAATAATCTATCTTAGAAGTACGGCTGTCTGAAATCAAACAGCTTTCGATCCTACTCTACTCTGCTATAATAATAATAATCATCTTAGAAGTACGGCTGTTCTGAAATCAAACAGCTTTTCGATCCTACTCTACTCTGCTATAATAATAATCTATCTTAGAAGTACGGCTGTTCTGAAATCAAACAGCTTTTCGATCCTACTCTACTCTGCTATAATAATAATAATCTATCTTAGAAGTACGGCTGTTCTGAAATCAAACAGCTTTTCGATCCTACTCTACTCTGCTATAATAATAATATCTATCTTAGAAGTACGGCTGTTCTGAAATCAAACAGCTTTTCGATCCTACTCTACTCTGGCTATAATAATAATAATCTATCTTAGAAGTACGGCTGTTCTGAAATCAAACAGCTTTTCGATCCTACTCTACTCTGCTATAATAATAATAATCTATCTTAGAAGTACGGCTGTTCTGAAATCAAACAGCTTTTCGATCCTACTCTACTCTGCTATAATAATAATAATCTATCTTAGAAGTACGGCTGTTCTGAAATCAAACAGCTTTTCGATCCTACTCTACTCTGCTATAATAATAATAATCTATCTTAGAAGTACGGCTGTTCTGAAATCAAACAGCTTTTCGATCCTACTCTACTCTGGCTATAATAATAATAATCTATCTTAGAAGTACGGCTGTTCTGAAATCAAACAGCTTTTCGATCCTACTCTACTCTGCTATAATAATAATAATCTATCTTAGAAGTACGGCTGTTCTGAAATCAAACAGCTTTTCGATCCTACTCTACTCTGCTATAATAATAATATCTATCTTAGAAGTACGGCTGTTCTGAAATCAAACAGCTTTTCGATCCTACTCTACTCTGCTATAATATAATAATCTATCTTAGAAAGTACGGCTGTTCTGAAATCAAACAGCTTTTCGATCCTACTCTACTCTGCTATAATATAATAATAATCTATCTTAGAAGTACGGCTGTTCTGAAATCAAACAGCTTTTCGATCCACTCTACTCTGGCTATAATGAATAATAATCTGATCTTTAGAAGTACGGCTGTTCTAGATCAAACAGGCTTTTCGATCTACTCTACTCTGCTATAATAATAATATCTATCTTAGAAGTACGGCTGTTCTGAAATCAAACAGCTTTTCGATCTACTCTACTTCTGCTATAATAATAATAATCTATCTTAGAAGTACGGCTGTTCTGAAATCAAACAGCTTTTCGATCCTACTCTACTCTGCTATAATAATAATAATCTATCTTAGAAGTACTTTCCGAACAACACTTTTCGAATCCTACCCTACTCGGCTATATCTAATATCTATCTTAGAAGTACGGCTGTTCTGAAATCAAACAGCTTTTCGATCCTACTCTACTCTGCTATAATAATAATAATCTATCTTAGAAGTACGGCTGTTCTGAAATCAAACAGCTTTTCGATCCTACTCTACTCTGCTATAATAATAATAATCTATCTTAGAAGTACGGCTGTTCTGAAATCAAACAGCTTTTCGATCCTACTCTACTCTGCTATAATAATAATAATCTATCTTAGAAGTACGGCTGTTCTGAAATCAAACAGCTTTTCGATCCTACTCTACTCTGCTATAATAATAATAATCTATCTTAGAAGTACGGCTGTTCTGAATCAAACCGCTTTTCGATCCTACTCTCTGCGCATACATAATATAATCTATCTTAGAATACGGGCTGTTCTGAATCAAACAGCTTTTCGATCCTACTCTACTCTGCATAATAATATAACTATTCTATAGAAGTACGGCTGTTTCTGAATCAAACAGCTTTTCGATCCTACTCTACTCTGCTATAATAATAATAATCTATCTTAGAGTACGGCTGTTCTGAATCAAACAGCTTTTCGATCCCTACTCTCCTCTGCTATAATATAATAATCTATCTTAGAAGTACGGCTGTTCTGAAATCAAACAGCTTTTCGATCCTACTACTACTCTGCTCATAATATAATAATCTATCTTAGAAGTACGGCTGTTCTGAAATCAAACCGCTTTTCGATCCTACTCTACTCTGCTATAATAATAATCTATCTCTTAATCAGACTGCAGAGTAGCTGCTACAGTGAGAGGAATATACAGGTGAAGTCGGAAGTTTACAACTCAGTTTACACCTTCGCCAAATACATTTAAACTCAGTTTACACCTTAGCCAAATACATTTAAACTCAGTTTACACCTTCGCCAAATACATTTCAACTCAGTTTACACCTTAGCCAAATACATTTAAACTCAGTTTACACCTTCGCCAAATACATTTCAACTCAGTTTACATACACCTTCGCCAAATACATTTCAACTCAGTTTACACCTTCACCAAATACATTTCAACTCAGTTTACATACACCTTCGCCAAATACATTTCAACTCAGTTTACATACACCTTAGCCAAATACATTTAAACTCAGTTTACACCTTAGCCAAATACATTTAAACTCAGTTTTTCACTATTCCTGACATTTAATCCTAGTAAAAATTCCCTGTCTTAGGTCAGTTAGGATCACCACTTTATTTTAAGAATGTGAAATGTCAGAATAATAGTAAAGAGAATTATTTATTTCAGCTTTTATTTCTTTCATCACATTCCCAGTGTGTAAGAAGTTTACATACACTCAATTAGTGTTTGGTAGCATTGCCTTTAAATTGTTTAACTTGGGTCAAACGTTTTGGGTAGCCTTCCACAAGCTTCCCACAATAAATTGGGTGAATTTTGGCCCATTCCTCCTGACAGAGCTGGTGTAACTGAGTCAGGTTTGTAGGCCTCCTTGCTTGCACACGCTTTTTCAGTTCTGCCCACACATTTTCTAAAGGATTGAGGTCAGGGCTTTGTGATGGCCACTCCAATACATTGACTTTGTTGTCCTTAAGCCATTTTGCCACAACTTTGGAAGTATGCTTGGGGTCATTGTCCATTTGGAAGACCCATTTGCGACCAAGCTTTAACTTCCTGACTGATGTCTTGAGATGTTGCTTCAATATATCCACATAATTTTCCTTCCTCATGATGCCATCTATTTTGTGAAGTGCACCAGTCCCTCCTGCAGCAAAGCACCCCCACAGCATGATACTGCCACCCCCGTGCTTCACGGTTGGGATGGTGTTCTTCGGCTTGCAAGCATTTCCCTTTTTCCTCCAAACATAACGATGGTCATTATGACCAAACAGTTCTATTTTTGTTTCATCAGACCAGAGGACATTTCTCCAAAAAGTACGATCTTTGTCCCCATGTGCAGTTGCAAACCGTAGTCTGGCTTTTTATGGCGGTTTTGGAGCAGTGGCTTCTTCCTTGCTGAGCGGCCTTTCAGGTTATGTTGATATAGGACTCGTTTTACTGTGGATATAGATACTTTTGTACCTGTTTCCTCCAGCATCTTCACAAGGTCCTTTGCTGTTGTTCTGGGATTTATTTGCACTTTTCACACCAAAGTATGTTCATCTCTAGGAGACAGAACGCGTCTCCTTCCTGAGTGGTATGATGGCTGCATGGTCCCATGGTGTTTATACTTGCGTACTATTGTTTGTACAGATGAACGTGGTACCTTCAGGCGTTTAGAAATTGCTCCCAAGGATGAACCAGACTTGTGGAGGTCTACAATTTTGGCTCATTTGTGGAGGTCTTGGCTGATTTCTTTTGATTTTCCCATGATGTCAAGCAAAGAGGCACTGAGTTTGAAGGTAGGCCTTGAAATACATCCACAGGTACACCTCCAATTGACTCAAATGATGTCAATTAGCCTATCAGAAGCTTCTAAAGCCATGACATCATTTTCTGGAATTTTCCAAGCTGTTTAAAGGCACAGTCAACTTAGTGTATGTAAACTTCTGACCCACTGGAATTATGATACAGTGAATTATAAATGAAATAATTTGTCTGTAAACAATTGTTGGAAAAATGACTTGTGTCATGCACAAAGTAGATGTCCTAACCGACTTGCCAAAACTATAGTTTGTTAACAAGAAATGTGTGGAGTAGTTGAAAAACGAGTTTTAATGACTCCAACCTAAGCGTATGTAACTTCCAACTTCAACTGTATGTCATTAATACTGGAGTGACAGGATGCAGAGAGGAGCATTTCTTCAGTGTGCTGTTAGATGTGATGTGACACTGTGAGCTGCGAAGAGAACATCCTTTACAGACTATAGTTCTGCTCTTTAGCTCCCTGTTGGTAGCATGGAACACTGCTAGTGGTCATTTCCTACTTAGAATCTAGGGTTCTCTAGGGTTCTACTGGATTAAATGGATGACTTTTACAGGATGTCAACATGAGTAAATCCACATACAAGTAACAATATAACACTTTTGAAATAAAGATCAATATTGTAAAATGTTAACATTGCTGTTGCTGGTATGTGGTTGTTTTGCGCTGCTTAGCTACAGCTAAGGGGCTGACGCTGAAAGGTTTGTACAATGGGTCTGGCTCCTGCAGGGTTAATGGACTGTACCTGGGAAGAGACGGATCTGAAAGTCTAGATTCTGTCAATCATAGCACAGGAAAGAGGCAGGAGTGAGCGAGTGTGAGAGAGAGAGAGAGAGATGTCTGGGTTGTCTTAGATTAGAGAGGTCCCTGTCTTGGGCTCAGTGAGGTATTTTACCTCCTGCAGTAGGTCAGCTTGTTCTATTGCCTTTAGTACAATCTTCTTGGACGTCTCCTGAGCCTCTCCTCCCAGCAAGAACTCATCCAGGATGAAGTAGGCCTTCTCAAAGTTAAATATGATGTCCAGCTCACACACCTGTAACACACACACACACACACACACACACACACACACACACACACAGTGGTGGAAAAAGTACCTATTTGTCAAAGATACCTTAATAGAAAATGACAGCATGGCCAAGCAACTTAATGTTTCCGACATTTTCAGACTACTAAACAGCTACTGCTTTAGAACCACGGAGAGTTACCACGGAGAGTTACCACGGAGAGTTACCACGGAGAGTTACCACGGAGAGTTACCACAAGTCGCAAAGAAAACAGGAGCTGCCTCCACTATTCCAGAACAACTAAAATATACCAAAAACCATTTAGTCCAATCAACGTAAACTAAATATGATGTGGCTGTCCGTGGTTCTGATTTCTCTGTATGTGTGTGGTCCCGTGTGGCTCGGTTGGTAGAGCATGGCGCTTGCAACACCAGGGTTGTGGGTTTGATTCCCACGGGGGACCAATACGAAAATGTATGCACTCACTCCTGCAAGTGGCTCTGGATAAGAGCCAAATGACTCAAATGAAAAAATGTGTGTGTGCAAGTAGAAAAAACATGTTGATTCACTTGTAGAGTAACGCCAATGACTCACCCTCCTTGTAGAGTAACGCCAATGACTCACCCTACTTGTAGAGTAACGCCAATGACTCACCCTCCTTGTAGAGTAACGCCAATGACTCACCCTCCTTGTAGAGTAACGCCAATGACTCACCCTCCTTGTAGAGTAACACCAATGTTGACAAAATGGTCTATGACTCAGTACACGCTTTTATTTGTTGTTGTCCTAGGCTACGTGGCTAGAATGCTAGCTAGCATAACTTCCATTCATGGGCAACGTTAGCTAGTTAGCATTAGCCTTCTACATCTAGCTACATATTGAACTTCCATCCTATCAGGCCAGGGGCACAACAATGTATGAATTAATGGTTGGATCAGAATCGCCGTTATAATCTTTGGCTAGTACGGAGAATTAAGTAAAACCACAAGTGCAAATCCCCATCTCCATCCATGCTCGCTGGCTTCCCTAGCATTCAATGCTACGGGAAACAACAACGTCATGCTCTTTATGACCAGACAGCCTCAGATAGACGGCCTAAACATCCAGACACAGGGGGGCGCTGTTTGGACCAGACAGCCTCAGATAGACGGCCTAAACATCCAGACACAGGGGGGGCGCTGTTTGGACCAGACAGCCTCAGATAGACGGCCTAAACATCCAGACACAGGGGGGCGCTGTTTGGACCAGACAGCCTCAGATAGACGGCCTAAACATCCAGACACAGGGGGGGCGCTGTTTGGACCAGACAGCCTCAGATAGACGGCCTAAACATCCAGACACAGGGGGGCGCTGTTTGGACCAGACAGCCTCAGATAGACGGCCTAAACATCCAGACACAGGGGGGCGCTGTTTGGACCAGACAGCCTCAGATAGATGGCCTAAACATCCAGACACAGGGGGGCGCTGTTTGGACCAGACAGCCTCAGATAGATGGCCTAAACATCCAGACACAGGGGGGCGCTGTTTGGACCAGACAGCCTCAGATAGACGGCCTAAACATCCAGACACAGGGGGGCGCTGTTTCGCTCACTCGGATGCTTTCTCCAATGAGATACATTCAGCCTCTTGCGAATTGAAGGAAAATTATGACACACAGAGAGACGAAAGATACTTTTTGTGTATATATATATTTAAAAAATATTGGTAAATGTTTTAGGAAGCCTGCCTTCCCTTGGCATCCATGACACCACTGAGAGGCAGTAGGGATGACCAAGGATGACCAAGGATGTTCTCATGATAAGTGCGATAATTTGACAATTTTCCTGTCCTGCTACAGTGAGGGGAAAAAGTATTTGATCCCCTGCTGATTTTGTATGTTTGCCCACTGACAAAGACATGATCAGACTATCATTTTAATGGTAGGTTCATTTGAACAGTGAGAGACAGAATAACAACAACAAAAAACCAGAAAAACGCCTGTCAAAAATGTTATAAATTGATTTGCATTCAAAATGTAACGAGTACTTTTGGGTGTCATGGTAAATGTCAGTAAAAAGTACATTATTTTCTTTAGGAATGTAGTGAAGTAAAAGTTATAAAAAATATAAATAGTAAAGTAAAGTACAGATACCCCCAAAAAATGACACACACACACACACACACACACACACACACACACACACAGGATGAAGTAGACCTTCCAAAATTAAACTGAAACAAAGCTAGCACAATGGAGGGCGTCAGTCAGAACACAGGAATAGGAAGTAGGGATTAGGGAATAGGGAGTGGGGAATAGGGAATAGGGAGTGGGGATTAGGGAATAGGGAGTGGGGAGTAGGGAATAGGGAGTGGGGAGTAGGGAATAGGGAGTGGGGATTAGGGAATAGGGAGTGGGGAATAGGGAATAGGGAGTGGGGAGTAGGGAATAGGGAGTGGGGAGTAGGGAATAGGGAGTGGGGAATAGGAAGTAGGGAGTGGGGAATAGGGAATAGGGAATAGGGAGTAGGGAATAGGGAATAGGGAGTGGGGAGTAGGGAATAGGGAATAGGGAGTGGGGAGTAGGGAATAGGGAGTGGGGAGTAGGGAATAGGGAATAGGGAGTGGGGAGTAGGGAGTAGGGAGTAGGGAGTAGGGAATAGGGAGTGGGGAATAGGAAGTAGGGGAATAGGGAGTGGGGAATAGGGAGTAGGGATTAGGGAATAGGGAATAGGGAATAAGGAGTAGGGAATAGGAAGTAGGGATTAGGGAGTGGGGAGTAGGGAATAGGGAGTGGGGAATAGGAAGTGGGGAGTAGGGAATGGGGAGTGGGGAATAGGGAATGGGGAGTGGGGAATAGGGAGTGGGGAGTAGGGAATGGGGAGTGGGGAATAGGGAGTGGGGATTAGGGAACAGGGAGTGGGGAATAGGGAGTGGGGAGTAGGGAACAGGGAGTGGGGAGTAGGGAATAGGGGAGTGGGGAGTAGGGAGTAGGGAATAGGGAGTGGGGAGTAGGGAACAGGGAGTGGGGAGTAGGGAGTAGGGAATAGGGAGTGGGGAGTAGGGAACAGGGAGTGGGGAATAGGGAGTGGGGAGTAGGGAATAGGGAATAGGGAGTAGGGAATAGGGAATAGGGAGTGGGGAGTAGGGAATAGGGAATAGGGAGTGGGGAGTAGGGAGTAGGGAGTAGGGAGTGGGGATTAGGGAACAGGGGAGTGGGGAATAGGGAGTGGGGAATAGGGAGTGGGGAATAGGGAATAGGGAGTGGGGAGTAGGGAACAGGGAGTGGGGAGTAGGGAGTAGGGAATAGGGAGTGGGGAATAGGGAATAGGGAGTGGGGATTAGGGAATAGGGAGTGGGGATAGGGAATAGGGAGTGGGGAGTAGGGAATAGGGAGTGGGGAGTAGGGAATAGGGAGTGGGGAATAGGAAGTAGGGAGTAGGGAATAGGGAGTGGGGAGTATGGAATAGGGAGTGGGGAAATAGGGAGTAGGATTAGGGAATAGGAATAGGGATCAGGAGTAGGGAATCGGAAGTAGGGATTAGGGGTGGGGACGTAGGGAATAGGGAGGTGGGGAATAGGCCAGTGGGGAGTAGGCTGGGGAGTGGGGAATCGGGAATGGGAGTTGGGACTGGGAGTGGGGCGTAGGGCATGGGGGAATGGGGAATGGGGAGTGGGGATTAGGGACAGGGAGTGGGGAATAGGATGGGGAGTAGGGAACAGGGAGGTGGGGAGTAGTGGAATAGGGAATAGGGAGTGGGGAGTAGGGAACAGGGAGTGGGGAAGTAGGGAGTAGGGAATAGGAATAGGGAGTGGGGAGTAGGGAATAGGGAATAGGGAGTAGGGAGTGGGGAGTAGGGAACAGGGAGTGGGGAGTAGGGAGTAGGGAGTAGGGAATGGGGAGTGGGGCAGTAGGGAATAGGGAATAGGGAGTGGGGAGTAGGGAAGGGAGTGGGGAGGGGTAGGGAGTGGGAATAGGGAAGTGGGAATAGGGAGTGGGGAGTAGGGGGGGGTAGGATAGGGGACGTGGGGGAATTAGGGAATAGGGATGGGGAATAGGGAGTGGGGAATTGGGACTAGGGAGTGGGGGAGTAAGGGGAATAGGGAAGTGGGGAATAGGGAATCAGGGAATAGGGAATAGGGAGTGTGGAGTAGGGAGTAGGGAATAGGGAGTGGGGAATAGGGAGTAGGGATTAGGGAATAGGGAATAGGGAGTAGGGAGTAGGGAGTAGGGAATGGGGAGTAGGGAGTAGGGAGTAGGGAATAGGGAGTGGGGAATAGGGAGTGGGGAGTAGGGAGTAGGGAATAGGGAATAGGGAATAGGGAGTAGGGAATAGGGAGTAGGGAATAGGGAATAGATGGATACGTACACTGCCAAAGTACTTATCCAGTAGTTCCACGTATCTGTGGATGATCTCTAGTGTGATCAGCTCGTTGTCCTGGTCCTCGATGGCACAGCAGAAATACAGGCTGGCATACCTGAAACAACACACACAAAGAAGAGACTGATAATAACACTCGATGGCACAGCTGAAACAGAATAACAATATGGGAGTATTAGCGAGAGGACAGAGCTGAGTCTGTCGAGATGAAGGAGGTGAGAGAGGGATGGAGTTGGTATGGCACTCTCTGCTCTCCCCTCTCCTCTCTGCCTCTCCTCTCCCCTCTCCCTCTCCTCTCCCCTCTGCCTCTCCTCTCTGCCTCTCCTCTCCCTCTCCTCTCCCCTCTCCTCTCCCCTCTCCTCTCCTCTCCTCTGCCTCCCCTCTCCACTCTCCTCTCCTCTGCCTCTGTTGTAGACGGTCTCTATCACAGGCCAGGGTGTGGTAGACAGTCTCTGTAACAGGCCAGGGTGTGGTAGACAGTCTCTGTAACAGGCCAGGGTGTGGTAGACGGTCTCTGTAACAGGCCAGGGTGTGGTAGACAGTCTCTGTAACAGGCCAGGGTGTGGTAGACGGTCTCTGTAACAGGCCAGGGTGTGGTAGACGGTATCTGTCACAGGCCAGGGTGTGGTAGACAGTCTCTGTCACAGGCCAGGGTGTGGTAGACAGTCTCTGTAACCAGGCCAGGTGTGTGGTAGACAGTCTCTGTAAACAGGCCAGGGTGTGGTAGACAGTCTCTGTAACATGGCCAGGTGTTGGGTAGAACCGTTCCCCTGTAACAGGCAGGGTGTGGTAGACAGTCTCTGTAACAGGCCAGGTGTGGTAGACAGTCTCGTAACAGGCCAGGGTGTTGGTAGACGGTCTCCTGTCACAGGCCAGGTGTGGTAGGACAGTCTCGTACAGGCCAGGGTGTGGTACGACGGTCTCTGTCACAGGCCAGGGTGTGGTAGACAGTCTCTGTCACAGGCCAGGGTGTGGTAGACAGTCTCTGTAACAGGCCAGGGTGTGGTAGACGGTCTCTGTCACAGGCCAGGGTGTGGTAGACAGTCTCTGTCACAGGCCAGGGTGTGGTAGACAGTCTCTGTCACAGGCCAGGGTGTGGTAGACAGTCTCTGTAACAGGTCAGGGTGTGGTAGACAGTCTCTGTAACAGGCCAGGGTGTGGTAGACCAGTTCTGTAACAGGTCAGGGTGTGGTGGTGGTAGACAGTCTCTGTAACAGGCCAGGGTGTGGTAGACGGTCTCTGTCACAGGCCAGGTGTGGTAGACAGTCTCGGTCACAGGCCAGGGTGTGGTAGACGTCTCTGTCACAGGCCAGGGTGTGGTTAGACAGTCTCTGTAACAGGTTCAGGGCGTGTGTAGACGGTCTCTGTCACAGGCCAGGGTGGTGTGTAGACGGTCTCTGTAACAGGCCAGGGTGTGGTAGACAGTCTCTGTAACAGGCCAGGGTGTGGTAGACAGTCTCTGTAACAGGCCAGGGTGTGGTAGACAGTCTCTGTAACAGGCCAGGGTTGTGGGTAGACGGTCTCTGTAACAGGCCAGGGTGTGGTAGACAGTCTCGTGTAACAGGTCAGGGTGTGGTAGGACGGTCTCTGTCACAGGCCAGGGTGTGGTAGACAGTCTCTGTAACAGGCCAGGGTGTGGTAGACAGTCTCTGTAACAGGCCAGGGTGTGGTAGACGGTCTCTGTCACAGGCCAGGGTGTGGTAGACAGTCTCTGTAACAGGTCAGGGTGTGGTAGACAGTCTCTGTAACAGGCCAGGGTGTGGTAGACAGTCTCTGTCACAGGCCAGGGTGTGGTAGACAGTCTCTGTAACAGGTCAGGGTGTGGTAGACAGTCTCTGTAACAGGCCAGGGTGTGGTAGACAGTCTCTGTAACAGGCCAGGGTGTGGTAGACGGTCTCTGTCAACAGGCCAGGGTGTGGTAGACAGTCTCTGTAACAGGCCAGGGTGTGGTAGACGGTCTCTGTAACAGGTCAGGGTGTGGTAGACAGTCTCTGTAACAGGCCAGGGTGTGGTAGACAGTCTCTGTAACAGGTCAGGGTGTGGTAGACAGTCTCTGTAACAGGCCAGGGTGTGGTAGACAGTCTCTGTAACAGGCCAGGGTGTGGTAGACGGTCTCTGTAACAGGTCAGGGGTGTGGTAGACAGTCTCTGTAACAGGCCAGGGTGTGGTAGACAGTCTCTGTAACAGGCCAGGGTGTGGTAGACGGTCTCTGTAACAGGCCAGGGTGTTGTAAGCCAGAAGGGGTGACTAACTCGCCCCAGAGAACCTCCAGTGAACCATGACACAACATAGTTACCATGACTACTACTGAAAGAGTCAACAGGATGCTTTGTGCTGCAGGTATGATGACACTGCCTCGTTTACTTCTGGTTTCCTCACTTCCTAGATTTGTCAAGACAAACTCAACCCATATCACTGCACCTTATAGAATCAGTGTGGTTAAACTGTAGATTGTGTAAAAGATTCCCTCTTTGTGGTAAAGGCTCAAAGCCAGACAGACAGACAGCCAGCCAGACAGACAGCCAGACAGACAGACAGCCAGACAGACAGCCAGACAGACATAACTAGACATGAGACAGTAGAGGCCTTTGTGTATGCTGTACAGTGCATTCAGACAGTAGAGGCCTTTGTGTATGCTGTACAGTGCATTCAGACAGTAGAGGCCTTTGTGTATGCTGTACAGTGCATTCAGACAGTAGAGGCCTTTGTGTATGCTGTACAGTGCATTCAGAAAGTATTCAGACCCCTTGACTTTTTCCACCTTTTGTTACGTTACAGCCTTATTCTAAAATGGATTAAATCGTTTTTTTCCCCCCTCATCAATCTACACACAATACCCCATAATGACAAGGTGAAAACAGATTTTTTGAAATGTTTGCAAATGTATTAAAAATATCACATTTACATAAGTATTCAGACCCTTTACTCAGTACAAAAATGTATGCACGCATGACTGTAAGTCGCTTTGGATAAAAGCGTCTGCTAAATGGCATATTATTATTATTATTATCAGTACTTTGTTGAAGCACCTTTGGCAGCGATTACAGCCTAGAGTCTTCTTGGGTATGACGTAAGCTTGGCACACCTGTATTTGGGGAGTTTCTCCCATTCTTCTCTGCAGATCCTCTCAAGCTCTGTCAGGTTTGAAGGGGAGCGTCGCTGCACAGCTATTTTCAGGTCTCTCCAGAGATGTTAGATTGGGTTCAAGTCCGGGCTCTGGCTGGGCCACTCAAGGACATTCAGAGACTTGTCCCGAAGCCACTCCTGCGTTGTCTTGGCTGTGTGCTTAGGGTCGTTGTCCTGTTGGAAGGTGAACCTTCGCCCCAGTCTGAGGTCCTGAGCGCTCTGGAGCAGGTTTTCATCAAGGATCTCTCTGTACTTTGCTCCGTTCATCTTTCCCTCGATCCTTACTAGTCTCCCAGTCCCTGCCGCTGAAAAGCATCCCTACAGCATGATGCTGCCACCACCATGCTTCACCGTAGGGATGGTGCCAGATTTCCTCCAGATGTGATGCTTGGCATTCAGGCCAAAGAGTTCAATCTTGGTTTCATCAGACCAGAGAATCTTGTTTCTCATGGTCTGAGAGTCCTTTAGGTGCCTTTTGGCAAACTCCAAGCGGGCTGTCATGTGCCTTTTACTGAGGAGTGGCTTCCGTCTGGCCACACTACCATAAAGGCCTGATTGGTGGAGTGCTGCAGAGATGGTTGTTCTTCTGGAAGGTTCTCCCATCTCCACAGAGGAACTCTGGAGCTCTGTCAGAGTGACCATCGGGTTCTTGGTCACCTCCCTGACCAAGGCCCTTCTCCCAAGATTGCTCAGTTTGGCCGGGCGGCCAGTTCTAGGAAGAGTTTTGGTGGTTCCAAACTTCTTCCATTTAAGAATGATTGAGGCCACTGTGTTCTTGGGGACCTTCAATGCTGCAGAAATGTTTTGGTACCCTTCCCCAGATCTGTCTCGGAGCTCTACGGACAATTCCTTCGACCTCATGGCTTGGTTTTTGCTCTGACATGCACTGTCAACTGTGGGACCTTATATAGACAGGTTTGTGCCTTTCCAAATCATGTCCAATCAATTGAATTTACCACTGGTGGACTCCAATCAAGTTGTAGAAACATTTCAAGGATGATCAACGGAAACAGGATGGACCTGAGCTCAATTTCGAGTCTCATAGCAAAGGGTCTGAATACTTATGTAAATAAGGTATTTCTGCTTTTATTTTTAATAAATTTGCAAATAATTCTAGGTGCTGTCTTTTGGATGGGACTTTAAACTGGTGTCCTGCCTCTCTGTGGTCACTAAAGATCCCACGTATTGTAAGAGTTGCTGTAAATGAGAATGTGTTTACCTGGTAAAATAAGGGATAAATACCCGGCCCCGTGTAGCTCAGTTGGTAGAGCATGGCGCTTGCAACGCCAGGGTTGTGGGTTCGATTCCCACGGGGGGCCAGTATGAAAAAAAAATTATGCACTCACTAACTGTAAGTCGCTCTGGATAAGAGTGTCTGCTAAATGACTAAAATGTAAATACAAAAGTTGTGTATTGTTTCCTGATACTATCTTTAGTGGAGAGAGGTCACTGATTGGTCAGAGTCCCAGGTGTGGTGTGACACGGAAGTGTTTGGGTCACCAGGGCACTGCCTACCCATCAGTTGGCATGGCAACTAGGAGATAATGAGGCAAGGATCCTCTCTCCATCAGCCTCAAGGGTGCAGTCTACAGACCCCTTCACAGCCCAGTCTACAGACCCCTTCACAGCCCAGTCTACAGACCCCTTCACAGCTCAGTCTACAGACCCCTTCACAGCTCAGTCTACAGACCCCTTCACAGCCCAGTCTACAGACCCCTTCACAGCCCAGTCTACAGACCCCTTCACAGCCCAGTCTACAGACCCCTTCACAGCCCAGTCTACAGACCCCTTCACAGCCCAGTCTACAGACCCCTTCACAGCCCAGTCTACAGACCCCTTCACAGCCCAGTCTACAGACCCCTTCACAGCTCAGTCAAGTCTCAGTCTACAGACCCCTTCACAGCCCAGTCTACAGACCCCTTCACAGCCCAGTCTACAGACCCCTTCACAGCTCAGTCTACAGACCCCTTCACAGCTCAGTCTACAGACCCCTTCACAGCTCAGTCTACAGACCCCTTCACAGCTCAGTCTACAGACCCACTCATCAGTCTACAGACCCCTTCACAGCTCAGTCTACAGACCCACTCATCAGTCTACAGACCCCTTCACAGCCCAGTCTACAGACCCCTTCACAGCCCAGTCTACAGACCCCTTCACAGCCCAGTCTACAGACCCCTTCACAGCTCAGTCAAGTCTCAGTCTACAGACCCCTTCACAGCCCAGTCTACAGACCCCTTCACAGCTCAGTCAAGTCTCAGTCTACAGACCCCTTCACAGCCCAGTCTACAGACCCCTTCACAGCTCAGTCAAGTCTCAGTCTACAGACCCCTTCACAGCTCAGTCTACAGACCCACTCATCAGTCTACAGACCCACTCATCAGTCTACAGACCCCTTCACAGCTCAGTCAGGCTAGTGAATAGGCAGTCTGAAGGCAGGTTTCCATTGACCCAGGTTTATTTGACAAAAGCAATGTCGCAAAAAAGATCTATGCGACGTGTAATGGAAACGGCAGATATAGAAGACATGTTCTAAAGGTCGACAGCATCTTCATCAGGTCTCTCAAATTTGGCCCTAAAGAAAGATTTTTCCATTTAACAAGCAGTGCTATTGAGTTACAGGCATAAATTTGGCCCTAAAGAAAGATTTTTCCATTTAACAAGCAGTGCTATTGAGTTACAGGCATACTATGCTTTGATTAGAAGGAACAGAAACACAACATGATCTACATCAGAATGTTTTAACAGCATTTTCCCCATAAATAACACAAAGTCACTGCAACATACAGCTATTAATGCTCTTAATGTTTCAGTAGACTACTACTCCCTCTGACATGTGTTCAGTAGGCCCACTCCCTCTGATCAATGTTCAGTAGGTCTACTCCCTCTGATCAATGTTCAGTAGTGCACTCCCTATCATTTTGACCTACCCCTCTTCAATGTTTCGTAGGCCTACTCCCTCTGATCAAGTTTCAGTAGACCTACTCCCTCGATCAGTTCAGTAGACCTACTCCCTCTGCAAGTTCAGTAGGCCTACACCCTCTGATCAGATCTTTTCCAGTAGTCTACTCCCTCTATCAATGTTCAGTAGGTCTCTCCTCGATCAATGTCCCAGTAGACCCCTTCCCTCGATCAATGTTTCAGTGGTCTACACTCCCTCTGATCATGTTTCAGTAGCCTACTCCCTCCTGAGTCAATGTTTCAGTGGTCTAGACCCCTCTGACATGTTTCAGTGACCTACCCCTCTATCAATGTTCAGAGACCTACTCTCTGATCAAGTTTCAGTAACCCTTCACAGCTCTGATCAATGTCTTCAGTAGACTATCCCTCTGACAATGTTTCGATGCTGACTCCTGATCATGTTTCATAGCTATCCTCGATCAATGTTCATAGGTCTACCCTCTGATAATGTTTCAGTAGGCCTACTCCCTCTGATCAATGTTTCAGAGCTACTCCTCTGATCAAGGTTCGTAGGCTACTCCCTCTGATCATGTTTCAGTAGTTTCCCTGATCAGATGTTTCAGTAACAATCCTGCTATCAGTTTATAGACCTACTCCCTCGATCAAGTGTTTCCATAGACCTACTCCGTCTGATCATGTTTCAGTAGGCTACTCCCTCTGATCAAGTTTCAGTAGACCTACTCCTCTGATCAATGTTTCAGTAGTTCTCCCTCTGACAATGTTTCACAGTAGGTCTACTCCCTTACAGTTTCAGTAGACTCTCCTCTATCATGTTTCAGTAGGTCTACTCCCTCTGATCAATGTTTCAGTAGGCCTACTCCCTCTGATCAATGTTTCAGTAGGTCTACTCCCTCTGATCAATGTTTCAGTAGGCCTACTCCCTCTGATCAATGTTTCAGTAGGTCTACTCCCTCTGATCAATGTTTCAGTAGACCTACTCCCTCTGATCAATGTTTCAGTAGACCTACTCCCTCTGATCAATGTTTCAGTAGACCTACTCCCTCTGATCAATGTTCATAGCTACTCCCTGATCAATTCAGTAGACTATCCCTCTGATCAATGTTTCAGTAGACCTACTCCCTCTGATCAATGTTTCAGTAGGCCTACTCCCTCTGATCAATGTTTCAGTAGGTCTACTCCCTCTGATCAATGTTTCAGTAGGCCTACTCCCTCTGATCAATGTTTCAGTAGCCTACTCCCTCTGATCAATGTTTCAGTAGACCTACTCCCTCTGATCAATGTTTCAGTAGCCTACTCCCTCTGATCAATGTTTCAGTAGACCTACTCCCTCTGATCAATGTTTCAGTAGACCTACTCCCTCTGATCAATGTTTCAGTAGACCTACTCCCTCTGATCAATGTTTCAGTAGGCCTACTCCCTCTGATCAATGTTTCAGTAGGTCTACTCCCTCTGATCAATGTTTCAGTAGGTCTACTCCCTCTGATCAATGTTTCAGTAGACCTACTCCCTCTGATCAATGTTTCAGTAGGTCTACTCCCTCTGATCAATGTTTCAGTAGCCTACTCCCTCTGATCAATGTTTCAGTAGGTCTACTCCCTCTGATCAATGTTTCAGTAGACCTACTCCCTCTGATCAATGTTTCAGTAGACCTACTCCCTCTGATCAATGTTTCAGTAGACCTACTCCCTCTGATCAATGTTTCAGTAGGCCTACTCCCTCTGATCAATGTTTCAGTAGACCTACTCCCTCTGATCAATGTTTCAGTAGCCTACTCCCTCTGATCAATGTTTCAGTAGGCCTACTCCCTCTGATCAATGTTTCAGTAGGTCTACTCCCTCTGATCAATGTTTCAGTAGACCTACTCCCTCTGATCAATGTTTCAGTAGACCTACTACCTCTTATCGATGTTCTTGAAGTTTAACAATTGCGCACAGCACAGACACACACACACACACACACACACACACAGCTTTCAGTACTGTTAAAGCTTTGAGTATAGGAATTGACTATAGGAAAAAAGAACTGGCTCTATGATACCTCAGAGCCTGGTTCGTCTCTAGGTTTCTTCCTAGGTTCCTGCCTTTCAAGGAAGTTTTTCCTAGCCACCGTGCTTCTACATCTGCATTGCTTGCTGTTTGGGGTTTTAGGCTGGGTTTTTGTATAAGCACTTTGTGACATCTGCTGATGTAAAAAGAGCTTTATATATTTTTTTATTGATAACGTTAGGTGGCTAGCTTACAATATCAAGCTTCTTGGTTACAGCAGAGACAATCAATCACCTCCTGGACCAAGTGTGAGCAGCCTTTTGAGATAGTTGTATAACTTTCTGAGCTGGGTTGTCTGTCTTACATTTAGTTTATGTTCGCTTGCACTTGTCAGCATTTAGCTAGCATCCTCTATGGGAATTTGCTAGTACTTTGTTAGCATAAAAAATTAATGATAAACAGCAGCCCTTGTGTGCACTGCCGGTAATACCGTATACCCCGGTATGGTACAGGTACGCTGTGAAGGGATGGAATGCTGGACACCGCCCAGTGGCGCAGCGGTCTAAGGCACTGCATCTCAGTGCTAGAGGCGTCACTACAGACCGAGTGGAGCAGCGGTCTAAGGCACTGCATCTCAGTGCTAGAGGCGTCACTACAGACCGAGTGGCGCAGCGGTCTGAGGCACTGCATCTCAGTGCTTGAGGCGTCACTACAGACCCCCTGGTTCGATTCCAGGCTGTATCACAACCGGCGGTGATTGGGAGTCCCATAGGGCGGCGCACAATTGGCCCAGCGTCGTCCGGGTTTGGCCGGTGTAGGCCGTCATTGTAAATAAGAATTTGTTCTTAACTGACTTGCCTGTTAAATAAAGGTTAAATAAAAAAATTAAAATTATTATGAAGTAATATGTGTGTATTGTGGCAGATCAGGGGGTTTGGTCAAGACGTTTACACTGATCAGACACGGACACAAGTGTGATAGCTCGGTTTCAAGGGTGTTTATTTAAATAATTAAGAAAGAGAATGGAATAGGTATCCTCCAGGAGATCTCCTTGGATACCGTCTTCTGGGCTCCGGGGTAACAAACCCAGCTCCCTCCGTTGTCTGGTCCTGAGCACGACTATATGGGAGTAACCTCTCTTCCCCAGTCCCAACCTCCCGTGTTCTGCCCTATATGGGAGTAACCTCTCTTCCCCAGTCCCAACCTCCCGTGTTCTGCCCTATATGGGAGTAACCTCTCTTCCCCAGTCCCAACCTCCCGTGTTCTGCCCTATATGGGAGTAACCTCTCTTCCCCAGTCCCAACCTCCCGTGTTCTGCCCTATATGGGAGTAACCTCTCTTCCCCAGTCCCAACCTCCCGTGTTCTGCCCTATATGGGAGTAACCTCTCTTCCCCAGTCCCAACCTCCCGTGTGCTGCCCTATATGGGAGTAACCTCTCTTCCCCAGTCCCCAACCTCCCGTGTGCTGCCCTATATGGGAGTAACCTCTCTTCCCTCAGTCCCAACCTCCCGTGTGCTGCCCTATATGGGAGTAACCTCTCTTACCCAGTCCCCAATCTCCGTTGCTGCCATATATGGGAGTAACCTCTCTTCCCCGTCCCAACCTCCAGGTGCGCTGCCCTATATGGGAGTAAACCTCTCTCCCAGTCCCAACCTCCCGTGCGCTGCCCATATGGGAAGAACCTCTCTTCCCCAGTCCCAAACTTCCTGTGCACTGCCCTATATGGAGTAACAATCTCTTCCCCAGTCCCAACTCCCGTTAGACTGCCCTATATGGAGTAAACTCTCTTCCCCAGTCCCAACCTCCCGGTTTGCATATATGGGAGTAACTCTCTTCCCCAAGTCCCCACTTCTCTGATTGATGTGATGCCCTATATGGGAGTTACCCTACCTCGGCCCCAGTCCAAACCTCCCGTGTACTGCCCTGATATGGGAGTAACCTCTCTTCCCCCAGTCCCAACTCCCGTGCGCTGCCCTATATGGGAGTAACCTCTCTTCCCCAGTCCCAACCTCCCGTGCTCTGCCCTATATGGGAGTAACCTCTCTTCCCCAGTCCCAACCTCCCGTGTGCTGCCCTTCTGGCAGTTTTATGGGACACGTCCGGCTGGTGAGCAATCAGCCCCTTGAATACTCACCAACCTCAATCAGCCCCAATTTAGTCCTGGCTGGAAAGCCTGTCGAGACCTGGCACGTCCAGCAGAGGGAGCCGACCTGTGTCTTCATGCGTGGAACGGGCCAGTCACGTACCACGTGGACCTTCCTCTCCTGTGGCTTGACGTTCCCCCTTCCGATCAAATTCCCCAGGTACTCCACCTTCTCGAACACTAGCTTGCATTTCTTGGGGTTCGCTGTCAACCCGGCTTGCCTGAGCGCGTCCAGCATCGCCTGGAGGGGCGTCAGGTGCCCTTCCCAACCTTGGCTGTGGATGATGATATCATCCAAATAGGCCGCTGCATGCTGTTTGTGGGGTTGGAGGACTCGGTCCATCAGGCGCTGGAACGTGGGGGGTGCCTCGTGGAGACCGAATGGGAGGACCCGGTACTGATATAAGCCATCCGGTGTCGAAAACGCTGTCTTCTTCCGGGAGGAGGCTGCCAATGGTACCTGCCAATATCTTTTTGTCAGGTCGAGGGTGCTGATGTACCGGGCCTTTCCCAATCGGTTGATGAGCTCGTCCACCCCAAGCTGACGTTGTTCACACCCTGGAAGTCATTACAGAAGCGCAGGCTACCGTCCGGTTTGGGCACCAACACCATGGGGCTGCACCGTGCGCTGTGGGACTCTTTGACGACCCCCATCCTCAGCATAGCCTCCCACTTCCTGCTTCACGGCCTTCCTTCGGGCCTCGGGGATCCGGTATGGCCTCTTTCGTACCGTTTCCCCGGGCCGGATGCGGATGTTGTGTTCAATGTGGGTCGTGCGGCCCGGCTTCTCTAAGAACACCGCTGTGTTCTGATCGACGAGCTCCCGGAGCGTTTGCTTCTGAGCCGGGTCGAGGTCCTCATTGCTCGGGACCACCACTGGTACCGTTGGCGTCCTGGGTCCCGACCATAACACAGCCAAGGCTGTCCTCTCGTGCCTCCTCTTCAACAGGTTCACGTCGTAAATCTGTTGGGATTTCCGTCTCCCCGGCTGCCGCACGCGGTAATTGACGGGTCCCAGCTTCTCTATTTAAAATTTTTAGTCATTTAGAAGACGCTCTTATCCAGAGCAACTTACAGTTAGTGAGTGCATACATTTTCACACTATCACCTCGTATGGCCCGTGCCATGTTTCCAGGAACTTACTTTCTGCCGTGGGGATTAGGACCAGTACCTTGTCTCCCACCTGGAATTATCTGGTCTGGGTTCTCTGATTGTAGACCTGCACTTGGGCGCTTTGGGCCTTCTCCATATGTTCCCTTACCAGTGGCCATATGGCTGTCATCCGCTCCCTCATCGTCTCTACGTGTTCCACCACGCTGTGTGAGGGGGTCGGCTGGGCTTCCCACACCTCCTTGGCGAGGTCCAGTAGGCCGCGTGGCCTCCTCCCATAGAGGAGTTCGAAAGGGGAAAACCCGGTGGATGACTAGGGTACTTCTCGGACCGGGAACATTAGGTGGGGTAGTAGCTGGTCCCAGTTCTTCCCGTCCTGCTTGATGACCTTCCACAGCATTTGTTTGAGTGTTTTATTGAACCGCTCGACGAGCCCATCCGACTGCGGGTGAAAGACGGAGGCCCGGATCTGCTTGATCTGTAGGAGAGCACACAAATCTTTCATTAGTCGGGACATGAATTCGGTACCTTGGTCGGTCAGGATCTCGTTCAGGATGCCCACAGGGCTAAAGAGATGGAACAGCTCCCGGGCGATTCCCTTGGAGACTGCCGCCCGTAGGGGAATGGCCTCGGGATACCGGGTGGCATAATCTACTATTACCAGGACGTACCGGTGTCCTCGTGCTGTTTTTACCAGGGGTCCCACTATGTCCATGGCGATGCGTTCAAAGGGCACCCCAATGATCGGTAGGGGGACCAGCGGGTTTCGGAAGTGTGCTTTTGGGGCAGTGATTTGACACTCCGGGCAGCTGCGACAATAGTCTTCCACCGCCCTCCTCATCCCGGGCCAGTGGAACCAGGCGGCGATCCGTTCCCGGGTCTTCTCCATTACCAGGTGCGCCCCCAACAAATGGGTGTGGACCAGCTGAAGAACGGTTTCACGTCGGGGCGTCAACAGTACCTCTCGAAGTTCCCCCTTTTGAAGCGACACCTGATACAAAAGGTTATTCTTCATTTGGAAATGGGGGTATCGCCAGTCACTCACCCCCAGAAGTTGCTGTCCACCGCTTTCAAGTTCAGATCCTCCCACTGGGCAGTCCCGAACTGTCCCCTCAGTTGGCCCATGGCGGGTGTCTCGGCTGGTCCCATGGCGGGTGTCTCGGCTGGTCCCATGGCGGGTGTCTCGGCTGGTCCCATGGCGGGTGTCTCGGCTGGTCCCAGGAAAAGGATGGGCTCCTCCTCCAGTTGTTCACCAGGGGGGTCAGTTCCGGCGCCCCCTCGGACTCCGACTCAGGACCCATCGATGCGGGTTTGTCAACCGCTTGCTTCCGGGCCGTGCAGGCAACGGGTCGTCCTCGCTCTCGTTTTCCGCCGGCTCGTACCTTTTTCCTCAGTTCGTGCCTCCACAGTGCCGCCAACAGCGGACAATCTCGTCCCACGAGGAGGGGTACCGGCAACTCCGGCACGGCACCCTCCATCATCTGGCAGCTCCCTTGTGGCGTCACGATGTTGGCCTGTACGGTTGGATACCGCTTGGTGTCACCACGGACACAGGAAACTGACATCTCCCCACCACGTTCGGTCCCCTGGGACAGCAGGCTCGTGGCTACGAGCGTAACCACACTCCCGGAGTCTAATAGAGATTCGGACCATGGGTGCCGGTGGTTCCCGGTGCACCCAACAGGAGCTGATGTAGTTCACTGCGTGGCCCATCTCACCTTCGGGACTCGCTGATGGCATCGACTCCTCTTGAGCTGGGCAATTCCATGCAAGGTGGCCCCCGGCGCCACACTTCCTTTGTTCTCCATCTACCTGGGGTTGTCGGCGGCGGGTCGGCTCTCCCCCGGCCATCTCTCTGCAAGTCTGCGGCCCTTTGGCCCCACAGACTGTCGGTTCGGGGTATACGGCGGTGGGGGTGCCCTTCCGTCCTCTCGGACGGGTCCCCGACTCGGGCCTCAGTCGAGACCTGGCACGTCCAGCAGAGGGAGCCATCGCCCCGCGTGACGTAGACTCCGTCTGCCACCAGGCCTCGACGAGTCTCCCCCTGGTGGCTAACCTGCGGTACACCACAGTATGTACGGCACAAAAGTGTCAAATTAACCCCATATAAGTCACAATTCTGTGATCCGAAGATCCTTTTCTGACAGTGATAAGGATCGCAACCTGGTGGGGGATGGCGTGCTTCCCAAATACCACCCTATTCTCTTTATAGTGCACTACTTTTGACCAGAGCCAAAAGTAGTGCACTATATTGGGAATAGGGTGCTTGAGCATTGACACTACTCACCTCTTGTAAACAACCTTGAGGTCTCTCCACTCCAGAAAGGAACACATCTTGGGTTTCCTGGCCAGAACCGTCTGGACCAGCTCTCTGGTAATCTTCTTCTTCTCCTTATCAGACAGAGGAACATACCACTTCTGGAGACGCAGCTTCCCCTGTCTACTGAACAGCAGCATGAACTGCATCTGGAAGAGAGGAGCGAGAAGGAGGGACATTAGTGGAGACAGGGAGGAGAGGAGAGAGAAGGAGGGACAGTGGAGACAGGGAGGAGAGGGGGAGAGAGAGGAATTAGGGAGACAGGGAGAGAGGAGAGGAGAGTAAGGAGGGACATGTAGTGGAGACAGGGAGGGAATGAGGTAGAGCAGAGGAGAGTGAGGAAGGAGAGAGAAGAGGGACATTAGTGGAGACGGGGAGGAGAGAGGAAGGAGGAGAAGAAGGAGGAGGACATTAGTGGAGACAGGGAGGAGAGGAGAGAGAAGGAGGGACATTAGTGGAGACAGGGAGGAGAGGAGAGGAGAGAGAAGGAGGGACATTAGTGGAGACAGGGAGGAGAGGAGAGGAGAGAGAAGGAGGGACATTAGTGGAGACAGGGAGGAGAGGAGAGGAGAGAGGAGAGGACATTAGTGGAGACAGGAGGATAGGAGTAGTAGAGTAGAGAAGGAGGGACATTAGTGGAGACAGGGAGGAGAGGAGAGGAGAGAGAAGGAGGGACATTAGTGGAGACAGGGAGGAGACAAGAGGAAAGGTTTAATTCATATTGGTTAATGTCAGGACATAAGAGGCTGTGGAAAAACTAAGGACTTCCAATGGGAAGAGGAGAAGAGAGAAAAGGACGAAAGGCACAACGAGAGAGAATCAGGAGAAAATAGGAAGACAGGTGTTGTGGTGATGGATTCAGAAGGGTCAGGGTACTTTCAACATGAGGCTGTTATTACCTGGACAAAATAAAACCACTTTACTGCATGCACTCCGTTAGATTTTGCCTGGTAATATCCATTCATAACTGTTTATAAACACTGTAGGGACCTAATTGATTGAAAGTCAGGCATGCGTCCCACATTGAGCTCGAGAGCAGAGCATCAATTATTTGTGCACATTCTCTGTGCATAGCCAATACAGTTTAAATCTAGAAGACTGACAACTGACCGTCTGACACACAGCTAAACAACAACACTACTACGACAGAGCCTAGTGACTGAGGTGTTTCCATCCCAACTCACCATCAACGTTACGTTGAGTAATGACAACAAACTAGGAAGTGTGACACCTAGCCACATAGCCACTAGGAAGCGTGACACCTAGCCACATAGCCACTAGGAAGCGTGACACCTAGCCACATAGCCACTAGGAAGCGTGACACCTAGCCACCTAGCCACTAGGAAGCGTGACACCTAGCCACTAGGAAGCGTGACACCTAGCCACCTAGCCACTAGGAAGTGTGACACCTAGCCACATAGCCACTAGGAAGCGTGACACCTAGCCACATAGCCACTAGGAAGCGTGACACCTAGCCACATAGCCACTAGGAAGCGTGACACCTAGCCACATAGCCACTAGGAAGCGTGACACCTAGCCACATAGCCACTAGGAAGCGTGACACCTAGCCACATAGCCACTAGGAAGCGTGACACCTAGCCACATAGCCACTAGGAAGCGTGACACCTAGCCACATAGCCACTAGGAAGCGTGACACCTAGCCACCTAGCCACTAGGAAGTGTGACACCTAGCCACATAGCCACTAGGAAGCGTGACACCTAGCCACATAGCCACTAGGAAGCGTGACACCTAGCCACATAGCCACTAGGAAGCGTGACACCTAGCCACATAGCCACTAGGAAGCGTGACACCTAGCCACATAGCCACTAGGAAGCGTGACACCTAGCCACATAGCCACTAGGAAGCGTGACACCTAGCCACTAGGAAGCGTGACACCTAGCCACCTAGCCACTAGGAAGCGTGACACCTAGCCACCTAGCCACTAGGAAGCGTGACACCTAGCCACATAGCCACTAGGAAGCGTGACACCTAGCCACATAGCCACTAGGAAGCGTGACACCTAGCCACATAGCCACTAGGAAGCGTGACACCTAGCCACATAGCCACTAGGAAGCGTGACACCTAGCCACATAGCCACTAGGAAGCGTGACACCTAGCCACATAGCCACTAGGAAGCGTGACACCTAGCCACATAGCCACTAGGAAGCGTGACACCTAGCCACATAGCCACTAGAAGCGTGACACCTAGCCACATAGCCACTAGGAAGCGTGACACCTAGCCACTAGGAAGCGTGACACCTAGCCACCTAGCCACTAGGAAGCGTGACACCTAGCCACTAGGAAGCGTGACACCTAGCCACATAGCCACTAGGAAGCGTGACACCTAGCCACATAGCCACTAGGAAGCGTGACACCTAGCCACTAGGAAGTGTGACACCTAGCCACATAGCCACTAGGAAGCGTGACAACCTAGTCACATAGCCACTAGGAAGCGTGACACCTAGCCACATAGCCACTAGGAAGCGTGACACCTAGCCACATAGCCACTAGGAAGCGTGACACCTAGCCACATAGCCACTAGGAAGCGTGACACCTAGCCACTAGGAAGCGTGACACCTAGCCACATAGCCACTAGGAAGCGTGACGCCTAGCCACTAGGAAGCGTGACACCTAGCCACATAGCCACTAGGAAGCGTGACACCTAGCCACTAGGAAGCGTGACACCTAGCCACTAGGAAGCGTGACGCCTAGCCACTAGGAAGCGTGACACCTAGCCACATAGCCACTAGGAAGCGTGACGCCTAGCCACTAGGAAGCGTGACACCTAGCCACATAGCCACTAGGAAGCGTGACACCTAGCCACATAGCCACTAGGAAGCGTGACGCCTAGCCACTAGGAAGCGTGACACCTAGCCACATAGCCACTAGGAAGCGTGACACCTAGCCACATAGCCACTAGGAAGCGTGACACCTAGCCACATAGCCACTAGGAAGCGTGACACCTAGCCAATAGCCACTAGGAAGCGTGCACCTAGCCACATAGCCACTAGGAAGCGTGACACCTAGCCACATAGCCACTAGGAAGCGTGACACCTAGCCACATAGCCACTAGGAAGCGTGACACCTAGCCACATAGCCACTAGGAAGCGTGACACCTAGCCACATAGCCACTAGGAAGCGTGACACCTAGCCACATAGCCACTAGGAAGCGTGACACCTAGCCACATAGCCACTAGGAAGCGTGACACCTAGCCACATAGCCACTAGGAAGCGTGACACCTAGCCACATAGCCACTAGGAAGCGTGACACCTAGCCACCTAGCCACCTAGCCACTAGCCACTAGCCAGGAGAGGCTATACTATATGCCTGGTGCCCAAATTGATGAAGTACACATTATATACAAAAGTATGTGGACAGCCCTTCAAATTAGTGGATTCGGCTATTTCAGCCACACCCGTTGCTGACAGGTGTATAAAATCGAGCACACAGCCATGCAATCTCCATAGACAAACACTGGCAGTAGAATGGCTTACTGAAGAGCTCAGTGACTTTCAACGTGGCAGTCATTGGATGCCACCTTTCCAACAAGTCAGTTCATCAAATGTCTGCCCTGCTAAAGCTGCCCCAGTCAACTGTAAGTGCTGTTATTGTGAAGTGGAAACATCTGGGAAGCAACAACGGCTCAGCCGCGAAGTGGTAGACCACACAAGCTCACAGAACGGGACCACCAAGTGCTGAAGCACGTAGCGTGTAAAAATCGTCTGTCCTCGGTTGCAACACTCACTACCGAGTTCCAAACTGCCTCTGGAAGCAACATCAGCACAATAACTGTTTGTCGGAAGCTTCATGAAATGGGTTTCCATGGCCGAGCAGCCGCACACAAGCCTAAGATCACCATGCGCAATGCCAAGCGTCGGCTGGAGTGGTGTAAAGCTCGCCACCATTGGACTCTGGAGCAGTGAAACGCGTTCTCTGGAGTGATGAATCACGCTTCACCATCTGGCAGTCCAACGGACTAATCTGGGTTTGGCGGATGCCAGGAGAACGCCACCTGCCCCATTGCATAGTGCCAACTGTAAAGTTTGGTGGAGGAGGAATAATGGTCTGGGGCTGTTTTTCATGGTTCGGGCTAAGCTCCTTAGTTCCAGTGAAGGGAAATCTTAACGCTACAGCATACAATAACATTCTAGACCAGGGGTGTCAAACTCATTTTAGCTCAGGGGCCACATGGAGGAAAATCTATTCCCAAATGGGCCGGACCGGAAAAATCATGGTATATATAACTTAAAAACAACAACTTCAGATTGTTTTCTTTGTTTTAATACGATCAACATACAACATAAAGCTGGAGCCTAAGGACAGTGTGTCCAAAATAGTACAAGCACAACATCACTATTAATCATAAAACACGTCAAGTTTATTTGAAAATTCTAAAGAAAAAGAACACACAAACACACAATGCCTCAGTGATTAACAGAACTGTTTCACAGATCACAGAACTATATCAGGGTGTCATTTCTCAGGCAGAAATGTAGATACAAATAATGAAATCCTGTTCCCCAAACAAGTGCAAGAACCACAGAGTCAAGAATAGGTTAAATATACAAATAAAATAAAATCAATTAAAAACAATAGCACATCAACATAAAAACATATAAACATAAATCTGAAAGCGTTGCTATAACTCCCGTAACAGTCCCGTTATTTTATCTTTGAACCGCTTCATGTCTGCCACATGTTGGGTCGCGCACACATTTTTCAGACAGGGGAAGTGAGCTGCATCACCACCGGCAAGTTGAGTCTCCCACAATGACAGCTTCAACTTGAAAGAACGTATGCTGTCATAATACTGCGTGACAACTTTGTTGCGCCCTTGCAGCTGTTTGTTCAAGTTATTCAGGTGCTCTGTAACATCCACCATAAATGCAAGGTCCTACATCCATTCTGCGGAATGAAATTCTAACACTGGTTTGCCCTTTTCTTCCATGAACTGTTCAATTTCTTCTCGTAAATCAAAGAAACGCCTCAGCACAGCACCTCGGCTTAACCATCTTACCTCAGTGTGGTATGGCAGGCCATAGATGTGGTCTCTCTCTGAGAAGGCTGTCAAACTGACGGTGATTCAGGCTTCTGGATCGGATGAAATTAACAGTTTGGATGACCACCTTCATGACGTTATCCATCTTTAATGACTTGCAACACAAAGCCTCCTGGTGCAAAATACAGTGAAAAGTCAAAAAATCACGTCCTCCATTTGCAGATTGCACTTTCTCTCTGAACTTTGTCACAACGCCTGCTTTTTTTCCCGATCATTGAGGGCGCACCATCTGTAGCCAGGCTGACAGCGCGGGACCAGTCCACTCCGACCCTGTCCAGCGCGCCGACGAGTGCGGTAAAAATATCAGCTGCTGTCGTTGTATCTGTCATCGGCACCAACTCCACGAACTCCTCGGTGACGGTCAATGTGTCATCAACTCCGCAGATGAAAATGGCCAGTTGTGCAACATCTGTAATGTCCGTGCTTTCATCAATTGCAACCGAAAACGCAATAAATGACTTTACTTTTTGCTTCAACTGGCTGTCCAAATCCACTGAAAGATCGGAAATCCTGTCTGCAACTGTGTTTCTTGTCAGGCTGTTATTTGCAAAAGCCTGCCGCTTTTCAGGGCACACAATCTCCGCTGCCTTCATCATGCATGTTTTTACAAATTCACCCTCACTAAATGGTTTTGAAGCCACTGCGATTTCATTAGCAATGAGGTAGCTAGCTTTCACTGCAGCGTCACTGATGTCTCGGCTGTGAGTAAACACAGATTGCTGTTTCTTCAGACCTGCCAACAGTTCATTCACCTTCTCTCATCTCCGCTGTCCTTGAAAGTTGTCATATTTGTCGGCATGAAGACTCACATAGTGGCGACGAAGGTTATATTCTTTCAGCACTGCAACATGCTCTGAACACACCAAACATACAGCTTTCCCATTCAATTCAGTGAATAAATAGGATGACCATTTTTCTTGGAACACTCTGCACTCTGCGTCCACTTTTCTCTTTTTTGACAGAGACATATTGGGGCAATGAGGGTGCCAAAGCACATAATGTTAAAAGTAGAAGCCGTAATAAATATCGCGGGCAAAACAAAGTAGCTCATTGGCTGCACGTGCTTGACCTACTTGCTCTGCCCCGGTATAAACAGTTTGCTTGCTTAACACAATTGCTATTGCGCCATCCAGTGGACGCAATTGGAACAGCAGTTTTTTTTATTGAAAAATTGCAGCGCATTTTTATACTTTACAAAAAAACTTTTTTAGTATTATTATTTTTTTTAATCATCTCGCGGGCCGGATTAAACCCGTTTGCGGGCCTGATCCGGCCCGCGGGACGGACGTTTGACACCCCTGTTCTAGACGATTCTGTGCTTCCAACTTTGTGACAAAAGTTTGGGGAAGGCCCTTTCCTGTTTCAGCATGACAATGACCCTGTGTACAAAGTGAGGTCAATACAGAAATGGTTTGTCGAGATCGGTGTGGAAGAACTTGACTGGCCTTCACATAGTCCTGACCTCAACCCCATCGAACACCTTTGGGTTCAATTGGAACGCCGACTGCGAGCCAGGCCTAATCGCCCAACATCAGTGCCCCGACCTCACTAATGCTCTTGTGGCTGAATGGAAGCAAGTCCCTGCAGCAATGTTCCAACATCTAGTGGAAAGCCTTCCCAGAAGAGTGGAGGCTGTTATAGCAGCAAAGGGGGGACCAACTCCATATTAATGCCCATGATGTTGGAATGAGATGTTTGACGAGGTGTCCACATACTATTGGTTGTGTAGAGTATGTCAGGGCCCGACTCCACGAGGGGGCTAAAGGGGGCAGGGCCCGACTCCACGAGGGGGCTAAAGGGGGCAGGGCCCGACTCCACGAGGGGGCTAAAGGGGGCAGGGCCCGACTCCCCGAGGGGGCTAAAGGGGGCAGGGCCCGACTCCCCGAGGGGGCTAAAGGGGGCAGGGCCCGACTCCCCGAGGGGGCTAAAGGGGGCAGGGCCCGACTCCACGAGGGGGCTAAAGGGGGCAGGGCCCGACTCCCAGAGGGGGCTAAAGGGGGCAGGGCCCGACTCCACGAGGGGGCTAAAGGGGGCAGGGCCCGACTCTCCGAGGGGGCTAAAGGGGGCACGGCCCGACTCCCCGAGGGGGCTAAAGGGGGCAGGGCCCGACTCCCCGAGGGGGCTAAAGGGGGCTGGCCCGACTCCCCGAGGGGGCTAAAGGGGGCAGGGCCCGACTCCACAATGGGCTAAAGGGGGCAGGGCCCGACTCCCCGAGGGGGCTAAAGGGGGCAGGGCCCGACTCCACGAGGGGCTAAAGGGGGCAGGGCCCGACTCCACGAGGGGCTAAAGGGGTCAGGGCCCGACTCCCCGAGGGGGCTAAAGGGGGTAGGGCCCGACTCCCCGAGGGGGCTAAAGGGGGCAGGGCCCGACTCCCCAAGGGGGCTAAAGGGGGCAGGGCCCGACTCCACGAGGGGCTAAAGGGGTCAGGGCCCGACTCCACGAGGGGCTAAAGGGGGCAGGGCCCGACTCCACGAGGGGCTAAAGGGGGCAGGGCCCGACTCCCCGAGGGGGCTAAAGGGGGCAGGGCCCGACTCCCCGAGGGGGCTAAAGGGGGCAGGGCCCGACTCCCCGAGGGGGCTAAAGGGGGCAGGGCCCGACTCCACGAGGGGCTAAAGGGGGCAGGGCCCGACTCCCCGAGGGGGCTAAAGGGGGCAGGGCCCGACTCCCCGAGGGGCTAAAGGGGGCAGGGCCCGACTCCCCGAGGGGGCTAAAGGGGGCAGGGCCCGACTCCCCGAGGGGGCCAAAGGGGGCAGGGCCCGACTCCCCGAGGGGGCTAAAGGGGGCAGGGCCCGACTCCCCGAGGGGGCTAAAGGGGGCAGGGCCCGACTCCCCGAGGGGGCTAAAGGGGGCTGGGCCCCTCAGTTGAAACTTTAGCCCCTTTAGGTTTAGTTTTATGTCCCTTTATAAAAATAGCAAAAAAAGTTCTAATTATTGAGTGACAGGTTGGCGCAAAATTTGTATCTACACTTCGCTGTGTCAGCACAATGGAAAAAGCCTTAGTGTTATTAACCTTAGCCTAGCCTTAGTGTTATTAACCTTAGCCTAGCCTTAGTGTTATTAACCTTAGCCTAGCCTTAGTGTTATTAACCTTAGCCTAGCCTTAGTGTTATTAACCTTAGCCTAGCCTTAGTGTTATTAACCTTAGCCTAGCCTTAGTGTTATTAACCTTAGCCTATTTAGCTAGTTTGAACCAGCTAATCTGCCACTGCCACGATGGATATCAGAAATTGGCTTTGCCAAAGTACCCAAACAAAGCCAAAACGAGAAGGAGAGTGATGAGCAGCAGCAGCATCAAACCACCGAAGTGATGCTGCCGAGCTCCAGTTAGCTCCAGCTAGCTCCGCGTGCAGATCCTACCCACCCTTCCACAAGCACCGCCAGGATAATGGCTCCACAGCCCCCTCCACCTAAGTACGACTGTTCCTGACGATCTTGGAACAGAGGAGCCAGCCCAGGTTAGCCTAGAATCCTACCCTAGCCACAGGTTAGCCTAGAATCCTATCCTAGCCACAGGTTTTCTGTCCAAAAACGTTCATTTAATAGCAACTGGTTCATAGGAAGAGAGTGGCGAATTGGAAACGTGTTTATGGTGGCATTGCTTAATTGATTACGTGGGTTGAATTTGATCCACAGAAGTGTATTGTGCCATTTCAATCGAGTACAGGCTTAACAATGGCAAGATGTGGATGGCAGGTAACCCTATGCTGGACAGCTGGCATTCAACCCCCCCCCCCCCCCCCCCCCCCCCCCCCCCCCCAACACCACTATATAAATCCCTGCTATGCTGATGAGGTAACATTATAACCACCACTATATAAATCCCTGCTACTTTTATTTTACTGCTGCTCTTTAATTATTTCTTATTTTTATACAGCTCGTTGAGTGTGGTCTTAGTGCCAGCATCGGTTTGTGGTGGTAAATAGACAGCTAGGAATAATATAGATGAGAACTCTCTTGGTAGATAGTGTGGTCTACAGCTTATCATGAGGTACTCTACCTCAGGGGAGCAAAACCTCGAGACTTCCTTAGATATTGTGCACCAGCTGTTGTTTACAAATATACACAGACCGCCACCCTTTGTCTTACCAGAGGCTGCTGTTCTATCCTGCTGGTACAGTGTATAACCCGCCAGCTGTATGTTATTCATGTCTTCGTTCAGCCACGACTCGGTGAAACATAAGATATTACAGTTTTTAATGTCCTGTTGGTAGGATATACAGTGGGGAGAACAAGTATTTGATACACTGCCGATTTTGCAGGTTTTCCTACTTACAAAGCATGTAGAGGTCTGTAATTATGTAAATTAATACATAAGTAAGCAAATTAATTACTTAAAAATCATACAATGTGATTTTCTGGATTTTTGTTTTAGATTCCGTCTCTCACAGTTGAAGTGTACCTATGATACAAATTACAGACCTCTACATGCTTGTAATAATGAATACAAGTCTGCTGACAAGACTATACCCTTATTTTAGCCCCTTAAAAAATTTTCCCTG
>LR778272.1:855566-1012869 GCA_902810595.1 Coregonus sp. 'balchen' | reverse complement strand
AAAATAAAAAAAAAAATGGTAAAAAAGCAGGAAAAAAAACTGGGGACTAATTGGGGGGTCGTCTCTGGAAACGGGGGTTGGGGGGGGTGGGCGACAGTGCCCGGTGGGAGGATTGTATGAGATGGCAAAAATTTTGGTCCAAAAAAGATGGGGTGGGGTGGGGGTGGGGGGGGGGGGGGCAGTGCAAATAGTCCGGGTAGCCATGATTAGCTGTTCAGGAGTCTTATGGCTTGGGGGTAGAAGCTGTTGAGAAGTCTTTTGGACCTAGACTTGGCGCTCCGGTACCGCTTGCCGTGCGGTAGCAGAGAGAACAGTCTATGACTAGGGTGGCTGGAGTCTTTGACAATTTTGAGGGCCTTCCTCTGACACCGCCTGGAATAGAGGTCCTGGATGGCAGGAAGCTTGGCCCCAGTTATGTACTGGGCCGTATGCACTACCCTCTGTAGTGCCTTGCGGTCGGAGGCCGAGCAGTTGCCATACCAGGCGGTGATGCAACCAGTCAGGATGCTCTCGATGGTGCAGATGTAGAACTTTTTGAGGATCTGATGACCCATGCCTAATCTTTTCAGTCTCCTGGGGGGGAATAGGCTTTGTCGTGCCCTCTTCACGACTGTTTTGATGTGTTTGACCATGATAGTTTGTTGGTGATGTGGACACCGAGGAACTTGAAGCTCTCAACCTGTTCCACTACAGCCCCGTCGATGAGAATGGGGGTGTGCTCAGTCCTCTTTTTTTTCCTGTAGTCCACAATCATCTCCTTTGTCTTGGTCACGTTGAGGGAGAGGTTGTTGTCCTGGCACCACACGGCCAGGTCTCTGACCTCCTCCTTATAGGCTGTCTCATCGTTGTCAGTGATCAGGCCTACCACTGTTGTGTCGTCGGCAAACTTAATGATGGTGTTGGAGTCGTGCCTGGCCATGCAGTCATGGGTGAACAGGGAGTACAGGAGGGGACTGAGCACGCACTCCTGAGGGGCCTCCGTGTTGAGGATCAGCGTGGCAGATGTGTTGTTACCTACCCTTACCACCTGGGGGCGGCCCGTCAGGAAGTCCAGGATCCAGTTGCAGAGGGAGGTGTTTAGTCCCAGGATCCTTAGCTTAGTGATGAGCTTTGAGGGCACTATGGTGTTGAACGCTGAGCTGTAGTCAATGAATAGCATTCTCACGTAGGTGTTCCTCTTGTCCAGGTGGGAAAGGGCAGTGTGGAGTGCAATAGAGATTGCATCATCTGTGGATCTGTTGGGGCGGTATGCAAATTAGAGTGGGTCTAGGGTTTCTGGGATAATGGTGTTGATGTGAGCCATGGCTACAGATGTCAGTGCTACGGGTCGGTAGTCATTTAGGCAGGTTATCTTAGTGTCCTTGGGCACAGGGACTATGGTGGTCTGCTATAAACCCATCTGATTAACTCTCTAGTCTACTAATTAGTCCTACATTATTAGTTTAACTGAGGGAGTGACATTTTAGTCATATCTTACTCACACATTTCTTTATCAACTCCTCAATGCTATCTGAAGAATCCCGGAACATGTTCCAGTCTGTGCTAGCAAAACAGTCCTGTAGCTTAGCATCTGCGTCATCTGACCACTTTTTTATTAGCCGAGTCACTGGTGCTTCCTGCTTTAGTTTTTGCTGATAAGCAGGAATCAGGAGTATAGAGCTATGGTCAGATTTGTCAAATGGAGGGCGAGGGAGAGCTTTGTATGCGTCTCTGTGTGTTTGGGATGCAGCGTAACAATCATGTAGTTCCATTCACATGTGTGCAACTTATTGTCACCCCATGACATGTATCTATTTGTGAGCCTCCAGCCTATAGTTTCTCCCTGTGTGTCCAGTAAACCTCCTCTCATCATGGATGTGATTCAGCCTGAAGCTGGAGGGGCCAGCAGCAACCAGCCAGACCACTCTATTACCAGTTGGGGAAGGATAGCATCTCTAGTTACAGTAGGGCATTTCCATGTAAAAGGACCCATGAGCACCAACGTGACGTTCATATGAGCATGTGAAAATGGGTGTCAAATGAAAGCTAAGAGTCTATATTTTGGGGAAATGAACGCATAGATACATTTTTCAACCAGTGAAGGCTTTGATTTCTGGATAAACAGATGGAAAAGGGATCTTCGAAAACATCTACCAGAAAAAGTCTTAAAAGGTACAATATCAGAAATGCATAAAACCAGAATAATGTTTACATAAAGACCCCTGCCTACCAATATCAACAGTTATACTTGGTTTTGGAGAAAGCGTTATCCTTCTGTAAGTTTAATAAATATTGCCTTGTGGCTTGTAATTACGTTACCAAACACCCACATAACTTTAAGGTATTTTAATTTCCTCTGTGAGGAGGGAGGATAATGAAAGTCCACAGAAGTAACAAGTCAGCTAACAATTAGTTATAGTGATTTTTCTGATATCATTTTGTTTGTGAATTATTAAGTGATTAAAACTCGTAATTTCGTTACCAAGTTGGTAGTGGAGTTACAAAAAATCTTGAACCGAATTACTGTGACTGAATTGCCTCCAAAGGGAAATCATAATAGTCACGAACCACAGTTGGGCCTCCGGGGACTGTCCTCCCTTCAACTGGCATACTGTTCAGCTCAAAACTGGTTTCTTTCTCTTGTCTTTTAGTCAAACCAAGAGTGTTAAAACAGTCTGAGACTGGACAATCTCTCTCTCTCTCACTCACTCACTCACTCACTCACTCACTCCAGTTAATGTCACCTCTCCCAGCTCTCATTGACACCTACCCATGAGTCCCTCTTTCCATTTACTGTAACCAGCATCCTCACCTACTGAGCACCGACCGACACCGGATGACCATGGACATTGAAAAGTAGTTGAAATTTGGTCAGTCCAACCTGGTCTTGATGTTAACGCCCACAGACAGACCGGACTGGACCAAATCTAACAGCCTGTAGAGCACAGTAAAGGACAGTACACTACAGTATAGAAAAGTAGAGTATAGTACAGTAGAGTATATTGTACTGAACTATACTCTACTGTACTAAACGCTACTGTACTCTTCTGTACTGCACTGTAGTGAACTCTACTCTGCTCTGCTCAGCTGTATTGTACTCATAGAAAATGATAGAGGCCTCTAGTGGCCAAAAGGCCTTATTAGCATGGGCAGCGCCATTGAGGGCTGTTACCATTTGAATGTAGTCAAATGAGTGGGACTTCCAACTTCATTGGCTGATCCCTCCTTAGAGTCATGTCCAACCAGGTCATCAGGAGGGATCAGCCAATCGTGAAGAAGAAAATGGACTACTTCAAAATGGAGATAGGCAGCACCATTGAGGCTATGCTGTCACAGACGCTATAATGACACAGATACAAAGATGAGTCCTCTATCTATCTCTATGATTGTACTGTACTGTGCTCTACTCTACTGTGCTCTACTGTGCTCTACTGTGCTCTACTCTACTGTGCTCTACTGTGCTCTACTCTACTGTACTCTACTGTGCTCTACTCTACTGTACTCTACTGTGCTCTACTCTACTGTGCTCTACTGCGCTCTACTATACTGTGCTCTACTGTGCTCTACTGTGCTCTACTCTACTGTACTCTACTGTGCTCTACTCTACTGTGCTCTACTGTGCTCTACTCTACTGTGCTCTACTGTGCTCTACTCTACTGTGCTCTACTGTGCTCTACTCTACTGTGCTCTACTGTGCTCTACTCTACTGTACTCTACTGTGCTCTACTCTACTGTACTCTACTGTGCTCTACTCTACTGTACTCTACTGTGCTCTGCTCTACTGTGCTCTACTGTACTCTACTGTGCTCTACTCTACTGTGCTCTACTCTACTGTGCTCTACTCTACTGTGCTCTACTGTGCTCTACTGTACTCTACTCTACTGTACTCTACTGTGCTCTACTGTGCTCTACTCTACTGTGCTCTACTGTGCTCTACTGTACTCTACTCTACTGTGCTCTACTGTACTCTACTGTGCTCTACTGTGCTCTACTGTACTCTACTCTACTGTACTCTACTGTGCTCTACTGTGCTCTACTCTACTGTGCTCTACTCTACTGTGCTCTACTCTACTGTACTCTACTGTGCTCTACTGTGCTCTACTCTACTGTGCTCTACTGTGCTCTACTCTACTGTGCTCTACTCTACTGTGCTCTACTGTGCTCTACTGTGCTCTGCTGCGCTGCGCTGTGATAATAATAATAATAATAATAATAATAATAATAATAATAATAATGTCCAAACTTGTGAAACATGAGGTGAATGCCATTCATATCCATATTTATGCATTTCTGTGTAGTACAGATCAAGGACCCATGATGTAATTCCTCTTACCGTAATTCCGTTACCCGGTGTAAATCCACTTCACTTACTGTAGTTCAATAAACAAAATAGATTTTTTCGAACTCAAGGTGCCATGTCATAGCTGACACCCCATTATTTCTGCAGACATCTTTGAATCTTAATTCGGAGAAGATATTTAAACGTGGTCACATTAAAAACGGAGGGAGATTTTTACAATAATTCCATTACCAAAGTTTGCATCTGCACAGTTCTATCACTAAATTAGTTTTTGCACATTTTTCAGAGGAAATGGTTAAATGTAGTCCTTGTGCATAGAGTTGTATGGTTTGTTAATCTTGGAAACCAATGGTTATTATTTGGCATACGTTTTAAAGTGAAATAACTGAGTCAAAGTGTAAATCTGTTACTGTGGAATTGCCCAGTACAAGTCCGCTTCTTGAAAAGTTACCACACAAAAATAATGTTTCAGAAGGGCACCAGCTGCCACTATTATGTGGCTGTAACAGGTCAGTAATCCAAAGAAGTGGTCAAAAGCCACCCACAGACCCCCCCCCCCCCCTACTCCAATCCCACCCTAAACAACCATTATATATAGCAGGTATGACATCAACCCATGTTTTGGTTTGGTTTACCTAGCCACTGTTGAAAAGGTTAGCATTTGAAGACCACCTGCCGACCCCCCCCCCCCCCCCCCCCCCCAACTGAGTCACTGCTGTAACCAACCAACTGTGAGACTGCTGTAACCAACCAACTGTGAGACTGCTGTAACCAACCAACTGTGAGACTGCTGTAACCAACCAACTGTGAGACTGCTGTAATAACCGATCAGTAGTTTTCTCAGGTTGAGACTGGTAACGATACGGCTGCAGCTCTGTCCTCCAGAGGCTGGAGTGGGTATTACAGTGGACTGACTGACTGGCTGACTGGCTGGCAGAGTGCTAACTAGGACACTGGGCCTGCCCTGAGTATCAGTCTGCTAACCTGGCATGAACCATGGCGAGCAGTGCCGAGCAACAGCACCAGGCAAACCACCCATTTAGCATCACGGTGTGTGTGTCTATCAATAGTCTCACATCTCTGTGTCTCCTGCTGTTTCTGTCTTTCTCTCTGAACTCTACAAACCACAGTCATTAATATAGAAAGAAGTAACACATATTTTGTAATTTCATGTCACTTCTGAACACAGGACTAACTTTTCTCTTCTCTCTCTCTCTCTCTTTCAGTGAATAAAGCCAAGCTGCATGGGCCTCCAGGTAATAAAGACCAGTACACAAACAACATTTGGTTCTGGGTGCCGTGATTACATATGTGGTGATCCCTTATCCCTACAGTGATTACCTATATGGTGAAACCTTATCCTTACAGTGATCCCTATGTGGTGATCCCTTATTACTACAGTGATCCCTATGTGGTGATCCCTTATCCCTACAGTGATTACCTATATGGTGATACCTTATCCTTACAGTGATCCCTATGTGGTGATCCCTTATTACTACAGTGATCCCTATGTGGTGATCCCTTATTCTACAGTGATCCCTATGTGGTGATCCCTTATACTACAGTGATCCCTATGTGGTGATCCCTTATACTACATTGATTACCTATATGGTGATCCCTTAAACTACAGTGATTACCTATGTGGTGATCCCTTATACTACAGTGATCCCTATGTGGTGATCCCTTATACTACAGTGATCCCTATGTGGTGATCCCTTATACTACAGTGATTACCTACACTACCATTCAAAAGTTTGGGGTCACTTATAAAGTTCATTAAAATAACATCATATTGATCAGAAATACAGTGTAGACATTGTTCATGTTGTAAATGGCTATTGTAGCTGGAAACTGCTGATTTGTAATGGAATATCTACATAGGCGTACAGAGGCCCGTTATCAGCAACCATCAGTCCTGTGTTCCAATGGTACTTTGTGTTTGCTAATCCAAGTTTATCATTTTAAAAGGCTAAATTATCATTAGAAAACCCTTTTGCAATTATTTTAGCATAGCTGAAAACTGTTGTGCTGATTAAAGAAGCAACAAAACTGGGCTTCTTGAGACTAGTTGAGTATTTGCAGCATCAGCAATTGTTGGTACGATTACAGGCTCAAAATAGCAAGAAACAAATAACTTTCTTCTGAAACTCGTCAGTCCATTCTTGTTCTGAGAAATGAAGGCTATTCCATGCGAGAAATTGCCAAGAAAGTGAAGATCAAGAAGGATTCTTCTAAGATCTTCAAAGTTCTTTTAAGAATCTTAGGGTTCTTGGCACTGAAAATTGCACCCAAAAGGTTCTTCCAAGAACCCCATAGGGGGTGGGGTTCATCGAGGAACCTCCTTAGTTGGTGGGGGTTCTGGCAGGAACCTAACTGCTCAACTGAAATATTTGGATTTGAATTTGAAAGGACAGCAGGTGCAGGCACTTCACTGAAAAATGTAAAGATCGCCTCAATTTATGTAAGGTTGGTCCCTTGTATGGTCTAAATTGATATTGTTTTCTGATTCTTCTTTTCATATTTGTGCAAATCTTTCTAAAACAGAAAATGGGCACAATTCAATGGATATCAATCAACAAAGAGGTAAGAATATGTACTGTAGGCTATAAGAATATGTTGAAGGCTAGCTGTATTGGGTGCAGATGACTGAACTGCTCACTTTTGTGTCTGTAGGTATACAGACGAGGAGGCATACAAAGGTATGTCAATTGGGACTTGGTATGTTATGCAGATCAGATTTACCATCCTCCTCCCTTACCTCTTCAATGAATATCCCATAGGCCTCTACATTATGGACAAGGTATGTTTATGAAAACCATTATTAAAACCGTTTTTTCATTCACATTTACCACAAAAACCAAGGTATGAGTACTGTCATGTGCATGTTTTGTTAATCACCTGTATAACTACTATTTTTTGGATTCACAGACTTCACCCTCCCTACACCTCTGATGAATATAACAGGAAACCTGTTTGATCACCATGCACTGCACAATCATTCTGGCTATGGATACGGAGAACATCAACACATTAACATCAACACGCCAGAGGATATATCCATTGGACTTGGGGCTCTGATGGGAGTTTACCTCATATTTGGATTTTTTATATTCTGCTTTGCCACTCAAATCATAATAAACACTGACAACTAAAATATTGTGTTATTGTTGTTAGCCCTGTTGGCGGTAGGTACACTTGAATCAGAAGCACTGTTGATGGTAGGTGCACTTGAATCAGAAGCCCTGTTGGCGGTAGGTGCACTTGATTCAGAAGCACTGTTGATGGTAGGTGCACTTGATTCAGAAGCACTGTTGATGGTAGGTGCACTTGATTCAGAAGCACTGTTGGTGGTAGGTGCACTTGATTCAGAAGCCCTGTTGATGGTAGGTACACTTGATTCAGAAGCACTGTTGATGGTAGGTGCACTTGAATCAGAAGCCCTGTTGGCGGTAGGTACACTTGATTCAGAAGCACTGTTGATGGTAGGTGCACTTGATTAAGAAGCCACTGTTGATGGTAGGTGCACTTGATTCAGAAGCACTGTTTGATGGTAGGTGCACTTGAATCAGAAGCCCTGTTGGCGGTAGGTACACTTGATTCAGAAGCACTGTTGATGGTAGGTGCACTTGATTAAGAAGCACTGTTGATGGTAGGTGCACTTGATTCAGAAGCACTGTTGATGGTAGGTGCACTTGAATCAGAAGCCCTGTTGGCGGTAGGTACACTTGATTCAGAAGCACTGTTGATGGTAGGTGCACTTGATTCAGAAGCACTGTTGATGGTAGGTGCACTTGATTCAGAAGCACTGTTGGTGGTAGGTGCACTTGATTCAGAAGCCCTGTTGGTGGTAGGTGCACTTGAATCAGAAGCCCTGTTGATGGTAGGTACACTTGATTCAGAAGCCTGTTGATGGTAGGTGCACTTGATTCAGAAGCACTGTTGGTGGTAGGTGCACTTGATTCAGAAGCCCTGTTGGCGGTAGGTGCACTTGATTCAGAAGCCCTGTTGATGGTAGGTGCACTTGATTCAGAAGCCCTGTTGGCGGTAGGTGCACTTGATTCAGAAGCCCTGCGCACCAGGTAGGCAAAGTATTCCCATTTTGAACCATTTCATTTTTCAAACTCCGTTTACCCGGCGGACCGGGAGATCTGTTGATAAATCGAGTGCGCCTACTGTGCTGGACAATCCGATAGCTCAAATCACAGCTTCCACGACCCCCGCCACAACAAAGTTTGATACTAGCCTGCAAAGATTGATACTAGCCTACGTGAGATTTCATAACTTTTTAAACCATGACCAGACAGAGACTGTCAAATAATACAGCAAAGATCTGCTGTTTTTATGAGTGAGTTAATGTCTAAGTGTTTATTCAGCTCTGTCACTGTTTTTATTCAACACTATTACAAAACATAAAACGTGCTTCTCTCTACTTCCCGTTGCGCTGCAGCAGCAATGAATGAGTAGTGTATCGATACCCTGCGTTTTTATTATTATTAGCAGCTCGTCGTGTCTATTTTAATATCAAGGAATATTTCACTTTCTCTGGTCAGAGGAACAACATGAATTTGTGCATGAGGCAGATGCAGTGCGATTCGAGTTTCGCCACCAGGTGGAAGATTGTGTCCCCTCTCTCTGGTCAGTCTCACCAGAGGAAAGGAAGGAGAGAGCAGGGGCCGTGAGAGGCGGACGTGGACCCTCTGCTGCTCTCTCCTTCCCTCCGCAGAGATTGCCGTGTTCCAAACAACAAGGAGCTCGGAAATCTCCGACTTCAGTGCATTCGAGACAACTGGGAACTCGGGGAAAAAACGAGATCCGACTGAGAAAAATATGTTCAATGGTCATTCAACTCTGAATTCCAAGTCGGAAACGTGGGTATCTTTCTAGAGCTCCGACTTTCCGACCAGAAGATCACCGACGTCATGATTTGACTTCGTTTTTGCCGAGTTCCCAGTTGTCTTGAAAATACCATGCCCATCAAATGTAGGTAACATCAGTCCAGTAAAAAAAAAAAAGCTCGACTTTTGAAATATAATAAGGTCTGAGAAGGACAATATAGCCAATATACTATGATACTATATTAGGCCTAATGCACAAACCTCATTTTTATTAGGTTAATGTTACATTTTTTAAGTCATGTAAAAATAAAAAATAAATCTGAGAGGTACAGCTTGCTTTTTCACTGCGAAAGTAATCTTGACTCAGAAAAGGTTGGTTGGCCTAACCAAACAATTTTGGTGAGAAAACCATCAGTCAGTTGAAAATGCGATGGAAACCCATTTAACTTGTATTTTGTATTCTGTACATGGGAATTTAACCGCAAAATATATTGTTATGTGCACTACGTCATCACGCTCAGACTTTTATCTGGAACAAGTCAATTTGATGGAAACACATCTCTGGTGGGAAAATGCGCATATTGTTTTTATGCAGATTCTACAATATTCGCATGAAAATCTGTCGCCAATTGGATGGAAACCTAGATACTGACATTATAATCCTCACACAGTATTTATCTTTCTCTCTCTTGCTCTGTCTTTGTCTCTCTCTCTTTCGCTCTCTAATTAACAATGTCACGAATGTAAAGAAAAATCATAAATCATATACTAAATTTTTATAACCTAACTAAGCTAAATGCCTAACTATTGATTTATGTTTAGTATAAGTTAGCTTTATATTGAAGATTCGGACGATGCAAAACGGTTCTAGGCAATAGGATAGATAATAGACAGTAGCAGCAGTATACTGTAGGTAGGGGTAAAGTGACTAGACAACAGGATAGATAATAGACAGTAGCAGCAGTATACTGTAGGTAGGGGTAAAGTGACTAGACAACAGGATAGATAATAGACAGTAGCAGCAGTATACTGTAGTTAGGGGCTAAGTGACTAGTGCAACAGGCTACATAATAGACAGTAGCAGCATTATACTGTAGGTAAAGGGGTAAAGTGACTATACAACATGATAGATACGAGACGTAGCACGTATACCTGTAGGTAGGGTTAAAGTGACTAGACAACCGGATGATTAATAGACATAGCAGCAGTATCCTGTAGGTAGGGTAAAGTGACTAGGCAAAGATATATAATAGACAGTATCAGCAGTATCTGTAGTAGGGGTAAGAGTGACTAGACAACAGATAAGATAATAGAACAGTAGCAGCAGTATACTGTAGGTATGGGTAAAGTGACTAACAAAGGATAGATAATAGACAGTAGCAGCAGTATACGTAGGTAGGGGGAAAGGGACTATAACAACGGATAATAATATACAGTAGCAGCAGTATACTGTAGGTAGGGGTAAAGTGACTAACAAAGGATAGATAAATAGACAGGAGCAGCAGTAGACCTGTAGGTAGGGTAAGTGCAGACACAGGATAGATAATAGACAGTAGCAGCAGTATACTGTAGGTAGGGGTAAAGTGACTAGACAACAGGATAGATAATAGACAGTAGCAGCAGTATACTGTAGGTAGGGGTAAAGTGACTAGACAACAGGATAGATAATAGACAGTAGCAGCAGTATACTGTAGGTAGGGGTAAAGGGACTAGGCAACAGGATAGATAATAGACAGTAGCAGCAGTATACTGTAGGTAGGGGTAAAGTGACTAGACAACAGGATAGATAATAGACAGTAGCAGCAGTATACTGTAGGTAGGGGTAAAGTGACTAGCAACAGGATAGATAATAGACAGTAGCAGCAGTATACTGTAGGTAGGGGTAAAGGGACTAGACAACAGGATAGATAATAGACAGTAGCAGCAGTATACTGTAGGTAGGGGTAAAGGGACTAGGCAACAGGATAGATAATAGACAGTAGCAGCAGTATACTGTAGGTAGGGGTAAGGAAGGCAGTATACTGTAGGTGGGGTAAAGGGACTAGACAACAGGATAGATAATAGACAGTAGCAGCAGTATACTGTAGGTAGGGGTAAAGTGACTAGGCAACAGGATAGATAATAGACAGTAGCAGCAGTATACTGTAGGTAGGGGTAAAGTGACTAGGCAACATGATAGATAATAGACAGTAAGCAGCAGTATACTGTAGGTAGGGGTAAAGTGACTAGGCAACAGGATAGATAATAGACAGTAGCAGCAGTATACTGTAGGTAGGGGTAAAGGGACTAGGCAACAGGATAGATAATAGACAGTAGCAGCAGTATACTGTAGGTAGGGGTAAAGTGACTAGGCAACAGGATAGATAATAGACAGTAGCAGCAGCGTATGTGATGAGACAAAAGAGTTAGTGCAAAAAGGGTCAATGCAGATAGATAAATAGTTAACCAATAGCTTCCAGCGTTTTAAGCTCGTTTCAAGTTGATCCATTTCTATTTATCTAGTTTCTTAATAGTAGCTGATCGTGAGTGAGCTTTAAAAGCCAGAATGTTTCACACTATTGTTGTTTGTTTCGTAATGAATTTAAGGAATTCACAAAACACCTTGTCCTGTAAGAGGCTGGTGTTCCTTACCAAAACACCTTGACTTGTAAGAGGCTGTGTTCTTACCAAAACACCTTGCCTGTAAGAGGCTGTGTTCATTCCCAAAACACCTTGTCCTGTAAGAGGCTGTGTTCATTCCCAAAACACCTTGTCCTGTAAGAGGCTGGTGTTCATTCCCCAAACCCTTGTCCTGTGAGAGGCTGGTGTTCCTTCCAAAACACCTTGTCCTGTAGAGGCTGGTGTTCATTACCAAAACACCTTGTCCTGTAAGAGGCTGGTGTTCATTCCAAAACACCTTGTCCTGTAAGAGGCTGGTGTTCATTCCCAAAACACCTTGTCCTGTAAGAGGCTGGTGTTCATTCCCAAAACACCTGTCCTGTAAGAGGCTGGTGTTCATTCCCAAAACACCTTGTCCTGTAAGAGGCTGGTGTTCATTCCAAAACACCTTGTCCTGTAAGAGGCTGGTGTTCATTCCCAAAACACCTTGTCCTGTAGAGGCTGGTGTTCATTTCCAAAAACACCTTGTCCTGTAAGAGGCTGGTGTTCATTTCCCAAAACACCTTGTCCTGTAAGAGGCTGGTGTTCATTCCAAAACACCTTGTCCTGTAAGAGGCTGGTGTTCATTACCAAAACACCTTGTCCTGTAAGAGGCTGGTGTTCATTCCCAAAACACCTTGTCCTGTAAGAGGCTGGTGTTCATTACCAAAACACCTTGTCCTGTAAGAGGCTGGTGTTCATTACCAAAACACCTTGTCCTGTAAGAGGCTGGTGTTCATTACCAAAACACCTTGTCCTGTAAGAGGCTGGTGTTCATTACCAACCACACCTTGGTGTTCATTCCCAAACACCGTTGTCCTGTAAGAGGCTGGTGTCATTACCAAAACACCTTGTCCTGTAAGAGGCTGGTGTTCATTACCAAAACACCTTGTCCTGTAAGAGGCTGGTGTTCATTACCAAAACACCTTGTCCTTTAAGAGGCTGGTGTTCATTACCCAAAACACCTTGTCCTGTAAGAGGCTGGTGTTCATTCCCAAAAACACCTTGTCCTGTAAGAGGCTGGTGTTCATTCCCAAAACACCTTGTCCTGTAAGAGGCTGGTGTTCATTCCCAAAACACCTTGTCCTGTAAGAGGCTGGTGTTCATTCCCAAAACACCCTTGTCCTGTAAGAGGCTGGTGTTCATTCCCAAAACACCTTGTCCTGTAGAGGCTGGTGTTTCATTCCCAAAACACCTTGTCCTGTAAGAGGCTGGTGTTCATTCCCCCAAACCACCTTGTCCTGTAAGAGGCTGGTGTTCATTCCAAAACACCTTGTCCTGTAAGAGGCTGGTGTTCATTCCCAAAACACCTTGTCCCTGTAAGAGGCTGGTGTTTCATTCCCAAAACACCTTGTCCTGTAAGAGGCTGGTGTTCATTCCCAAAAACACCTTGTCCTGTAAGAGGCTGGTGTTCATTCCCAAAAACACCTTGTCCTGTAAGAGGCTGGGTGTTCATTCCCAAAACACCTTGTCCTGTAAGAGGCTGGTGTTCATTCCCAAAAACACCTTGTCCTGTAAGAGGCTGGTGTTCATTCCCAAAACACCTTGTCCTGTAAGAGGCTGGTGTTCATTCCCAAAACACCTTGTCCTGTAAGAGGCTGGTGTTCATTCCCAAAACACCTTGTCCTGTAAGAGGCTGGTGTTCATTCCCAAAACACCTTGTCCTGTAAGAGGCTGGTGTTCATTCCCCTAAGGTCAACACCTTGTCCTGTAAGAGGCTGGTGTTCATTCCCAAAACACCTTGTCCTGTAAGAGGCTGGTGTTCATTCCCAAAAACACCTGTCCTGTAAGAGGCTGGTTTTCATTCCCAAAACACCTTGTCCTGTAAGAGGCTGGTGTTCATTCCCAAAAACACCTTGTCCGTAAGAGGCTGGTGTTCATTCCCAAAACACCTTGTCCTGTAAGAGGCTGGTGTTCATTCCAAAACACCTTGTCCTGTTAAGAGGCTTGGTGTTCATTCCCAAAACACCTTGTCCTGTAAGAGGCTGGTGTTCATTCCAAAACACCTCTGTCCTGTAAAGGAGGCTGGTGTTCATTCCCCAAAACACCTGTCCTGTAAGAGGCTGGTGTTCATACCCAAAACACCTTGTCCTGTAAGAGGCTGGTGTCATTACCCAAAACAGAAAGTAGTCGATATGCGTGAATAAACAGTGTGTGCCTATTGAAAATAATGTGTAATCACGAGCGGTTGGATGATCAATCTCCATACAGTGAGGGAAAAATGAATTTGATCCCCTGCTGATTTTTACGTTTGCCCACTGACAAAGAAATGATCAGTCTATAATTTTAATGGTAGGTTTATTTGAACAGTGAGAGACAGAATAACAACAACAAAATCCAGAAAAACGCATGTCAAAAATGTTATGAATTGATTTGCATTTTAATGAGGGAAATAAGTATTTGACCCCTCTGCAAAACATGACTAAGTACTTGGTGGCAAAACCCTTGTTGGCAATCACAGAGGTCAGACGTTTCTTGTAGTTGGCTACCAGGTTTGCACACATCTCAGGAGGGATTTTGTCCCACTCCTCTTTGCAGATCTTCTCCAAGTCATTAAGGTTTTAGTCATTAAGGCTGACGTTTGGCAACTCAAACCTTCAGCTCCCTCCACAGATTTTCTATGGGATTAAGGTCTGGAGACTGGCTAGGCCACTCCAGGACCTTAATGTGCTTCTTCTTGAGCCACTCCTTTGTTGCCTTGGCCGTGTGTTTTGGGTCATTGTCATGCTGGAATACCCATCCACAACCCATTTTCAATGCCCTGGCTGAGGGAAGGAGGTTCTCACCCAAGATTTGACGGTACATGTCCCTTTGATGCGGTGAAGTTGTCCTGTCCCCTTAGCAGAAAAACACCCCCAAAGCATAATGTTTCCACCTCCATGTTTGACGGTGGGGATGGTGTTCTTGGGGTCATAGGCAGCATTCCTCCTCCTCCAAACACGGCGAGTTGAGTTGATGCCAAAGAGCTCGATTTTGGTCTCATCTGACCACAACACTTTCACCCAGTTCTCCTCTGAATCATTCAGATGTTCATTGGCAAACTTCAGACGGGCATGTATATGTGCTTTCTTGAGCAGGGGGACCTTGCGGGAGCTGCAGGATTTCAGGCCTTCACAGCGTAGTGTGTTACCAATTGTTTTCTTGGTGACTATGGTCCCAGCTGCCTTGAGATCATTGACAAGATCCTCCCGTGTAGTTCTGGGCTGATTCCTCACCGTTCTCATGATCATTGCAACTCCACGATCATTGCAACTCCACGAGGTGAGATCTTGCATGGAGCACCAGGCCGAGGGAGATGAACAGTTATTTTGTGTTTCTTCCATTTGCGAATAATCGCACCAACTGTTGTCACCTTCTCAACAAGCTGCTTGGCGATGGTCTTGTAGCCCATTCCAGCCTTGTGTAGGTCTACAATCTTGTCCCTGACATCCTTGGAGAGCTCTTTGGTCTTGGCCATGGTGGAGAGTTTGGAATCTGATTGATTGATTGCTTCTGTGGACAGGTGTCTTTTATACAATATTAAAGCTGATCCACCCCTTAACAAAACAATACTGAAGCTGATCCACCTCCTAACAAAACATTATTAAGCTGATCTACCCCCTAACAAAAACAATATTAAAGCTGATCCACCCCCTAACAAAACAATATTAAAGCTGATCTACCCCCTAACAAAACAATATTAAAGCTGATCCACCCCCTAACAAAACAATATTAAAGCTGATCCACCCCCTAACAAAACAAGTAAAAAATAAAAAGCATTTAGAATTAAATGTGGATGGATCTTTATAGTTACTTGATGACACCACATAATTTATTAGAAAAACACAGTTTCCATCTTCATTTGTTGCAATAAAGTTTGACAAAAGAAAAATCCACCCGTCGAATGGATAAAAATGTTGTTGATCTTTAGAAAAAATGTCCCATACAGAAAGTATTCATTCCCCTTGACTTATTCCACATTTTGTGTTCCAGCCGGAATTCAGAATGGATTAATTATATGTTTTTTCTCACCCATCTTCACGCATTACCCCATAATGACAAAGTTAAAACATGTTTTTAGAAAATTTTGCAAATGTATTGAAAATGAAATACAGAAATGTCTAATTTACATAAGTATTCTCACCCCTGAGTCAATACATGTTAGAATCACATTTGGCAGCGATTACAGCTGTGAGTCTTTCTGGGTAAGTCTCTAACAGTCACAAATCCTTTTCAAGTAAAAATGTTACTATTTAAGTTTTTACGTAATATCAAATTGAAAGGTTTCTTCAGCCCTAGAACTGAAGCTCTCCCTAATTACTCCAGCTTCAGACCTAAAAGTACTTTCATTCCTTTTGTATTTATTAGGGGTTTTGTAAATAACCCATTAGTTAGTACATTTTGCAGACTGGTAGAAAGTGACATTGACATCCAACTAAAGAAACGAAGTGAAAGTCCACATTTACATCGTAAACATAACCTTCCAGGAGACTCAAGTGCAAGTGCTGGGGGGGGGGTCGAGGTGATGAGGAGGATTATTTAAGATACTCTTTGAAGAGGGTTTCAGATGCTTTCGGAACATGTGCAGGGACTCTGCTGTCCTAGCTTTAGGGGGAAGCTGCTTCCACCATTGGGGTGCCAGGACAGAGAAGAGCTTGGACTGGGCTGAAGGGGAGCTCCAAGAGACCTGAGGTGGCAGAATGGCGTGCTCGGGTTGGGGTGTAGGGTTTGAGCATAGCCTGAAGGTAGGGAGGGGCAGTTCCTCTTGCTGCTCCGTAGGTAAGCACCATGGTGTTGTAGTGGATGTGAGCTTTGACTGGAAGCTGGTGGAGTGTGCGGAGGAGCGGGGAGACGAGAGAACTTGGGAAAGTTGAAAACCAGGCGGGCTGCAGAATTCTGGATAAGTTGCAGGGGTTTGATGGCACAAGCGGGGAGCCCAGCCAACAGAGAGTTGGAGTAGTCTAGACGGGAGAGGACAAGTGCCTGGATTAGGACCTGCGCCGCTTCCTGTGAGTGTGCAAAGCTGTCATCAAGGCAAAGGGTGGCTACTTTGAAGAATCTAAAATCTAAAATATATTTTGATTTGTTTAACACTTTTTTGGTTACTACATGATTCCATATGTGTTATTTCCTAGTTTTAATGTCTTCACTATTATTCAACAATGTAGAAAATAGTAAAAATAAAGAAAAACCCTGGAATGAGTAGGTGTGTCCAAAGTTTCGACTGGTACTGTATGTTAAATAGATTTATTATACTTTTTTAAATGTAGATATTCCAAAGGCTCGCATCAGCGGCTTGAATGCAGCTTGTATATATGAAGGCCTGGAGATGCTAAACTTGTTGACGTTAATGAACGGTCAATTACCGTGAGACCGTGACAATAACCGGCTGACAAAATGTCATGACCGCCACAGCCCTACTCAGATCCTCAAACAGTTATACAGCTGCACCATCGAGAGCATCTTGACTGGCTGCATTACCGCTCGCTATGGCAACTGCTTGGCATCCGATTGCAAGGCACTACAGAGGGTGGTGCAGACGGCCCAGTACATCACTGGGGCCGAGCTCTCTGCCATCCAGGACCTCTATACCAGGCGGTGTCAGAGGAAGGCCCGGACAATTGTCATAGACCCCAGCCACCCAAGCCAGCCATAGACTGTTCACTCTGCTACCGCACGGCAAGCGGTACCGGAACACCAAGTCTGGGACCAAAAGGCTCCTGAATAGCTTCTACCCTAAAGCCATAAGACTGAGGAAGCACCTACATTTTGGAGGTGCCTTAAATTAAAATAAAATAGCTGCCTTACTCAAGAAAGCAAAAAAGAGACCATGTTTGTATGCGGCTTTATTCACTTATTTTTTTTTTTACATTGTTTGCAAACTGATATGTGAAACCTATTCATGCCAAAATAAGGCAAAAAAAGTATATATCTGTTTTTTTTGCTAAACAGGTGGGGCTCAAATGACGGGTCGCTCTATGCACACTCACATACTTACACTAACACTCCAACACACACGCTCACACACACACACACACATACTTTCACTCTTTACATACGCTGCTGCTACTCTGGTGATTATCCAGTGGTGGAAAAAGTACCCAATTGTCATACTTGAGTAAAAGTAAAGATACCTTAATTGAAAATTACTCAAGTAAAGGTGAAAGTCACCCAGTAAAATACTACTTGAGTAAAAGTCTAAAAGTATTTGGTTTTAAATATACTTAAGTATCAAAAGTAAATGTAATTGCTAAAATATACTTAAGTATCAAAAGTAAAAGTTAAGCAAACCAGACGACACAATTTTCTTATTTTTTAAATTGACGGATAGCCAGGGGCACACTCCAACACTCAGACATAATTTACAAACGAAGCATTTGTGTTTAGTGAGTCCGCCAGATCAGAGGCAGCAGGGATGTTAAAAATTTTTTTACATTTACGTCATTTAGCAGACGCTCTTATCCAGAGAGACTTACAAATAGGTTCATTCACCTTATAGCCAGTGGGATAACCACTTTACAATGTTTTTTTTTTTTTTTTTTTAATGTTTTTTGTTTTTTGGGGGGGGGGGGGTTGGAGTAAAGGGGGGGGGGTGGGGGTAGAAGGATTACTTTATCCTATCGCAGGTATTCCTTAAAGAGGTGGGGTTTCAAATGTCTCCGGAAGGTGGTGAGTGACTCCGCTGTCCTGGCGTCGTGAGGGAGCTTGTTCCACCAACAGTTTTGACTGGGCTGAGCGGGAACTATGCTTCCGCAGAGGTAGGGGAGCCAGCAGGCCAGAGGTGGATGAACGCAGTGCCCTCGTTTGGGTGTAGGGACTGATCAGAGCCTGAAGGTACGGAGGTGCCGTTCCCCTCACAGCTCCGTAGGCAAGCACCATGGTCTTGTAGCAGATGCGAGCTTCAACTGGAAGCCAGTGGAGTGTGCGGAGGAGCGGGGTGACGTGAGAGAACTTGGGAAGGTTGAACACCAGACGGGCTGCGGCATTCTGGATGAGTTGTAGGGGTTTAATGGCACAGGCAGGGATCCCAGCCAACAGCGAGTTGCAGTAATCCAGACGGGAGATGACAAGTGCCTGGATTAGGACCTGTGCCGCTTCCTGTGTAAGGCAGGGTCGTACTCTCCGAATGTTGTAGAGCATGAACCTACAGGATCGGGTCACCGCCTTGATGTTAGCGGAGAACGACAGGGTGTTGTCCAGGGTCACGCCAAGGCTCTTCGCACTCTGGGAGGAGGACACAACGGAGTTGTCAACCGTGATGGCGAGATCATGGAACGGGCAGTCCTTCCCTGGGAGGAAGAGCAGCTCCGTCTTGCCGAGGTTCAGCTTGAGGTGGTGATCCGTCATCCATACTGATATGTCTGCCAGACATGCAGAGATGCGATTCGCCACCTGGTTATCAGAAGGGGGAAAGGAGAAGATTAGTTGTGTGTCGTCAGCGTAGCAATGATAGGAGAGGCAATGTGAGGATATGACAGTGCCAAGTGACTTGGTGTATAGCGAGAATAGGAGAGGGCCTAGAACTGAGCCCTGGGGGACACCAGTGGTGAGAGCACGTGGTGCGGAGACAGCTTCTCGCCACGCCACTTGGTAGGAGCGACCGGTCAGGTAGGACGCAATCCAAGAGTGAGCCGCGCCGGAGATGCCCAGCTCGGAGAGGGTGGAGAGGAGGATCCGATGGTTCACAGTATCAAAGGCAGCAGACAGGTCTAGAAGGACAAGAGCAGAGGAGAGAGAGTTAGCTTTAGCAGTGCGGAGAGCCTCCGTGACACAGAGAAGAGCAGTCTCAGTTGAATGACCAGTCTTGAAACCTGACTGGTTTGGATCAAGAAGGTCATTCTGAGAGAGATAGCAAGAGAGTTGGCTAAAGACGGCACGCTCAATAGTTTTGGAGAGAAAAGAAAGAAGGGATACTGGTCTGTAGTTGTTGACATCAGAGGGATTGAGTGTTGGTTTCAGCAGGGAGGAGAATGTGGCAAAGAGCTTCCTAGGGTTAGAGGCGGATGCTTGGAATTTAGAGTGATAGAAAGTGGCCTTAGCAGCAGAAACAGATGAAGAGAATGTAGAGAGGAGGGAGTGAAAAGATGCCAGGTCCGCAGGGAGTCTAGTTTTCTTCCATTTCCGCTCGGCTGCCCGGAGCCCTGTTCTGTGAGCTCGCAATGAGTCATCAAGCCACGGAGCTGGAGGGGAGGACCGAGCCGGCCGGGAGGATAGGGGACATAGAGAGTCAAAGGATGCAGAAAGGGAGGGGAGGAGAGTTGAGGAGGCAGAATCAGGAGATTGGAGGGAGAAGGATTGAGCAGAGGGAAGAGATGATAGGATGGAAGAGGAGAGAGTAGCGGAAGAGGGAGAGCGAAGGTTGCGACGGTGCATTACCATCTGTGTAGGGGCAGAGTGAGTAGTGTTGGAGGAGAGGGAGAGAGAAAAGGATACAAAGTAGTGGTCGGAGACTTGGAGGGGAGTTGCAGTGAGATTAGTAGAAGAACAGCATCTAGTGAAGATGAGGTCAAGCGTATTGCCTGCCTTGTGAGTAGGGGGGGGGGGTGGTGAGAGGGTGAGGTCAAAAGAGGAGAGGAGTGGAAAGAAGGAGGCAGAGAGAAATGAGTCAAATGTAGACGTAGGGAGGTTGAAATCCCCCAGAACTGTGAGGGGTGAGCCATCCTCAGGAAAGGAACTTATCAAGGCGTCAAGCTCATTGATGAACTCTCCAAGGGAACCTGGAGGGCGATAGATGACCAGGATATTAAGCTTAAATGGGCTAGTGACTGTGACAGCATGGAATTAAAATGAGGAGATAGACAGATGGGTCAGGGGAAAAATTGAGAATGTCCACTTGGGAGAGATGAAGATTCCTGTGCCACCACCCCGCTGACCAGATGCTCTCGGGGAACACATGGTCAGACGTGGAGAGAGCAGCAGGAGTAGCAGTGTTTTCAGTGGTAATCCATGTTTCCGTCAGCGCCAAGAAGTCGAGGGACTGGAGGGTAGCATAGGCTGAGATGAACTCTGCCTTGTTGGCAGCAGAACGGCAGTTCCAGAGGTTGCCTGAGACCTGGAACTCCACGTGGGTCGTGCGTGCAGGGACCACCAGGTTAGAGAGGCAGCAGCCACGCGGTGTGAGGCGTTTGTGTAGCCTGTGCGGAGAGGAGAGAACAGGGATAGGCAGAGGCATAGTTGACAGGCTGCAGCAGATGGCTACAATAATGCAGAGGAGATCGGAATGAAATGAACTAAACATCTGGGAAAGGAGAGAGCGGGGCCTCCCTCACCACAACTCCCAAATATAACTCTCCCAACTTCCACCTCAGAAACTATAATTGTTGTAAACTACAGCGGCTCAATGTTTTCTAGGAATAGACTAACTTAGTTTATTCAGCTAGCTAACTAGGTGCAGTATTATTCCGTGAAAAACGTCCGGGCACCTCGTCATAAGACGCCACAGCCAGCTAGCATGCCGGACTCCAACAACACGGTTTAGCGCCAATACTCGGCCACAACAAACCACCAGTGTATCAACACGCAAGCAGATCGTTCGTGTCCGTGTCTAACGTTGTGGGTTAGTCCCGACAGCTTGAGCGAGTCCGTCGTCAACTTATTCAGCCAGTTAGTTAGCAAACTAGCTAGCCATTGCTTTCAGACAAAGAAGAACCCCTCCTTTCACGGCACGAACACAAAGAGAGCCAAACTAACGTTAACTAGTCACCCATGTCCCGAATTCCTTGAACGACTCGGGCTATCAATATGTAAAGAACAAAACACAAGTGTAGGTTATGACTTACCCCTAGCAGCTACTGTTAGCTAGCCAAGTGCAAAGCTAGCCACTGAATTGACTCAGCCAGTTCGCATCTGTTCGCTCGGTCGTTCCAGCTATTGTTTACTAGTCGCTATCCAGGTAGCAACAAGCTAGCTAAATTTCAAGCACAGTAGCCACTTGCTACCTAACGTTAACGGTTCAGACAATGAGGTTAGAAAACAGCTGAATGGTAGGTAGTTCTTGTATGTAATTATTGTAGGCAGCCAGCTGGCGTAATTACAAGCACTCTCAGGCGTGAGACAACTATACCGTTGCTAATAGCTACTCGCCAGCTAGTCCAGGTGGTGAGTTAGCTAGCTAGCTAGCTTCGTGCTACACCCGGCACCGCCGAATACAGTACTAACCTACAATAATTACATACAACAACCCACGATACCTACCTACAATACCTAACTACAATCTAAATACATAGTTTAAGCCTTACTCGACAAAGCCCAAGCTATGTATAAAGCCAAACTTACCCGACGCCAAGCTTACCCGACGACCTCCTCTTAAGTGTGTGAATTGAACTATTTTCTGTCCTGCTAAGCATGCAAAATGTAACGAGTACTTTTGGGTGTCAGGGAAAATGTATGGAGTAAAAAGTACATTATTTTCTTTAGGAATGTATGAAGTAAAAGTTGTCAAAAATATAAATAGTAAAGTAAAGTACAGATACCCCCAAAAAACGACTTAAGTAGTACTTTAAAGTATTTTTCCTTAAGTACTTTACACCACTGTGATGATCTATCCTGATTGCCTAGTGACTATTACCCCTACCTACCCCAGCACATTGACTCGGTACAGGCTACTCCTTGTATATAGCCTCATTATTATCTATTGTGTTACAATTTTTAATTTTTTATTTGACAATTTCCTTACTTTTTAACTGTCTGGAAAGTGCTCGTAGCGTTTCACTGTAAAGTCTAAATGAGTCCAAAAACGTGATGTGATTTATTTATTTTGATGATATACCAGAAATCACCAAAACGGGTTTCCCTGCCTACTTCAAGCTGGCGAGCTCTATAGATTAGTCTAGTCTCTACCCCAAAACTACTGTCATCATATTTGAGGTAAAGCAACAACATGTCTACAACACCAGGTGGTGCTGTTGTAGTATATATCAGACGCTCTCTGGCAATTTGGTAGATCAACCTAGACTCACGGGTAGATGTAACATAGTAAAAGTACATTTGTAACAAAACACAAATGCTAAATGTTACGTTTCGTAGGGTATGTATTAATGTGTGGTTGTCCATCATACATTTCATATGATATGTTACGAAATACAATTCGTATTATATGTGCTAGCATGCTAGCAGATACCCATAGACTTCCAGCCATTGCCCTAACGCTAGTTAGCATTGGCTCACAAAACTACCTCTAACTTCCTTCATACAGGACAGAGACTTAAAATAGTATCCACGAGTTCATCTGACCCTGGGGAAGTAGATAATGGGCCTCATTGCCAAAACCCCGAAGTATACCTTTAACATATCATCCTCAGGGAGTATCCTGGATTTACGTGTACTATGTTATGTGTAGTCCATGACACCAGGCTGCTGTGTAATCCATTACATTGGCAGGCGACTCAATCCACAGGTTAATAAACTAGCATGCTAGCTAGTCTCTTGTTTTATAAAAGGTGGTTCGCTTGAAAACGATTTGTTAACTAGATAATTCCTCTTATTTCGTTAATTGGCAGAAGACAAGTGACGAATATTATGAAGAATGCATAACTTGTAATGCTGTGCTCGTCGACATAGCGAACCGGGCGAGATTGGTCACCTTCAACAGATTGAATTCCCAGGTAGCTAACGTCGGCGGAAACAACATTGAACACTATCGAGTTTAAGCCTCTAAAATGAATTACTGTAGCAAACAGTTTGTTATGCCTGAATGTTTGTAATTTATTTTCAAGTCTAGTGTTATGCTTTATTGAATTTATATTCCGGTTTTCAGCCCGTCCGAGGTATCTCCATGTGTTTGGAAAAATAGCTAATCTACTGCTAGTTTGGAGCTAGTTTAGCTAACATTAACTAGCTTGACGTGCGTGAGACTTTGCGAGTTTGTTGTTGAACAATAATTTTAGCTGGCAAGTTAAATATGACATTGAAAGTATTTTAGTTAACCAGCTAGATACAACTTTGCCTGTTCATGTGATAACTTATTACAGTAACCCACAAAGCAGGGGTCCCACTCCCAATGTATTTGGATGGGTTATTTAGCTAACGTTAGTTCAACCCTGCATGCCGACAACATGTTTAAGTCTCAACTAAGAGCATTACGCCTCATGTCCACCAGATTCATTAAACTCTTTGCGTTCCGGCGGAAGTCATTCATTGGCAATGGAGCAGTCCGCAACCCTACATTGGGGATGCCGCACTGGGCTGGGGTGCGACTTCAATATGTTCCACTCCTGCTTTGCTTTGCCGTGCGGTGGTACACACGGAAGTACACACATAGTCCAAGTCGCTAACATTTAGCTAGTTTAAAAGCGAAGCAGGTGCATCAAGTACGAAAAATGTGGGCTAGACATCTGGCAAAACAAAACGCATATATATCTGGTGGACATCGGGCGTTACAGTCTGGAGTGTGAACATGTGCTGACACAGGAGTAGGCATAGAAGTGGTGTAGTAAAATGTTTTTTTTTCAGCTATCAAGAAAAAGCTTTTATTTTATTTTATTGAAAATGGACCCCTCTGTCTTTTATCAAGTGAGCTGTTTTTCTAAGCACCATGGACACCTTGGATAGTAGGAGTGACCCCCGGTATTCTGATGGCGATCACAACCCATGGCTGATGGAGAGAACGGAAGACATGGATCAGAGGAACCGGGATGGGGTGGAGGGGTGGCGGCTGGTAGATGTCCTGCTCTCCGGGGGGGCTCCATGGGGGTTCACACTCAAAGGAGGCAGAGAACACCGAGAACCACTGCTCATCACCAAGGTAATGCAGGAGACACTCTGCTCTAATGGAAACATTTAATACCATGCTGTGAGAAAGAAGGCCCTCTTCCAAGTCTGACTTGTGAAATATCAGAGGACATTAATATACTGAACTGTACACTCTTTCTTTGCTGTTTTATGTTCCTGATAACTTTGACCAATGTTTCCTGGTGTAGAAGGAAGTGTGCTCGTCCTACCAGGGTTGATGGATTTGCCTCTGTCTGAAGGAGTGTATTCAGTAGTTCATGTGGAGACCTGTACTTGGTCTCCTGTCGCTGAAGGCAACATCCCGTACTCCAAAAACATATTTAACAGCCCTCTGTTTGACCCATTTCTGAGAAACTTCCCGTCACCGAAGTCAAATCTATAAACCGGAATGCCTAACCAGTCGGTACTCCGACTAACCCTTCCCTCTGTGGTTCCTCCGACTGTAACCCGTCCCTCTGTGGTTCCTCCGACTGTAACCCGTCCCTCTGTGGTTCCTCCGACTGTAACCCGTCCCTCTGTGGTTCCTCCGACTGTCACCCTTCCCTCTGTGGTTCCTCCGACTGTAACCCTTCCCTCTGTGGTTCCTCCGACTGTCACCCTTCCCTCTGTGGTTCCTCCGACTGTAACCCTTCACTCTGTGGTTCCTCCGACTGTAACCCTTCCCTCTGTGGTTCCTCCCGACTGTAACCCTTCCTCTGTGGTTCCTCCGACTGTAACCCTTCCTCTGTGGTTCCTCCGACGGTAACCCTTCCCTCTGTGGTTCCTCCTCGACTGTAACCCTTCCCTCTGTGGTTCCTCCGACGGTACCCTTCCCCTCTGTGGTTCCTCCGACTGTCACCCTTCCCTCTGTGGTTTCCTCCGACTGTACCCATTCCCTCTGTGGTTCCTCCGACTGTAACCCTTCCCTCTGTGGTTCCTCCGACTGTCACCCTTCCCTCTGTGGTTCCTCCGACTGTCAACCCTTCCCTCTGTGGTTCCTCCGACTGTAACCCTTCCCTCTGTGGTTCCTCCGACTGTAACCCTTCCCTCTGTGGTTCCTCCGACTGTAACCCTTCCCTCTGTGGTTCCTCCGACTGTAACCCTTCCCTCTGTGGTTCCTCCGACTGTAACCCTTCCCTCTGTGGTTCCTCCGACTGTAACCCTTCCCTCTGTGGTTCCTCCGACTGTAACCCTTCCCTCTGTGGTTCCTCCGACTGTAACCCTTCCCTCTGTGGTTCCTCCGACTGTAACCCTTCCCTCTGTGGTTCCTCCGACTGTAACCCTTCCCTCTGTGGTTCCTCCGACTGTAACCCTTCCCTCTGTGGTTCCTCCGACTGTAACCCTTCCCTCTGTGGTTCCTCCGACTGTAACCCTTCCCTCTGTGGTTCCTCCGACTGTAACCCTTCCCTCTGTGGTTCCTCCGACTGTAACCCTTCCCTCTGTGGTTCCTCCGACTGTAACCCTTCCCTCTGTGGTTCCTCCGACTGTAACCCTTCCCTCTGTGGTTCCTCCGACTGTAACCCTTCCCTCTGTGGTTCCTCCGACTGTAACCCTTCCCTCTGTGGTTCCTCCGACTGTAACCCTTCCCTCTGTGGTTCCTCCGACTGTAACCCTTCCCTCTGTGGTTCCTCCGACTGTAACCCTTCCCTCTGTGGTTCCTCCGACTGTAACCCTTCCCTCTGTGGTTCCTCCGACTGTAACCCTTCCTCTGTGGTTCCTCCGACTGTAACCCTTCCCTCTGTGGTTCCTCCGACTGTAACCCTTCCCTCTGTGGTTCCTCCGACTGTAACCCTTCCCTCTGTGGTTCCTCCGACTGTAACCCTTCCCTCTGTGGTTCCTCGACTGTAACCCTTCCCTCTGTGGTTCCTCCGACTGTAACCCTTCCCTCTGTGGTTCCTCCGACTGTAACCCTTCCCTCTGTGGTTCCTCCGACTGTAACCCTTCCCTCTGTGGTTCCTCCGACTGTAACCCTTCCCTCTGTGGTTCCTCCGACTGTAACCCTTCCCTCTGTGGTTCCTCCGACTGTAACCCTTCCCTCTGTGGTTCCTCCGACTGTAACCCTTCCCTCTGTGGTTCCTCCGACTGTAACCCTTCCCTCTGTGGTTCCTCCGACTGTAACCCTTCCCTCTGTGGTTCCTCCGACTGTAACCCTTCCCTCTGTGGTTTCCTCCGACTGTAACCCTTCCCTCTGTGGTTCCTCCGACTGTAACCCTTCCCTCTGTGGTTCCTCCGACTGTAACCCTTCCCTCTGTGGTTCCTCCGACTGTAACCCTTCCCTCTGTGGTTCCTCCGACTGTAACCCTTCCCTCTGTGGTTCCTCGACTGTAACCCTTCCCTCTGTGGTTCCTCCGACTGTAACCCTTCCCTCTGTGGTTCCTCCGACTGTAACCCTTCCCTCTGTGGTTCCTCCGACTGTAACCCTTCCCTCTGTGTTCCTCCGACTGTAACCCTCCCTCTGTGGTTCCTCCGACTGTAACCCTTCCCTCTGTGGTTCCTCCGACTGTAACCCTTCCCTCTGTGGTTCCTCCGACTGTAACCCTTCCCTCTGTGGTTCCTCCGACTGTAACCCTTCCCTCTGTGGTTCCTCCGACTGTAACCCTTCCCTCTGTGGTTCCTCCGACTGTAACCCTTCCCTCTGTGGTTCCTCCGACTGTAACCCTTCCCATCTGTGGTTCCTCCGACTGTAACCCTTCCCTCTGTGGTTCCTCGACTGTAACCCTTCCCTCTTTGAGTTCCTCCGACTGTCAACCCTTCCCTCTGTGGTTCCTCCGACTGTACCCTTCCCTCTTGTGGTTCCTCCGACTGTAACCCTTCCCTCTGTGGTTTCCTCCGACTGTAACCCTTCCCTCTGTGGTTCCTCCGACTGTAACCCTTCCCTCTGTGGTTCCTCCGACTGTAACCCTCCCTCTGTGGTTTCCTCCGACTGTAACCCTTCCCTCTGTGGTTCCTCGACTGTAACCCTTCCCTCTGTGGTTCCTCAGACTGTAACCCTTCCCTTGTGGTCCCTTATGACTGAACCTATCCCTCTGTGGTTCCTCCGACTGTAACCTTCCCTCTGGCTGTTCCTCCTGAACTGAACCATTCCCCTGTTATACTCACTACCTTCACTTATGTATTCATGGGACGTAACCCTCTTGCTTCATCGACTGTACCTTCCTTGCTGATTACCACAAACACTGAATACTGAACACTTAACATAATGACCTGCAGTTAGTAAATGAGTTGCAGATCATTACTAATCTTTCAACTAAAATGTATTGGGACGATACTCTTTTACCACCTCCAACTAAACCGAATGCTATTGTCCGTTCAGGAGACTAAATCTTACCATATGCGCTGAAATTCGAGCATTAATCAAGCTGCGTCAATTCAGTAATGGAGACTATAAGTGTAAGCCTGCAAGAAATCACAGAGCTCATGTCCTTCAATACTTTCAATCAAAATCTATAATCAGCATTAGTGTATTCTAAATCATACATAAACCCTAACCTTCACAACTAATCTACATATAACTTTAATGTGAAGATTGACGTGAGGAGCCTTCATTGTACCGCTCGAAACAGAATGCCACCAGTGGCACTCCCGAAATCGTTTGGAATATCAGTTTCTATTTTAATACATTGTATATTGAGTATCTTATACATGAATTACTTTAACAGCCATGCAGAATTAAGCAAACTGCTGCTAAAGCATGTAGCTCAGCCTTTCATGAGACTCAGTACTAACATAGCAACTCAAGATGCATTGTTCTTCTAAATCAACTACATTCCCAACATTTAACCAGTCTAAATACTATAATATCTGTATTAGCATATAAAGGATTTATGCATTTTAACGCGTTCCAACAGTTGCACAGTGCTCACATCCTCAAAACGTCTTTCGACAAATTAATCTATTATTATTATTCATCTGTTGGAATGATTCTACAACCTGGTGCAATACCGCCACAACTGCTACATCTGGCCATATCTCCCACCTGGAACCTGGCATGTGCCTACATGAACTCGGTGCACTCAGCTTTGAACCATATCTCTAGTGCATATTAGCATGGCATATGCAGTGACCTCAGTAGACCACATGCACACACTCATGGAGACTATGTGGTGAATCCAGGTCCCCGTGAATCAACCCACAACTGCGTGCAAACGCATGCTCTTATCACTGAGTACATCCTCGGCCATTCCTCCCTACGGTCAATTGCGCTGCCCATGAGTCGCGGCCGCGCGCACTGGCGAACCAGATCTTATTTGCACTGCACATGCCTTAGACCACTGCATAACATGGTGGAAGCCGGAGATGTGTGTTTATGATACGAAACTGTAGACTGCGTATTGCTGACATCCGGTGACGAATGTCGTAAACCCTAACAGCTACTTTAAGTAAATACCTGCAGTCAACTTGGGCAATACGTTAGGAGATGAAGCAGATCGCGTTCTTTGTTTCACCTGTCACGGTATAATGCATTCTGAAGCTTACCGTAGTTCCCCAGAACAGTTGAGCCAGTCACGTGTTTCTTTGTAAATTACACAACAGGAGAACGAGTCGAGCTGTGTATTTGGTGTAACTTGCTAGTTATCTCAGTAAGTGGCTGAATTAATAAGGAGACGGGGCATCATATAGTGTCAGCTTTCTGCCGTGTTTGAGAAGTCAAAGCGCTTTGGATGAGTTGACAGCTGTACAGACATCTTGCCTTCCACGCTCCTCTTCTCCGAGCCCTAGTGACTCCAGACTTCACACAGACGCAGAGTGCTCTTCTTCCTTCAGAGAAGCTTTAAAACTTTGTTCATTTGACAATGTCTCTCGTTCACATTCGCTTGTAAATGTCCAAACTCCCCAAAAATGACATTCGGTGGCTACTTTCTACAAAGCCTTCAGAAAGTATTCATACCTCTTGACTTATTCCACATTTTGTTGTTACAGCCTGAATTCAAAATGGATGAAATAGATTATTTCTCACCCATCTACACACAATACCCCATAATGGCAAAGTGAAAACATGGTCTTATACATTTTTAGCTAATTTATTGAAAATGAAATACAGAAATCTTATTCACGTAAGTATTCACACCCCTGAGTCAATACATGTTAGAATCACTTTTGGCAGCGATTACAGCTGTGAGTCTTTCTGGGTTAGTCTCTTAAGAGCTTTCCACACCTGGATTGGACAATATTTGGACATTATTCTTTTTAAAATTCTTCATGCTCTGTCAAGTTGGTTGTTGATCATTGCTAGACAGCCATTTTCAACTCTTGCCGTAGGTTTTCAAGTAGATTTAAGTGAACTGTAACTCGGCCACTCAGGAACATCCACTGTCTTCTTGGTGAGCAACTCCAGTGTATATTTGCCCTTGTGTTTTAGGTTATTGTCCTGCTGAAAGGTGAATTTGTCTCCCAGTGTCTGTTGGAAAGCAGACTGAGCCTGGGTTTCTTCTAGGATTTTGCCTGTGCTTAGCTCTATAACGTTTATTTTTATGCAAGAAAACTCCGTAGTCCGATGACAAGCATCTCCATAACATGATGCAGCCACCACTATGCTTGAAAATATGAAGTGGTACTCAGTGATGTGTTCTGTTCAATACCCCAAACATAACACTTTGTATTCAGGACATAAGTTCATTTCTTTGCCGCAGTTTTACTTTAGTACCTTATTTCAAACAGGATGCATGTTTTGGAGTATTTTTATTCTGTACAGGCTTCCTTCTTTTCACTCTGTCATTTAGGTTAGTATTGTGGAGCAACTACAATGTTGTTGATCCATCCTCAGTTTTCTCCTATCACAGCCATTAAACTCTGTAACTGTTTTGAAGTCACCATTGGCCTCATGATGAAATCCCTGAGCGGTTTCCTTCCTCTACGGCAACTGAGTTAGGAAGGACGCCTGTATCTTTGTAGTGACTGGGTGTATTGATACACCATCCAAAGCATAATGAATAACTTCACCTTGTTCAAAGGGATATTCAATGTCTGCTATTTACATTTTTACCCATCTACCAATAGGTGCCCTTTTTTGTGAGGCATTGGACAACCTCCCTGGTCTTTGTGGTTGAATCTGTGTTTGAAATTCACTGCTTGATTGAGGAACCTTACAGAATATTGTATGTGTGGTGTACAGATATGAGGTAGCCGTTCAAAAATCATGTTAAACACTATCCATGCAACTTATTATGTGACTTAAGTACATTTTTACTCCTGAACTAAAACCAACTTTTTTATATACCAGCCACAATGGCAGGTACAATGCATTCGGAAAGTATTCAGACCCCTTGACTTTTTCCACATTTTGTTACGTGACAGCCTTATTCTAAAATTGATTAAATTGTTTTTTTTCCCTCATCAATCTACACACAGTACCCCATAATGACAAAGCAAAAACTGTTTTTATTTAATTTTTGCAAATGTATAAAAATACACTGAAATCACATTTACATAAGTATTCAAACCCTTTACTCAGTACTTTGTTGAAGCACCTTTGGCAGCGATTACAGCCTCAAGTCTTCTTATGTATGACGCTACAAGCTTGGCACACCTGTATTTGGGGAGTTTCTCCCATTCTTCTCTGCAGATCCTCTCAAGCGTTGCTGCACAGCTATTTTCAGGTCTCTCCAGAGATGTTCGATCGGGTTCAAGTCTGTGCTCTGGCTGAGCCACTCAAGGACATTCAGAGACTTGTCCCGAAGCCACTCCTGCGTTGCCTTGGCTGTGTGCTTTGGGTCGTTGTCCTGTTGGAAGGTGAACCTTCGCCCCAGTCTGAGGTCCTGAGCACTCTGGAGCAGGTTTTCATCAAGGATCTCTCTGTACTTTGCTCCGTTCATCTTTCCCTCGATCCTGACTAGTCTCCCAGTCCCTGCCGCTGAAAAACATCCCCACAGCATGATGCTTCCACCACCATGCTTCACCGTAGGGATGGTGCCAGGTTTCTTCCAGATGTGATGCTTGGCATTCAGGCCAACGAGTTCAATCTTGGTTTCATCAGACCAGAGAATCTTGTTTCTCATGGTCTGAGAGTCCTTTAGGTGGCTTTTGGCAAACTCCAAGCGAGCTGTCATGTGCCTTTTTTACTGAGGAGTGGCTTCCGTCTGGCCACTCTACCATAAAGGCCTGATTTGGTGGAGTGCTGCAGAGATGGTTGTCCTTCTGGAAGGTTCTCCCATTTCCACAGAGGAACTCTGGAGTTCTGTCAGAGTGACCATCGGGTTCTTGGTCACCTCCCTGACCAAGGCCCTTCTCCCCCGATTGCTCAGTTTGGCTGGGCGGCCAGCTCTAGGAAGAGTCTTGGTGGTTCCAAACTTCTTCCATTTAAGAATGATTGAGGCCACTGTGTTCTTGGGGACCTTCAATGCTGCATAAATATTTTGGTACCCTTCCCCAGATCTGTGCCTCGACATAATCCTGTCTCGGAGCTCTACGGACAATTCCTTCAACCTCATGGCTTGGTTTTTGCTCTGACATGCACTGTCAACTGTGGGGCCTTATATAGACAGGTGTGTGCCTTTTCAAATCATGTCCAATCAAATGAACGTACAACCAGTGGACTCCAATCAAGTTGTAGAAACATCAAGGATGATCAATGGAAACAGGATGCACTTGAGCTCAAATTCGAGTCGCATAGCAAAAGGTCTGAATACTTAAGTAAATAAGGTATTTATGTTTTGTATTTGAAATACATTTGCAAACATTTCTAAAAACCTGTTTTTGCTTTGGCATTATGGGGTATTGTGTGTAGATGAGGAATTGTTTTTATTTAATCAATTTTAGAATAAGGCTGTAACGTAACAAAATGTGGGAAAAGTGAAGGGGTCTGAATACTTTCCGAATGCACTGTAGATACAAAAAAATCAACCATCACTCCGATTTTCTCTTTTACCAGTTTTTTTATTTATTTTTGCCATAATTACACAAAGAAGCACAAAAAAACGGATAAGCATTTTATTTTTTTATTTCACCTTTATTTAACCAGGTAAGCCAGTTGAGAACAGGTTCTCATTTACAACTGCGACCTGGCCAAGATAAAGCAAAGCAGTGCAATAAAAACAACACAGAGTTACATATGGGGTAAAAAACATAAAGTCAAAAAATACAACAGAAAATATATATACAGTGTGTGCAAATGTAGCAAGTTATGGAGGTAAGGCAATAAATAGGCTATAGTGCAAAATAATTACAATAGTATTAACACTGGAATGCTAGATGTGCAAGAGATTATGTGCAAATAGAGATACTGGGGTGCAAAAGAGCAAAATAAATAACAATATAGGGATGAGGTAGTTGGGTGGGCTAATTTCAGATGGGCTGTGTACAGGTGCAGTGATCGGTAAGCTGCTCTGACAACTGATGCTTAAAGTTAGTGAGGGAGATAAGAGTCTCCAGCTTCAGAGATTTTTGCAATTCGTTCCAGTCATTGGCAGCAGAGAACTGGAAGGAATGGTGGCCAAAGGAGGTGTTGGCTTTGGGAATGACCAGTGAGATATACCTGCTGGAGCGCAGACTACGGGTGGGTGTTGCTATGCTGACCAATGAGCTAAGATAAGGCGGGGATTTGCCTAGCAGTGATTTATAGATGGCCTGGAGCCAGTGGGTTTGACGACGAACATGTAGTGAGGACCAGCCAACAAGAGCGTACAGGTCACAGTGGTGGGTAGTATATGGGGCTTTGGAGACAAAACGGATGGCACTGTGATAGACTACATCCAATTTGCTGAGTAGAGTGTTGTAGGCTATTTTGTAAATGACATCGCCGAAGTCAAGGATCGGTAGGATAGTCAGTTTTACGAGGGCATGTTTGGCAGCATGAGTGAAGGAGGCTTTGTTGCGAAATAGGAAGCCGATTCTAGATTTAACTTTGGATTGGAGATGCTTAATGTGAGTCTGGAAGGAGAGTTTACAGTCTAACCAGACACCTAGGTATTTGTAGTTGTCCACATACTCTAGGTCAGACCCGTCGAGAGTGGTGATTCTAGTCGGGTGGGCGGGTGCCAGCAGCGTTCGATTGAAAAGCATGCATTTAGTTTTACTAGTGTTTAAGAGCAGTTGGAGGCTACTGAAGGATTGTTGTATGGCATTGAAGCTCGTTTGGAGGTTTGTTAACACAGTGTCCAATGAAGGGCCAGATGTATACAAAATGGTGTCGTCTGCGTAGAGGTGGATCTGAGAGTCACCAGCAGCAAGAGCGACATCATTGATATACACTGAGAAAAGTGTCGGCCCAAGAATTGAACCCTGTGGCACCCCCATAGAGACTGCCATAGGTCCAGCATGCTTAGTAATGTTTCTAAAACAAGAAATGTATTACTAGTAAGAAGTAATTGCTCGATTTTAATAGTTTGACCTGAGTATTTTAACAAATATCAGAGACAATGTTTAGCTGCCCCTTTAAGGTTAGCCTGGTACAGGGTCACGCCAGTCATCACGTGTACAGTAAAGGCCACTGCCTCTTTTTGATTGCAGTGGGAGAAACTCAAACATTGAAAAGAAACCTAGCTTGTGAACAAAACAATGAAACGAGGACAAAGTCTCAATTTACTTTGGAGTAAATTACTTTTATGCCTGTGCCCATTGCTTCTAAATACGAATCTCTCAGTGCTCACAGCCCCCCAGAAAGTCAGTGTTGCTATGCGAGGTGGTATAGCTATAACGTTAGGATTCAGATTGTTACCAGATACACTGTAGAGCCCAGAGTGTTACCATACACTGTAGAGCCCAGAGTGTTACCATACCAGATACACTGTAGAGCCCAGAGTGTTACCATACCAGATACACTGTAGAGCCCAGAGTGTTACCATACCAGATACACTGTAGAGCCCAGAGTGTTACCATACCAGATACACTGTGAGCCAAGAGTTGTTTACCATACCAGAACATGGAGAGCCCAGAGTGGGACCATACCAGATTAAACTGTGGAGCCCGAGTGTTAACCATCCAGGATACACTGTGAGCCCATGAGGGTTACCATACCAGATACCGGTGGAGCCCAGAGTGTTACTACAGATAACTGTAGAGCCCAGAGTGTTACCATACACTTGTAGAGCCCAGAGTGTTATACCATACACGTAGAGCCCAGAGATGTTACCATACACTGTAGAGCCCCGAGTGTACCATACAGAACACTGGCGAGCCAGAGTGTTAACACGCGAACGTGGCTGCTGATGAGACATACATACCCAATAAGGCCTTGCTCATGGACTTATTTAGGCTTGCCATAACAAAGTCCTTATGTTAGCTCAGCTTGTTAGAGCACGGCGCTTGTACGCCAGGGGAGTGGGTTCGATCCCAGGGACACCCATACACAAAAATGTCTGACAGCTGAAGTAAGTCGCTTTGGATAAAGCGTCGCTAAATGGCATATTATTATGATTATTTTTAAGTACCACAATCTCAATTGAATCCATTTTAAATTCAGGCTGTAACACAACAGAATGTGGGAAAAGTCAAGGGGTGTGAATACTTTAAGGAACTGTATGTGTGGTAAGTTAGTTTAATTGGGAGAGGTGCCATCATGGTACCAAGTCCATCTGGCCGTAGACAGACAGAGAATCAGACAATCGTTCTAAAATCACACTAACTTGTTTGTTAGCTCAGGCTGTTGGTTAATGATTGTCCAGTAAAGACCTTGCTGGTTGGTTAGTTAGTTAGTTAGTTCCAGGGGGTATAACAACAGGCAGCTCCTGTAGTCTGGTTGCTATGAGCCTGTTGCTATGAGCCTGTTCTGCTTTCTGTTGCTATGAGCCTGTTCTGCTTTCTGTTGCTATGAGCCTGTTCTGCTTTCTGTTGCTATGAGCCTGTTCTGCTTTGTGTGGCATTCTGTTGCTATGAGCCTGTTCTGCTTTGTGTGGCATTCTGTTGCTATGAGCCTGTTCTGCTTTGTGTGGCATTCTGTTGCTATGAGCCTGTTCTGCTTTGTGTGGCATTCTGTTGCTTTGAGCCTGTTCTGCTTTCTGTTGCTATGAGTCTGTTCTGCATTCTGTTGCTATGAGCCTGTTCTGCTTTCTGTTGCTATGAGCCTGTTCTGCTTTCTGTTGCTATGAGCCTGTTCTGCTTTGTGTGGCATTCGGTTTGCTATGAGCCTGTTCTGCTTTCTGTTGCTATATCGTTCTGCTTTCCGTTGCTATGAGCCTGTTCTGCTTTCTGTTGCTATGAGCCTGTTCTGCTTTCTGTTGCTATGAGCCTGTTCTGCTTTGTGTGGCATTCTGTTGCTATGAGCCTGTTCTGCTTTGTGTGGCATTCTGTTGCTATGAGCCTGTTTCTGCTTTGTGTGGCATTCTGTTGCTATGAGCCTGTTCTGTCTTTGTGTGGGCAGTTCTGTTGCTATGAGCCTGTTCTGCTTTGTGTGGCATTCTGGTTGCTATGAAGCCTGTTCTGCTTTGTGTGGCATTCTGTGCTATGAGCCTGTTCTGCTTTGTGTGGCATTCTGTGTGCTATGAGCCTGTTTCTGCTTTGTGTGGCATTCTGTTGCTATGAGTCCTGTTCTGCTTTGTGTGGCATTCTGTTGCTATGAGCCTGTTCTGCTTTGTGTGGCATTCTGTTTGGCTATGAGCCTGTTGCTTCTTTGCTATTAGTCTGTTATTGCATTTCTGTTGCTATGAGCCTGTTCTGCTTTGTGTGGCATTCTGTTGCTATGAGCCTGTTCTGCTCTGTGTGGCATTCTGTTGCTATGAGCCTGTTCTGCTTTGTGTGGCATTCTGTTGCTATGAGCCTGTTCTGCTTTGTGTGGCATTCTGTTGCTATGAGCCTGTTCTGCTCTGTGTGGCATTCTGTTGCAATGAGTCTGTTCTGCTTTGTGTTGCTATGAGCCTGTTCTGCTTTGTGTGGCATTCTGTTGCTATGAGCCTGTTCTGCTTTGTGTGGCATTCTGTTGCTATGAGTCTGTTCTGCTTTGTGTGGCATTCTGTTGCTATGAGCCTGTTCTGCTTTGTGTGGCATTCTGTTGCTATGAGCCTGTTCTGCTTTGTGTGGCATTCTGTTGCTATGAGCCTGTTCTGCTTTGTGTGGCATTCTGTTGCTATGAGCCTGTTCTGCTTTCTGTTGCTATGAGCCTGTTCTGCTCTGTGTGGCATTTTGTTGCTATGAGCCTGTTCTGCTTTGTGTTGCTATGAGCCTGTTCTGCTCTGTGTGGCATTCTGTTGCTATGAGTCTGTTCTGCTTTGTGTTGCTATGAGCCTGTTCTGCTTTGTGTGGCATTCTGTTGCTATGAGCCTGTTCTGCTTTGTGTGGCATTCTGTTGCTATGAGTCTGTTCTGCTTTGTGTGGCATTCTGTTGCTATGAGCCTGTTCTGCTTTGTGTGGCATTCTGTTGCTATGAGCCTGTTCTGCTTTGTGTGGCATTCTGTTGCTATGAGCCTGTTCTGCTTTCTGTTGCTATGAGCCTGTTCTGCTTTGTGTGGCATTCTGTTGCTATGAGCCTGTTCTGCTTTGTGTGGCATTTTGTTGCTATGAGCCTGTTCTGCTTTGTGTGGCATTCTGTTGCTATGAGCCTGTTCTGCTCTGTGTGGCATTCTGTTGCTATGAGCCTGTTCTGCTTTGTGTGGCATTCTGTTGCTATGAGCCTGTTCTGCTTTGTGTGGCATTCTGTTGCTATGAGCCTGTTCTGCTTTGTGTGGCATTCTGTTGCTATGAGCCTGTTCTGCTTTGTGTGGCAATTCTGTTGCTATGAGCCCTGTTCTGCTTTCTGTTGCTATGAGCCTGTTCTGCTTTGTGTGGCATTCTGTTGCTATGAGCCTGTTCTGCTTTGTGTGGCATTTTGGTTGTCTATGAGCCTGTTCTGCTTTGTGTGGCATTCTGTTGCTATGGAGCTGTTCTGCTTCTGTGTGGCATTCTGTTGCTATGAGCCTGTTCTGCTTTGTGTGGCATTCTGTTGCTATGAGCCTGTTCTGCTTTGTGTGGCATTCTGTTGCTATGAGCCTGTTCTGCTTGTGTGGCATTCTGTTGCTATGAGCCTGTTCTGCTTTGTGTGGCATTCTGTTGCTATGAGCCTGTTCTGCTTTGTGTGGCATTCTGTTGCTATGAGCCTGTTCTGCTTTGTGTGGCATTCTGTTGCTATGAGCCTGTTCTGCTTTGTGTTGCTATGAGCCTGTTCTGCTTTGTGTGGCATTCTGTTGCTATGAGCCTGTTCTGCTTTGTGTGGCATTCTGTTGCTATGAGCCTGTTCTGCTCTGTGTGGCATTCTGTTGCTATGAGCCTGTTCTGCTTTGTGTGGCATTCTGTTGCTATGAGCCTGTTCTGCTCTGTGTGGCATTCTGTTGCTATGAGCCTGTTTCTGCTTAGTGTGGCATTCTGTTGCTATGAGCCTGTTCTGCTTTGTGTGGCATTCTGTTGCTATGAGCCTGTTCTGCTTTGTGTGGCATTCTGTTGCTATGAGCCTGTTCTGCTTTGTGTGGCATTCTGTTGCTATGAGCCTGTTCTGCTTTGTGTGGCATTCTGTTGCTATGAGCCTGTTCTGCTTTGTGTGGCATTCTGTTGCTTTGAGCCTGTTCTGCTTTGTGTGGCATTCTGTTGCTATGAGCCTGTTCTGCTTTGTGTTGCTATGAGCCTGTTCTGCTTTGTGTGGCATTCTGTTGCTATGAGCCTGTTCTGCTTTGTGTTGCTATGAGCCTGTTCTGCTTTGTGTGGCATTCTGTTGCTATGAGCCTGTTCTGCTTTGTGTGGCATTCTGTATTGACCCAAACAGGTGTGAAGTTCAGCAGCTCAGAATACCGGGCTCAGTCAGAACACAGCACAGCAGCTCACATCACCTTCCTTCTCTCCGTAAGGTTAGGGACGTGATCCACACCAGCAGAATTCCTGAGAAGCTTATGGTCAGGTGGGTCCGTCTGCTGAATGATTAGTGTTTAAGCCACCAGCCAAGCGTAGCGTACTGGACTGTGAGTTGGCTTTGTCACAGAGTTCTAGAACAGTCAGCAGTACCCTAGGGTAAGCTTGGGCAGTATACCGTGGATAGCAGGGTATTTTGATATACCCACGGTATGATTTTAAATACCTCTCTTAGTTTTGGTTGTTGTTTTGGGGCACCCTAAAGTTGGGGGGAGGGGTTATAACTAAGTTAACCATCTTAGATAAATTGTCTCCAGCTCAGGGCTCCAGGTATGCATCTGGTTTGCTAACGTGCTAGCTAAGTGGCTAGATGTCAAAATCAATCTTCTTGGTTAGAACAGACTATCAATCCCCTCCTGGATAAAGATCCCTGCTGCCTAAATTTGTTTTGTGCGTCAAAAATACTTTGTTTGGAATGAAATAGCGCCCACTGTGTGCACTGCCGGTAATACAGTATACCATGTTCTAGTAGAGGAACGGTATGAAGGTTTGGAAAGCTGGATATTGCTCAATCCCTACCCTAGTGTTCTAGAACAGCCAGCCAGCGCTCCAGGGGACCAGCAGAGAACACGGCCGTCACACCTCAACGACCGCCTGCCTGGTGAGAGGATGTTAATGTGTCAGTCTGAGGATCAAAGTAGGCCTACCTGTTTAATATACAGTCTGTCTTATGAAAAGTTTAGTTTTAACAGATTGGGGGGTAACTTGTTATGGATAGTTTTCTACTTTGAATCACAACTCCATGCTAAACCGTAGCAGTGTGTAGGGGCAGAAGCAGACAGTTTTACGACTCAATGTTTTGCTATAGATGGGCTTTCACAATGTACCGTTGACACTAACGATTATTGTGAACAGGGTGGGAAATTAACACCTGCCAAATGCGAGTAGATTTTGGCATTGGTGGGTAAGAATGTCTATTTCAACAACTACGTTGGCTGGTGGTCACAGATCATTTGGGAAACCGTTTTTTTTAAAATCCAAAGCCATATGTAGAAGTTGGTCAAATTGACCCGAAAGGATACTAAAGTGTGACTTTGTCCTCATGTTTCTTGGCTCACACACTAGGTTGTTTTTCAATATTATACTGAACAAAAATATAAACGCAACATGTAAAGTGTTGGTTTCATGAGCTGAAATAAAAGATCCCAGAAATGTTCCATACGAACAAAGCTTATCTCTCTCACATTTTGTGCACAAATGTTTTTACATCCCTGTTAGTGAGCATTTCTCCTTTGCCAAGATAATCCATCCACCTGACAGGTGTGGCATATCAAGAAGCTGATTAAACAGCATGAACATTGCACAGGTGCACCTTGTGCTGGGGACAATAAAAGGCCACTCTAAAATGTGCAGTTTTGTCACACAACACAATGCCACAAATGTTTCAAGTTTTGAGGGAGCGTGCAATTGGCATGCTAACTGCAGCAATGTCCACCAGAGCTGTTTCCAGAGAATTGTATGTTCATTTCTCTACCATAAGCCACCTGCAACGTTGTTTTAGAGAATTTGGCAGTGCGTCCAACCGGCCTCACAACTGCAGACCACGTATAACCATGCGAGCCCAGGACCTCCACATCCGGCTTCTTCACCTGCGGGATCGTCTGAGACCAGCCACCCGGACAGCTGATGAAGCTGAGGAGTATTTCTGTCTGTAATAAAGCCCTTTTGTGGGGAAAAACTCATTCTGATTGGCTGATCCTGGCTCCCAAGTGGGTGGGCCTATGCCCTCCAAGGTCCACCCATGGCTGCGCCCCTGCCCAGTCATGTGAAATCAATAGATTAGGGCCTAATGAATTTATTTAAATTGACTGATTTCCTTTATGAACTGTAACTCAGTAAAACCTTTGAAAATGTCGCATGATGCGTTTTGTTTTTTTGTTCAGTATAGTTTGAGTTTGCTACAATTGTCTGCTGCTTGCGAAGAGACACTGGGATTCTCATCTCTAACAGAGACCCTGGGTGTGTTCCAAACTGCATACTATCTAGAGCGTATAGCGAGTACGGAAGTCAACTGTCATTTTTGAAGTGTGATTCCAAACATAAGAACGCGAAAAGGCATGTATGTACTAAGTTTACCGGAAGTTTCTACAAGGGCACTTGGGAGGTCTAGAAAACGAAGCACGCATAGGAGCATACCTTTCGTTCCCTTTGGCAGGGAGGCTATCCCATAACAGGTTGCGACGCATCGAACATTTCCCAAAGTTCTGAATTAACGGCGGACTGAAGTCACTGCTTGGGAGAAAATGTTCCAGAGGAATAAGGAATGACTGTAAAATGTAAGTACATTAATTTTTTTCAACAAATGTTGTTAAAAAATTGTAACAAATTACTTTCATATGAATTCTGAATTCAAATGTTGAGTCACTGCTGTTTTATCAGCCCGCTAGCCAAGCTTAGTTAGCTCATTGGACGTGATGGCTAGCTAGCAGGCGATCTCGTCCTGGTTATCAGCTGCTTAGGGATGAACATCTAAACAAACAAATCGTAAAATCAGCAGCATCAATTCTGAAGACACGGAACAGTTTTTTTTATTTTTTTAATCCTGAATTCGTGAAATTGCTTGCCAGCTAATGACTTGTAGCAAATCAGTTTTTTTCAATTTGTTTTCAGGGACAGATGTCAACTGATGCGTTAATTTCACTCCATGGCATTGGCTTGGCAGGTTTAGAGGCAAACATTTTAACATCGGATTTAAAAACGTAGGAAATGCAGCTAGCTGTGTTCTGTTCAATCTAGGCTTGCTAGCCAGACACGTTATTTGTGCATTCTAACATGATCAGTCAATACATGCATGCGGTGTCTGTTTACGTTAATGAACTTTCTTCTTGTCACGTTCCCCTCCCCTCTTGTTTTACCATTGCATATAAAGAAAATGTTTTGAATAATGAAATGATCAATTAAAAGTACATCTGTGACAACTTCATCAAGCTTATGAATATGTAAAACTGTTTACAGCAACTTGAACCAGCACTGGTTTTGATTTGATTTGACATTAGAGCAGTTAGGTTCATTTCACCTCCCTTGGTTTCTGCTCTGTTCTCCTCCGGGTGAAGACCGATGGAACTAATCACCCAGACCGATGGAACTAATCACCCAGACCGATGGGAGCTCATCCCACTCCCATCGACCCAGACCCGATGGAGCTAATCACCCCGACCGATGGCGCTAATCACCCAGACCGATGGCGCTAATCACCCAGACCGATGGAGCTAATCACCCAGACCGATGGAGCTAATCACCCAGACCGATGGAACTAATCACCCAGACCGATGGAGCTCATCACCCAGACCGATGGAGCTAATCACCCAGACCGATGGAGCTAATCACCCAGACCGATGGAGCTAATCACCCAGACCGATGGAACTAATCACCCAGACCGATGGAGCTCATCCCACTCCCATCACCCAGACCGATGGAGCTAATCACCCAGACCGATGGCGCTAATCACCCAGACCGATGGAGCTAATCACCCAGACCGATGGAGCTAATCACCCAGACCGATGGAGCTAATCACCCAGACCGATGGAGCTAATCACCCAGACCGATGGAGCTAATCACCCAGACCGATGGAGCTCATCCCACTCAATCACCCAGACCGATGGAGCTAATCACCCAGACCGATGGCGCTAATCACCCAGACCGATGGAGCTAATCACCCAGACCGATGGAGCTAATCACCCAGACCGATGGAGCTCATCCCACTCCATCACCCAGACCGATGGAAAGAACTTGGGAACCTCCTGTCCACCAGGAAAATCCCCCTATCCCAGGAGTTTATACAGGAGCTAATCACCCAGACCGATGGAAAGACCTTGGGAACCTCCTGTCCACCAGGGAAATCCCCCTATCCCAGGAGTTTTATACAGGAGCTAATCACCCAGACCGATGGAAAGACCTTGGGAACCTCCTGTCCACCAGGGAAATCCCCCTATCCCAGGAGTTTATACAGGAGCTAATCACCCAGACCGATGGAAAGACCTTGGGAACCTCCTGTCCACCAGGGAAATCCCCCTATCCCAGGAGTTTATACAGGAGCTAATCACCCAGACCGATGGAAAGACCTTGGGAACCTCCTGTCCACCAGGGAAATCCCCCTATCCCAGGAGTTTATTCAGGAGCTAATCACCCAGACCGATGGAAAGACCTTGGGAACCTCCTGTCCACCAGGGAAATCCCCCTATCCCAGGAGTTTATACAGGAGCTAATCACCCAGAACCGATGGAAAGACCTTGGGAACCTCCTGTCCACCAGGGAAATCCCCCTATCCCAGGAGTTTATTCAGGAGCTAATCACCCAGAACCGATGGAAAGACCTTGGGAACCTCCTGTCCACCAGGGAAATCCCCCTATCCCAGGAGTTTATACAGGAGCTAATCACCCAGACCGATGGAAAGACCTTGGGAACCTCCTGTCCACCAGGGAAATCCCCCTATCCCAGGAGTTTTATACAGGAGCTAATCACCCAGACCAATGGAAAGACCTTGGGAACCTCCTGTCCACCAGGGAAATCCCCCTATCCCAGGAGTTTATACAGGAGCTAATCACCCAGACCGATGGAAAGACCTTGGGAACCTCCTGTCCACCAGGGAAATCCCCCTATCCCAGGAGTTTATACAGGAGCTAATCACCCAGACCGATGGAAAGACCTTGGGAACCTCCTGTCCACCAGGGAAATCCCCCTATCCCAGGAGTTTATTCAGGAGCTAATCACCCAGACCGATGGAAAGACCTTGGGAACCTCCTGTCCACCAGGGAAATCCCCCTATCCCAGGAGTTTATACAGGAGCTAATCACCCAGACCAATGGAAAGACCTTGGGAACCTCCTGTCCACCAGGGAAATCCCCCTATCCCAGGAGTTTATACAGGAGCTAATCACCCAGACCGATGGAAAGACCTTGGGAACCTCCTGTCCACCAGGGAAATCCCCCTATCCCAGGAGTTTATACAGGAGCTAATCACCCAGACCGATGGAAAGACCTTGGGAACCTCCTGTCCACCAGGGAAATCCCCCTATCCCAGGAGTTTATTCAGGAGCTAATCACCCAGACCGATGGAAAGACCTTGGGAACCTCCTGTCCACCAGGGAAATCCCCCCTATCCCAGGAGTTTATTCAGGAGCTAATCACCCAGACCGATGGAAAGACCTTGGGAACCTCCTGTCCACCAGGGAAATCCCCCTATCCCAGGAGTTTATTCAGGAGCTAATCACCCAGACCGATGGAAAGACCTTGGGAACCTCCTGTCCACCAGGGAAATCCCCCTATCCCAGGAGTTTATTTCAGGAGCTAATCACCCAGACCGATGGAAAGACCTTGGGAACCTCCTGTCCACCAGGGAAATCCCCCTATCCCAGGAGTTTATTCAGGAGCTAATCACCCAGACCGATGGAAAGACCTTGGGAACCTCCTGTCCACCAGGGAAATCCCCCTATCCCAGGAGTTTATTCAGGAGCTAATCACCCAGACCGATGGAAAGACCTTGGGAACCTCCTGTCCACCAGGGAAATCCCCCTATCCCAGGAGTTTATTCAGGAGCTAATCACCCAGACCGATGGAAAGACCTTGGGAACCTCCTGTCCACCAGGGAAATCCCCCTATCCCAGGAGTTTATTCAGGAGCTAATCACCCAGACCGATGGAAAGACCTTGGGAACCTCCTGTCCACCAGGGAAATCCCCCTATCCCAGGAGTTTATTCAGGAGCTAATCACCCAGACCGATGGAAAGACCTTGGGAACCTCCTGTCCACCAGGGAAATCCCCTATCCCAGGAGTTTATTCAGGAGCTAATCACCCAGACCGATGGAAAGACCTTGGGAACCTCCTGTCCACCAGGGAAATCCCCCTATCCCCAGGAGTTTATTCAGGAGCTAATCACCCAGACCGATGGAAAGACCTTGGGAACCTCCTGTCCACCAGGGAAATCCCCCTATCCCAGGAGTTTATTCAGGAGCTAATCACCCAGACCGATGGAAAGACCTTGGGAACCTCCTGTCCACCAGGGAAATCCCCCTATCCCAGGAGTTTATTCAGGAGCTAATCACCCAGACCGATGGAAAGACCTTGGGAACCTCCTGTCCACCAGGGAAATCCCCCTATCCCAGGAGTTTATACAGGAGCTAAGTCAGCTGTGTGCAACATCACTATGTTAGAAGTAAATCCACATGTTATTCTCTATCATGCAGAATTGTCAGCTCATTGTAACAACATATGAAGCTCATTCTAAAAGCCAGATGTGGGTGATTTCTGCCCCAGGGTAAGTTTTAATTCCTGCCACGTGTGTATAAAATAACCTGTGGCTGCCATGCCAAAATGTTGCCCTCATGTACTGAACAAGCTGTTGAACGTCATCTCATGTACTGAACAAGCTGTTGAACGTCATCTCATGTACTGAACAAGCTGTTGAACGTCATCTCATGTACTGAACAAGCTGCTGAACGTCATCTCATGTACTGAACAAGATGCTGAACGTCATCTCATGTACTGAACAAGATGCTGAACGCCATCTCATGTACTGAACAAGATGCTGAACGTCATCTCATGTACTGAACAAGATGTTGAATGTCATCTCATGTACTGAACAAGCTGTTGAACGTCATCTCATGTACTGAACAAGCTGTTGAACGTCATCTCATGTACTGAACAAGCTGTTGAATGTTAATCTCCATGTCCCTCACTTGGGGAGGCTAAAAGGTTTGTTCTACTGAGACATTTACTCTGTTTTGTATTCTTACTTTATTATTTCTTATTGTTGCGTTGTCGAAGGAGCCTGCAAGTAAGCATTTCGTTGGACCATGTGTATCCTGTACATACGACTAATTGAAACTTGACTTCTTCTGTACATTGGATGAGGTTGTAAGGATTCATGTACTGATAAAGTAAAACTAATAAAAGGGTTCATATTTATTTATTTAGTGTTGATGTCTCCCCATGGTTTGAGGCTTGGGCATCTGGGGGCTGCTGACGTCTCCCCATGGTTTGGGCATCTGGGGGCTGTTGATGTCTCCCCATGGTTTGGGCATCTGGGGGCTGCTGACGTCTCCCCATGGTTTGGGCATCTGGGGGCTGTTGATGTCTCCCCATGGTTTGGGCATCTGGGGGCTGCTGACGTCTCCCCATGGTTTGGGCATCTGGGGGCTGCAGTTCATCGGTCTAATCCCCTGCAAGGAGCGTGAAAGGCATTTAATATTTCAATAATTTAAATTAATATATATTCCTGTTTTGATATGCATACATATAATTACATTGGATATGTTCTCCTTTTAGAATATGCTATTGTTGGTTTTGTATCAATACATTTACAGTGGGGGAAAAAAGTATTTAGTCAGCCACCAATTGTGCAAGTTCTCCCACTTAAAAAGATGAGAGAGGCCTGTAATTTTCATCATAGGTACACGTCAACTATGACAGACAAATTGAGGGAAAAAAATCCAGAAAATCACATTGTAGGATTTTTAATGAATTTATTTGCAAATTATGGTGGAAAATAAGTATTTGGTCAATAACAAAAGTTTCTCAATACTTTGATATATACCCTTTGTTGGCAATGACACAGGTCAAACGTTTTCTGTAAGTCTTCACAAGATTTTCTATGGGGTTGAGATCTGGAGACTGGCTAGGCCACTCCAGGACCTTGAAATGCTTCTTACGAAGCCACTCCTTCGTTGCCCGGGCGGTGTGTTTGGGATCATTGTCATGCTGAAAGACCCAGCCACGTTTCATCTTCAATGCCCTTGCTGATGGAAGGAGGTTTTCACTCAAAATCTCACGATACATGGCCACATTCATTCTTTCCTTTACACGGATCAGTCGTCCTGGTCCCTTTGCAGAAAAACAGCCCCAAAGCATGATGTTTCCACCCCCATGCTTCACAGTAGGTATGATGTTCTTTGGATGCAACTCAGCATTCTTTGTCCTCCAAACACGACGAGTTGAGTTTTTACCAAAAAGTTCTATTTTGGTTTCATCTGACCATATGACATTCTCCCAATCCTCTTCTGGATCATCCAAAAGCACTCTAGCAAAGTTCAGACAGGCCTGGACATGTACTGGCTTAAGCAGGGGGACACGTCTTGCACTGCAGGATTTGAGTCCCTGGCGGCGTAGTGTGTTACTGATGGTAGGCTTTGTTACTTTGGTCCCAGCTCTCTGCAGGTCATTCACTAGGTCCCCCCGTGTGGTTCTGGGATTTTTGCTCACTGTTCTTGTGATCATTTTGACCCCACGGGGTGAGATCTTGCGTGGAGCCCCAGATCGAGGGAGATTATCAGTGGTCTTGTATGTCTTCCATTTCCTAATAATTGCTCCCACAGTTGATTTCTTCAAACCAAGCTGCTTACCTATTGCAGATTCAGTCTTCCCAGCCTGGTGCAGGTCTACAATTTAGTTTCTGGTGTCCTTTGACAGCTCTTTGGTCTTGGCCATAGTGGAGTTTGGAGTGTGACTGTTTGAGGTTGTGGACAGGTGTCTTTTATACTGATAACAAGTTCAAACAGGTGCCATTAATACAGGTAACGAGTGGAGGACAGAGGAGCCTCTTAAAGAAGAAGTTACAGGTCTGTGAGAGCCAGAAATCTTGCTTGTTTGTAGGTGACCAAATACTTATTTTCCACCATAATTTGCAAATAAATTCATAAAAAATCCTACAATGTGATTTTCTGGATTTTTTTTCTCAATTTGTCTGTCATAGTTGACGTGTACCTATGATGAAAATTACAGGCCTCATCTTTTTAAGTGGGAGAACTTGCACAATTGGTGGCTGACTAAATAGTTTTTTTCCCCACTGTAGCTTCCATTAGGAGGAAGTGGTCTAGGTCTATTCTAGTATTGTGTCATATCGTCTATCAATTATTTATCAATGCATAAGGTGAATATAAAACCAAGCTATCGTGAACGTCAGTGTCATATTAATAATATGCATGGATGCTATAGTTGTATGAATGTGTCACCATGCAAGCCTGCTCATTGGAAATACAACACCAGCAGTCCTAATGCAATGCAATATTATCTTCACAGTGAAACACCACTATTCTGGCTATTTATCATTCTTAAACAGTAACATTATTCTTTTTTGGTTCAGCCTCTGTGCAATGCATGAAAGCTTACCTGTCATACGTCCACAACGATGTAGCCGCAGACCAAGCAATTAGCAAGAGGAGATTATTCTGGTCGGTGTCAGGTTAATTCACTAACAGGTACTGAGAAAATCGATTCTGTTACTTGTTTACTTATTTGTGTTATACAGTGGGGAAAAAAAGTATTTAGTCAGCCACCAATTGTGCAAGTTCTCCCACTTAAAAAGATGAGAGAGGCCTGTAATTTTCTTCATAGGTACACGTCAACTATGACAGACAAACTGAGGGAAAAAATCCAGAAAATCACATTGTAGGATTTTTAATGAATTTATTTGCAAATTATGGTGGAAAATAAGTATTTGGTCACCTACAAACAAGCAAGATTTCTGGCTCTCACAGATCTGTAACTTCTTCTTTAAGAGGCTCCTCTGTCCTCCACTCGTTACCTGTATTAATGGCACCTGTTTGAACTTGTTATCAGTATAAAAGACACCTGTCCACAACCTCAAACAGTCACACTCCAAACTCCACTATGGCCAAGACCAAAGAGCTGTCAAAGGACACCAGAAACTAAATTGTAGACCTGCACCAGGCTGGGAAGACTGAATCTGCAATAGGTAAGCAGCTTGGTTTGAAGAAATCAACTGTGGGAGCAATTATTAGGAAATGGAAGACATACAAGACCACTGATAATCTCCCTCGATCTGGGGCTCCACGCAAGATCTCACCCCGTGGGGTCAAAATGATCACAAGAACAGTGAGCAAAAATCCCAGAACCACACGGGGGGACCTAGTGAATGACCTGCAGAGAGCTGGGACCAAAGTAACAAAGCCTACCATCAGTAACACACTACGCCGCCAGGGACTCAAATCCTGCAGTGCAAGACGTGTCCCCCTGCTTAAGCCAGTACATGTCCAGGCCTGTCTGAACTTTGCTAGAGTGCTTTTGGATGATCCAGAAGAGGATTGGGAGAATGTCATATGGTCAGATGAAACCAAAATATAACTTTTTGGTAAAAACTCAACTCGTCGTGTTTGGAGGACAAAGAATGCTGAGTTGCATCCAAAGAACACCATACCTAATGTGAAGCATGGGGGTGGAAACATCATGCTTTGGGGCTGTTTTTCTGCAAAGGGACCAGGACGACTGATCCGTGTAAAGGAAAGAATGAATGGGGCCATGTATCGTGAGATTTTGAGTGAAAACCTACTTCCATCAGCAAGGGCATTTAAGATGAAATGTGGCTGGGTCTTTCAGCATGACAATGATCCCAAACACACCGCCCGGGCAATGAAGGAGTGGCTTCGTAAGAAGCATTTCAAGGTCCTGGAGTGGCCTAGCCAGTCTCCAGATCTCAACCCCATAGAAAATCTTTGGAGGGAGTTGAAAGTCCGTGTTGCCCAGCGACAGCCCCAAAACATCACTGCTCTAGAGGAGATCTGCATGGAGGAATGGGCCAAAATACCAGCAACAGTGTGTGAAAACCTTGTGAAGACTTACAGAAAACGTTTGACCTGTGTCATTGCCAACAAAGGGTATATAACAAAGTATTGAGAAACTTTTGTTATTGACCAAATACTTATTTTCCACCAAAATTTGCAAATAAATTCATTAAAAATCCTACAATGTGATTTTCTGGATTTTTTTTCCTCATTTTGTCTGTCATAGTTGACGTGTACCTATGATGAAAATTACAGGCGTCTCTCATCTTTTTAAGTGGGAGAACTTGCACAATTGGTGGCTGACTAAATACTTTTTTTCCCCACTGTATATTACCATTCTGGGATAGTTCTTCATTCAATTGCTAGCAGTAGTTGCTCATGCTGCTACATTGGGTATAATGTGAACTGACTTAGCTAGCTAGCATGAAAGCTAGCTTTGTTGACGCTGGCAGCGTGACGATGCAGTTTCCTGTTTTAGGTTAGAGGTCACGTCGAAGTGCGTTCCACACTAGACAGTCTCTCTCAGGTGTTCTTCTTCGATGACATCATGGCGGTCCGCAAACAAAACATTTAAGTGCACGCCGCCAGCGACTGTACTGGAATGTTCAATCAATCATGATCTGTCCAATTCTGTACTACCATGAAAAAAATTTAAGAATCGTTCTAAACCAAATAAATCCCAAACTTCTACCACAACCTCCCTCCTCCCCAACTCCATTAAACTTGATCCACCCGTAGGATTGTTCAGCATGTCAACACCCATTTCAACAGTAACATCTGAATATTAACAATCTACCATTTCCAATGAACCAAGCTAATTTCACTTCCCCTACCTCTTTCTCTATGGCATTAGTCAGGGTGTAAGTGAGGCCCTGTGGTCTCATCCAACACTATCACCCCTTTCCACTCCAACACATCACTACTCTTGCTTCCTACCTTGGCCCTCTATCCTTTCTGTACTAGACGCTCCACTGCTTTCTGTATCATGATCTCTCTTCTTCCTGTGTCTTTCCACTACCGACCATTCCGGTCCTTGACCCTCATCCTCCCGCTCCATACCAACAGAACTGACAGCCATATTTTTCGCATTCCAGCACAGCTGTTGCTTCACCAACTTTTTCTCAATTTCCTCCATTTCGTCTGCACTACTTGCCGCCATTTCTGACCTCCAACCCTCTCTCCCCCAGCTAGCTTTATTCCTGGTCTTTTCTTCTACAACAACTTTCTGTCTTTCCTTGTTTACTAACTGTACATGTCATTCAATTGAGCGTCGTTCTCCGGCTAGTGCACTTGAGTGTTCCAAAGACGTCCACCTTCCTCTCCAGAGGGCCCTCTCAGGTGTTCTTCGAAGCTCATTTTGGAACGTGGCCGATAACCACGGTCATGGCCCGCCCCTTAAAGGGGAAGCTGAAAATGTGTCTCACCTAAAGACTAAAATATTTGGCGGTACATTGTGCTTGATTAAGCTTGAACACTCCGAAACTCTTATCATTGAACTTTTAGTAATTTCTTTAAAACACTCATACTTTTATTGTGCTCCTAAATGTCAACTTCTGTATGTCAGCGTTAGAGCCCTGAACTCTAATTATAAATAAGCTGCATCACTCAGCCTTTTGTGGCACTCTGTTGATTCTACAATATTCAGTTGTAGAACTCTATCTGTTTCTACTATTGTATCTAAATTATTTATACTGAACAAAAATATAAACGCAACATGCAACAATTTCAAAGATTTTACTGACTTACATTTACATTTTTAGTCATTTAGCAGATGCTCTTATCCAGAGCGACTTACAGTTAGTGCATACATTTTTTTATTTTATTTTTCATACCCCCCGTGGGAATTGAACCCACAACCCTGGCGTTGCAAACGCCATGCTCTACCAACTGAGCTACATCCCTGCCGGCCATTCCCTCCCCTTCCATGGACGACGCTGGGCCAATTGTGCGCCGCCCCATGGGTCTCCCGGTCGCGGCCAGCTACGACAGAGCCTGGATTCGAACCAGGATCTCTAGTGGCACAGCTAGCACTGCGATGCAGTGCCTTAGACCACTGCGCCACTCGGGAGGCACTGGACCCGGTTCATAGAGCAGATACACTGTTGGAACTCCGATTTAAGGTGTCCTAATAATCCTAAAGATTGGATGTTTTAGCCAGTTTATGCTTACTTCTATTATGACCTTACACTGAATAAGATGGAGTATGGTGTTAACATGACCGATGCCGTACTCTGCCTGAATAAGATGGAGTATGGTGTTAACATGACTGATGCCGTACTCTGCCTGAATAAGATGGAGTATGGTGTTAACATGACTGATGCCGTACTCTGCCTGAATAAGATGGAGTATGGTGTTAACATGACTGATGCCGTACTCTGCCTGAATAAGATGGAGTATGGTGTTAACATGACTGATGCCGTACTCTGCCTGAATAAGATTGAGTATGGTGTTAACATGACTGATGCCGTACTCTGCCTGAATAAGGATGGAGTATGGCGTTAACATGACTGGATGCCGTACTCTGCCTGAATAAATGGAGTATGGTGTTAACATGACTGAGGCCGTACTCCTGCCTGAATAAGCATGGAGTATGGTGTTAACATGACTGATGCCGTACTCTGCCCATTGCCCAAGATGGCGTATGGTTAAATGATGATGCCGTACCTGCCTAATTGCCAACTCCGTTTAATATTGAATTATTAGTGTTCATGTAAATGTACTCGGACAGTTTCAGTATGCACAACAGTTTAGCTCTCCTTGTCTCCTGTATGAAATGTTATTTGTCACATGCTTGGTAAATAACAGGTGTAGCCTAATCGTTTACTTACAGACCTTCCCCACAACGCAGAGAGGAAAATAGAGAAATAATAAGACCTTCCCCACAACGCAGAGAGGAAAATAGAGAAATAATAAGACCTTCCCCACAACGCAGAGAGGAAAATAGAGAAATAATAAGACCTTCCCCACAACGCAGAGAGGAACATGGAGAAATCATAAGACCTTCCCCACAACGCAGAGAGGAAAATTGAGAAATAATAAGACCTTCCCCACAACGCAGAGAGGAAAATAGAGAAATCATAAGATGAGGAATAAATCCACAATCCGTAACGATAACGTGGCTATATGCACAGAGTACCAGTACCGAGTCCATGTGCAGAGGTACCAGGTCATTTACCTCTAGACCTCTCCAGCAGGCTTTGATTCTGGATGTTGAGGCCTCCAGCAGTCTGATTCTGGAGGTTGAGGCCTCCAGCAGTCTGATTTTGGAGGTTGAGGCCTCCAGCAGTCTGATTCTGGAGGTTGGGGCCTCCAGCAGTCTGATTCTGGAGGTTGGGGCCTCCAGCAGTCTGATTCTGGAGGTTGAGGCCTCCAGCAGTCTGATTCTGGAGGTTGAGGCCTCCTTCGGTGAGTCCCTAAAGTAGGGCCCTACTAGAGCATGAACCCAGTTGACCTGGTCAGTTTGTCATCAGGGGTTCTTGTTATGATAACCTACGTTCTCTGAATAACAGACATGTTCTTGTTGAGTATGGGATTTTGAAATGACTTGTGTAATATTTTGGAATGTGTTGACATGAATTGTATTAGTTTACTTTGTGTGAAGTACAGATCGTTCCCTTGGTAGAGCTCCTATGTGTTCCCTCACTGTGCTGCTCTGCAGCCTGGCCCGAGGAACTCAGAGAGCAGAGCTCTACAGACTGCAGCCTGGCTGATTAAAGACCGTCAGTCAGAGCAATATAGCATTGTGTCAACCAGACAGCCAGTCAGAGAGCAGCATTGTGTCAACCAGACAGCCAGTCAGAGAGCAGCATTGTGTCAACCAGACAGCCAGTCAGAGAGCAGCATTGTGTCAACCAGACAGCCAGTCAGAGAGCAGCATTGTTCAACCAGACAGCCAGTCAGAGAGCGCATTGTGTCAACCCAGGACAGCCAGTCAGAGAGCAGCATTGTTTCAAACCAGACAGCCAGTCAGAGAGCAGCATTGTGTTCAAACCAGACAGCCAGTCAGAGAGCAGCATTGTGTCAACCAGACAGCCAGTCAGAGACAGCATTGTTTCAACCGAACAGCCAGTCAGAGAGCAGCATTGTGTCAACCAGACAGCCAGTCAGAGAGCAGCATTGTGTCAACCAGACAGCCAGTCAGAGAGCAGCATTGTTTCAAGCTGAAAAATAAGCTTTTTTTTTGTGACCAACTTTTTATTTGGTTTTGTCCTTTTTATTTTTCAGGGGGGGGGTACAAAGATAAATGTATACAAAGATAACCCATCCACCCCCCCCCCCCCCCCCTCAGTCCCCACCCTCCCTCACACCCCACCCAGAAACCATGCTTCCCCCACCTCCCTGACCTGAAGAAAGCATGCCCCCAATCCCACCCAGCAACCGAGGTAGGTTGCTTATCAGTAATGTAAAATAATCTGCTTCTAATTAAAATTCTTAACATTCCTCCCATACCGTTAAGTTTTGCCAAAGGTCTTGGTGGATTTTAAGTCCTCGGTCTCAATGAAGCTACATCATCCTGTTCTGCATGGCAGCACCTCATACACAGGCAGCTGTCTACGAACACAAAAACAAACAAGGTTTTTCATTCTTGAAAATGCTCTGCTGGCAGTGGAAACCTTTAGCTCTGCTGGCAGTGGAAACCTTTAGCTCTGCTGGCAGTGGAAACCTTTAGCTCTGCTGGCAGTGGAAACCTTTAGCTCTGCTGGCAGTGGAAACCTTTAGCTCTGCTGGCAGTGGAAACCTTTAGCTCTGCTGGCAGTGGAAACCTTTAGCTCTGCTGGCAGTGGAAACCTTTAGCTCTGCTGGCAGTGGAAACCTTTAGCTCTGCTGGCAGTGGAAATCCTTTAGCTCTGCTGGCAGTGGAAATCTTTAGCTCTGCTGGCAGTGGAAACCTTTAGCTAAACAGAACAGACATGCTTATACATCAGGTTCTGCTCATTAACAGAACAGACATGCTTATACATCAGGTTCTGCTCATTAACAGAACAGACATGCTTATACATCTGGTTCTGCTCATTAACAGAACAGACATGCTTATACATCCGGTTCTGCTCATTAACAGAACAGACATGCTTATACATCCGGTTCTGCTTGTACCTTGATCTATTACTCTGTGATTTCACCACCTTCTGATGTAAAGAGGATGCAGCGTGTCTGAATGGAACATCAGTGTGTTGTCTTGGTTGATTAAATAAAGCTCTTATCATCCCTGCTTCTTCTGATTACGCTGTTGATGACTAATAGATGATTTAAAACAGAATGTGATAAACTGTTTAGAAGGGTTTTAAATGATCAATCTGAAGGAGTGGTCAATGGCAGAGAGACATACAGAAAGATGGGAACACACACACACTGTTTAGACTCCATCAAAGCAGAGCTAACTGTCAGCACGGTAACTTAAGAGGAGTCTGTCTGTGTGTGTTATACCCTTTAGACAGACTTTACAGTATGCTGCCTGTAAAACAACAATCATACAAACTACAGTATGCTGCCTGTAAAACAACAATCATACAAACTACAGTATGCTACCTGTAAAACAACAATCATACAGACTTTACAGTATGCTGCCTGTAAAGCAACAATCATACAAACTACAGTATGCTACCTGTAAAACAACAATCATACAGACTACAGTATGCTACCTGTAAAACAACAATCATACAGACTACAGTATGCTACCTGTAAAACAACAATCATACAGACTTTACAGTATGCTGCCTGTAAAACAACAATCATACAGACTACAGTATGCTACCTGTAAAACAACAATCATACAGACTACAGTATGCTGCCTGTAAAACAACAATCATACAGACTACAGTATGCTACCTGTAAAACAACAATCATACAGACTTTACAGTATGCTGCCTGTAAAACAACAATCATACAGACTTTACAGTATGCTGCCTGTAAAACAACAATCATACAGACTTTACAGTATGCTGCCTGTAAAACAACAATCATACAGACTTTACAGTATGCTGCCTGTAAAACAACAATCATACAGACTACAGTATGCTGCCTGTAAAACAACAATCATACAGACTTTACAGTATGTTGCCTGTAAAACAACAATCATACAAACTACAGTATGCTGCCTGTAAAACAACAATCATACTAACTACAGTATGCTGCCTGTAAAACAACAATCATACAGACTTTACAGTATGCTGCCTGTAAAACAGCAATCATACAGACTTTACAGTATGCTGCCTGTAAAACAGCAATCATACATACTTTACAGTATGCTGCCTGTAAAACAACATACACACTTTACAGTATGCTGCCTGTAAAACACACATCCTTTACGGTATGCTGCCTGTAAAACAAAAATAATACATCCTTTACGGTATGCTGCCTGTAAAACAACAATCATACAGACTTTACAGTATGCTGCCAGGAAAACAACAATCATACAGTCCCATTTTTACCACATTTTTAGGAGTAGACATGGGCCGATGGTGGTTTAGGAGTAGGCATGGGCCGATGGTGGTTTAGGAGTAGGCATGGGCCGATGGTGGTTTAGGAGTAGGCATGGGCCGATGGTGGTTTAGGAGTAGGCATGGGCCGATGGTGGTTTAGGAGTAGGCATGGGCCGATGGTGGTTTAGGAGTAGGCATGGGCCGATGGTGGTTTAGGAGTAGGCATGGGCCGATGGTGGTTTAGGAGTAGGCATGGGCCGATGGTGGTTTAGGAGTAGACATGGGCCGATGGTGGTTTAGGAGTAGACATGGGCCGATGGTGGTTTAGGAGTAGACATGGGCCGATGGTGGTTTAGGAGTAGGCATGGGCCGATGGTGGTTTAGGAGTAGGCATGGGCCGATGGTGGTTTAGGAGTAGGCATGGGCCGATGGTGGTTTAGGAGTAGGCATGGGCCGATGGTGGTTTAGGAATAGACATGGGCCGATGGTGGTTTAGGAGTAGACATGGGCCGATGGTGGTTTAGGAGTAGACATGGGCCGATGGTGGTTTAGGAGTAGACATGGGCCGATGGTGGTTTAGGAGTAGGCATGGGCCGATGGTGGTTTAGGAGTAGGCATGGGCCGATGGTGGTGGACGTCTATTTTAATAAATCCATTCAATATACACCATCACAAAGAAATCCATTATTAATTTTTTTAGACAGGTCCTAAGAAACATAAGACTAATAAAATGTATTTTCAAAAGAATAGACTTATTATATTAATAGGAATATTTTGCCTTTACGCGATCTAGCAAAAATGATAGACCTCCATTTGATTTGGGCTACATTCTATCATGCTAAATGTTTCTGATCAGTACTAAATCAGCTATTCCACCTCCACTTATTTGCCCAGCCAGAAACCAATGAACCAAATAGCCTATACAGACGGAGATTCAGTGAAGCAAAATCACATTGATTAAGACAAGTCAAGAGGCTTCACTTGATAAAAAAATAATCCACTTGATAAACTACGAAACACGCTAGCAAACTGTTCTGATCTGTGCTAAGAAATGAGCCAACTAAACAAGATGATCATTGGCAACACTCACCCCAGCTAACCTTTCCACAGCCTAATTGTAGCCTAACCAATATCCAAAATGGAGATTCAGTGAAAATAAAAATCAGACATTGATTGGTTTTTCAAGATGAGTCCCCACGCTTGTTTCAAAGCAGCACGAAACAGTGCTGAAATAGTTTAACACGCAGGGTAGGCTATTGCTTCAAATCCTATTATAACAATTGGATGACTTTGGAAGTTTCGTAAAGCAACAATGTGTTGCCTTCAATGGCATCAGTCTAATTTATTCCAATGTATCTGTCATTCAGTGATATTTATTCCCACAGTCATTCTTTATGGATCCAGTTGTGGTCAGAAAACAGTGCTATGTGAAGAGATGAAGTGAAGTGACGCCTCACAAAGTTTACAACTGCATAGTAGTAACCTATAGGGCGGCAGGTAGCTTAGTGGTTAAGAGCGTTGTGCCAGTAACCGAAAGGTCGCTGGTTCTAATCCCCGAGCAGACTAGGTGAAAAATCTGTCTGTGCCCTTGAGCAAGGCACTTAACCCTAATTGCTCCTGTAAGTCGCTCTGGATAAGAGCGTCTGCTAAATGACTAATTATTATTATTATAACCGGCGCTGCCTAGCAATCATCAAGATCTTAAGAGCGTGCCAATGCCACCTCAGCATTACGGCTACGTTTCATACTGAGCCCTAGGCGGAACTTTACCGCCATCATGACTAGGTCGTCTCATTACGGCTACGTTTCATACTGAGCCCTAGGCGGAACTTTACCGCCATCATGACTAGGTCGTCTGGTGGAAATAAATGTAGAGGCTTTGTTGGCAGGATGCAAAAAGTTGGCGGGAAAACGTCCTGGTTTGAAAGGTGTATTAGTGTGTTAGTGGGGGGGATGGGAGGGAATGGTTCAAGGTTATCTGAGGGAAAAGTCCTGTTGGAGCTCTGCGTTTTTCCAGTTTCAGGCTCTTTCATCCTCTACCAGGATTCCTTGTTTTTTGTGAATTTCTTGAACTGCTAAGAAAACCCCTACCATGAACCTCTCCAGCCTGCACTAGAACCAGGGGCTCGGACAGTACACCCAGCACGGAACCAGGGGCTCGGACAGTACACCCAGCACGGAACCAGGGCTCAGACAGTACACCCAGCACGGAACCAGGGGCTCGGACAGTACACCCAGCACGGAACCAGGGGCTCGGACAGTACACCCAGCACGGAACCAGGGGCTCGGACAGTACACCCAGCACGGAACCAGGGGCTCGGACAGTACACCCAGCACGGAACCAGGGGCTCGGACAGTACACCCAGCACGAACCAGCACAGCACGGAACCAGGGGCTCGGACAGTACACCCACCAGCCGGAAACCAGGGGGCTCGGACAGTACACCCAGCACGGAACCAGGGCTCGGACAGTACACCCAGCACGGAACCAGGGGCTCGGACAGTACACCCAGCACGGAACCCAGGGGCGCGGGACAGGTACACCCCAGCACGGAACCAGGGGCTCGGACAGTACACCCAGCACGGAACCAGGGGCTCGGACAGTACACCCAGCACGGAACCAGGGGCTCGGACAGTACACCCAGCACGGAACCAGGGGCTCGGACAGTAGCTCAGTATTTCAATGATGAAAGGGTCAAAATGCAATGATAAAAATATGTTCTGTGATCCTCTGCTCTGGCCCAGGACCCAGGCCCCAGGCCTACCCCCTGGAGGGAGTCTGACTAAGTGGACAAATACACAATCACAGAGGCATATTTTGATATATTTTATGTTGATGTAGATGACTATATATGTAGATGGCTATATATGTAGATGTCTATATACAGTGGGGAGAACAAGTATTTGATACACTGCCGATTTTGCAGTTTTTCCTACTTACAAAGCATGTAGAGGTCTGTAATTTTTATCATAGGTACACTTCTATTGGATCAAAAATCCAGAAAATCACACTGTATGATTTTTAAGTAATTAATTTGCATTTTATTGCATGACATAAGTATTTGATACATCAGAAAAGCAGAACTTAATATTTGGTACAGAAACCTTTGTTTGCAATTACAGAGATCATACGTTTCCTGTAGGTCTTGACCAGGTTTGCACACATTGCAGCAGGGATTTTGGCCCAGTCCTCCATACAGACCTTCTCCAGATCCTTCAGGTTTCGGGGCTGTCGCTGGGCAATACAGACTTTCAGGAAGAACATTTTCAGCTTCCAGGAATTGTGTACTGATCCTTGCGACATGGGGCCGTGCATTATGGTCCTCTGTCCTCTGTGGTCCTCTGTAGCTCAGCTGGTAGAGCACGGCGCTTGTAACGCCAAGGTAGTGGGTTCGATCCCCGGGACCACCCATACACAAAAAAATGTATGCACGCATGACTGTAAGTCGCTTTGGATAAAAGCGTCTGCTAAATGGCATATTATATTATTATTATATTATATATTATCATGCTGAAACATGAGGTGATGGCAGCTGATGAATGACACGACAATGGGCCTTAGGATCTTGTCACAGTATCTCTTTGTCCGTAGCTTATGCCTGCCCATACCATAACCCCACCGCCCTCATGGGGCACTCTGTTCACAACGTTCAGCAAACCGCTCGCCCACACGACGCCATACACGGTTCTGCCATCTGCTCGGTACAGTTGAAACCGGGATTCATCCATGAAGAGCAAACTTGCCAGTGGCCATAGAAGGTGAGCATTTGCTCGCTGAAGTCGGTTACGACGCCGAACTGCAGTCAGGTCAAGACCCTGGTGAGGACAACGAGCACGCAGATGAGCTTCCCTGAGACGGTTTCTGACAGTTTGTGCAGACTTCGGTTGTGCAAACCCACAGTTTCATCAGCTGGGTGGCTGGTCTCAGACGATCCCGCAGGTGAAGAAGCCGGATGTGGAGGTCCTGGGCTGGCGTGGTTACACGTGGTCTGCGGTTGTGAGGCCGGTTGGACGAACTGCCAAATTCTCTAAAACGACGTTAGAGAAATGAACATTACATTCTCTGGCAACAGCTCTGGTGGACATTCCTGCAGTCAGCATGCCAATTGCGCGCTCCCTCAAAACTTGAAACATCTGTGGCATTGTGTTGTGTGACAAAACTGGCCTTTTATTGTTCCCAGCACAAGGTGCGCCTGTGAAATGATCATGCTGTTTAATCAGCTTCTTGATATGCCACACCTGTCAAGTGGATGGATTATCTTGGCTAAGGAGAAATGCTCACTAACTGGGATGTAAACAAGTTTGTGCACAAAATTTGAGAGAGATACGTTTTTTGTTCGTATGTAAAGTTTCTGGGATCTTTTATTTCAGCTCATGAACCGGGACCAACACTTTACATGTTGTGTTTCTGTTTTTGTTCAGTATAGTAGTATATTGAGCTAAATGTTTCAATGGGGATTGTTTTGTTTCCATTCAACCTGGAAAGGATCATCAATGAATACTCTGTTACCCTACTATCACTTTCTAATCTCTGCTGTGTGTTTGGAGGCCTTCAGACATACTGTTAATGCCCTACTATCACATTATACATGGTCTGCTAACCCTAAATCTGCTGTTAACCCTAAATCTGCTGTGTGTTAACCCTAAATTGTTCATAACAAAACCCTTTGATATTGCCAACCACTTTAATAACTTTTTTGTTGAAAAGATTAGCAAATTTAAGCATAACATGCAAACAACAAACACTGAGCCTTCATATTCATACATAATGGACCAAATAATGAAAGACAAGCACTGTAGTTTTGAGTTCCACAAAGTGGGTGTGAAAGAGGGGAGAAACTTGTTGCTATCTATAAATAAAGACAAGCCACCTGGTACCGACAACCTGGATGGTAAATTGCTGAGGTTGGTAGCGGAATACATTGTGACTCCTGTCTTCCACATCTTCCATTTAAGCCTAGAAGACGGTGTGTGCCCTCAGACATGAAGGGAGGCAAAGGTCCTTCCACTACCCAAGAATAGCAGAGCACCCTTTAATGGTTCAAACAGCTGACCAATCAGCCTGTAACAAGTGCTTAGCAAACTTCTGGAAACAAATGTGTTTGATCAAATACAAAGTTATTTTACAGAAAACAAATTAACAACAGACTTTCAGCATGCTTAACATGACTGACACAAATGACTGATGATTGGCTGAAAGAAATAGAGCCATGACTACATGGACCCCTCTGCCACCCCAGTAGAGCCATGACTACATGGACCTCTCTGCCACCCCAGTAGAGCCATGACTACATGGACCTCTCTGCCACCCCAGGTAACTCAAGCCAGCAATAAAACCAAAAACCAGATAAAATAACACCTGACTGCACAAAGGGCACTGAAGAGAAGCAGCCATTTGATATATCTGGTATTGTAATTTACACTGTTATGTATTAGACCTAGATAGTGTGTGTGTGTACTGACATGTAGGCTATGTGTGATGTTTTACATTTATGTATTTCAGTCCTTAAATAATAATGTTGTGTGTTATGTCATGTTTCATCCTAATAAATACCAGATCTGCTGTGTCAACACTAACCCTAAATGTGCTGTGTTGACCCCAACCCTAAATCTACTCTGTTAACCCCAACCCTAAATCTACTCTGTTAACCCCAACCCTAAATCTACTCTGTTAACCCCAACCCTAAATCTACTCTGTTAACCCCAACCCTAAATCTACTCTGTTAACCCCAACCCTAAATCTACTCTGTTAACCCCAACCCTAAATCTACTCTGTTAACCCCAACCCTAAATCTACTCTGTTAACCCTAAATGTGCTGTGTGTTGCAGGTGGAGGAGGGCAGCAGGGCAGCAGCGGTCAGCCTCCAGGTTGGAGACGAGATGGTGAACATCAACCAGGTCCCTCTGAGCGGTTACAGGCAGGAGGCCATCTGCCTGGTCAAGGGATCATACAAGACCCTGAATTTGGTGGTCAAGAGGTAGGAGAGCTGCTCTTATCCCCCTGGCTGCCCCTCCAGGTAACCGGTCCCTGGACTATCACTGAGCCTGCTCTGCACAGTGTGGGTCTGTCTGGATCGGGGACTATGGCTAGGGCTGAGGCTCAGTCTGCTACAGGGCTGTGCTAGCAGGCTGGTGTGGAGAGTTCAGGGTTGTTGACACAGTTTCCAGCAGCATTGATCAAGATGAAAGAAGGAAGTGAGAGGACATTTTGATGTAAAATCAAATCACATTTTATTGGTCACATGCGCCGAATACAACAGGTGCAGACATTACAGTGAAATGCTTACTTACAGCCCTTAAACAACAGAGCATTTATTTTTAACAAAAAATGCAGAGTGCAGAGTCAATGTGCGGGGGCACCGGCTAGTTGAGGTAGTTGAAGTAATATGTACATGTGGTAGAGTTAAAGTGACTATGCATACATAATTAACAGAGTAGCAGTAGCGTAAAAAGGATGGGGTGGGGGGGCAGTGCAAATAGTCCGGGTAGCCATGATTAGCTGTTCAGGAGTCTTATGGCTTGGGGGTAGGAGCTGTTGAGAAGTCTTTTGGATCTAGACTTGGCACTCCGGTACCGCTTGCCGTGCGGTAGCAGAGAGAACAGTCTATGACTAGGGTGGCTGGGGTCTTTGACAATTTTGAGGGCCTTCCTCTGACACCACCTGGTATAGAGGTCCTGGATGGCAGGAAGCTTGGCCCCAGTGATGTACTGGGCCGTATGCACTACCCTCTGTAGTGCCTTGCGGTCGGAGGCCAAGCAGTTGCCATACCAGTCAGGATGCTCTCGATGGTGCAGCTGTAGAATTTGTTGAGGATCTGAGGACCCATGCCAAATCTTTTCAGTCTCCTGAGGGGGAATAGGCTTTGTCGTGCCCTCTTCACGACTGTCTTGGTGTGTTTGGACCATGATAGTTTGTTGGTGATGTGGACACCAAGGAACTTGAAGCTCTCAACCTGTTCCACTACAGCCCCGTCGATGAGAATGGGGGCGTGCTCAGTCCTCTTTTTTTTCCTGTAGTCCACAATCATCTCCTTTGTCTTGGTCACGTTGAGGGAGAGGTTGTTGTCCTGGCACCATACGGCCAGGTCTCTGACCTCCTCTCTATAGGCTGTCTCATCGTTGTCGGTGATCGGGCCTACCACTGTTGTGTCGTCGGCAAACTTAATGATGGTGTTGGAGTCGTGCCTGGCCATGCAGTCATGGGTGAACAGGAGTACAGGAGGGGACTGAGCACGCACCCCTGAGGGGCCCCCGTGTTGAGGATCAGTGTGGCAGATGTGTTGTTACCTACCCTTACCACCTGGGGGCGGCCCGTCAGGAAGTCCAGGATCCAGTTGCAGAGGGAGGTGTTTAGTCCCAGGATCCTTAGCTTAGTGATGAGCTTTGAGGGCACTATGGTGTTGAATGTTGAGCTGTAGTCAATGAATAGCATTCTCACGTAGGTGTTCCTCTTGTCCAGGTGGGAAAGGGCAGTGTGGAGTGCAATAGAGATTGCGTCATCTGTGGATCTGTTGGGGCGGTATGCAAATTGGAGTGGGTCTAGGGTTTCTGGGATAATGCTGTTGATGTGAGCCATGACCAGCCTTTCAAAGCACTTCATGGCTACAGACGTGAGTGCTACGGGTCGGTAGTTATTTTGGCAGCTAATCTTAGTGTTCTTGGGCACAGGGACTATGGTGGTCTGCTTGAAACATGTTGGTATTACAGACTCAGTCAGGGACATGTTGAAAATGTCAGTGAAGACACTTGCCAGTTGGTCAGCACATGCTCGGAGTACACGTCCTGGTAATCCGTCTGGCCCTGCGGCCTTGTGAATGTTGACCTGCTTAAAAGTCTTACTCACATCGGCTACGGAGAGCGTGATCACATAGTCATCCGGAACAGCTGGTGCTCTCATGCATGCTTCAGTGTTGCTTGCCTCGAAGCGAGCATAGAAGTGGTTTAGCTCGTCTGGTAGGCTTGTGTCACTGGGCAGCTCGCGGCTGTGCTTCCCTTTGTAGTCTGTAATAGTTTTCAAGCCCTGCCACATCCGACGAGCGTCAGAGCCAGTGTAGTACGATTCAATCTTAGTCCTGTATTGACTCTTTGCCTGTTTGATGGTTCGTCTGAGGGCATAGCGGGATTTCTTATAAGCGTCTGGGTTAGAGTCCCACTCCTTGAAAGCGGCAGCTCTACCCTTTAGCTCAGTGCGGATGTTTCCTGTAATCCATGGCTTCTGGTTGGGGTATGTACGTACGGTCACTGTGGGGACGACATCATCGATGCACTTATTGATGAAACCAGTGACTGATGTGGTGTACTCCTCAATGCTATCTGAAGAATCCCGGAACATGTTCCAGTCTGTGCTAGCAAAACAGTCCTGTAGCTTAGCATCTGCGTCATCTGACCACTTTTTATTGACCGAGTCACTGGTGCTTCCTGCTTTAGTTTTTGCTTATAAGCAGGAATCAGGAGGATAGAGTTATGGTCAGATTTGCCAAATGGAGGGAGAGCTTTGTACGCGTCTCTGTGTGTGGAGTAAAGGTGGTCTAGAGTTTTTTTTCCTCTGGTTGCACATTTAACATGCTGGTAGAAATTAGGTAGAACGGATTTAAGTTTCCCTGCATTAAAGTCCCCGGCCACTAGGAGCGCTGCATCTGGATGAGCGTTTTCCTGTTGATTTATGGCCTTATACAGCTCATTCAGTGCAATCTTAATGCCAGCATCGGTTTGTGGTGGTAGATAGACAGCTATGAAAAATATAGATGAAAACTCTCTTGGTAAATAGTGTGGTCTACAGCTTATCATGAGATACTCTACCTCAGGCGAGCAAAACCTCGAGACTTCCTTAGTATTTGATTTTGTGCACCAGCTGTTGTTTACAAATATACACAGACCGCCACCCTTTGTCTTACCGGAGTCAGCCGTTCTATCCTGCCGATGTAGCGTATAGCCCGCTAGCTGTATGTTATCCATGTCGTCGTTCAGCCACGACTCGGTGAAACATAAGATATTACAGTTTTTAATGTCCCCTTGGTAGGATAACCGTAATCTTAGGTCATCCAATTTGTTCTCCAATGATTGAAGATTGGCTAATAGGATTGATGGAAGAGGCAGTTTACTCGCTCACCGTCGGATCCTTACAAGGCAACCCGACCTACGTCCACGATATCTCCGTCTCTTCCTCATGCGAATGACGGAGATTTGGGCCTTGTCGGGTGTCTGTATGATATCCTTCGCGGCCGCCTCGTTGAAGAAAAAATCTTCGTCCAATACGAGGTGAGTTATCGCTGTCCTGATATCCAGAAGCTCTTTTTGGTTATAAGAGACGATGGCAGAAACATTATGTACAGAATAAATTACAAATAACGCGGAAAAACACACATAATAGTACAATTGGTTAGAGGGCTGTAAAACGGCAGCCATCTTCTCCGGCGCTGTTCAATCTTCAGTATAGTATACCTGACCGGGCCCCACCCTGCCAGGTTTGGGAAAGGCCCCACCCTGCCAGGTATGGTTAAGGCCCCACCCTGCCAGGTTTGGTTAAGGCCCCACCCTGCCAGGTTTGGTTAAGGCCCCACCCTGCCAGGTTTGGTTAAGGCCCCACCCTGCCAGGTTTGGTTAAGGCCCCACCCTGCCAGGTTTGGTTAAGGCCCCACCCTGCCAGGTTTGGTTAAGGCCCCACCCTGCCAGGTTTGGTTAAGGCCCCACCCTGCCAGGTTTGGTTAAGGCCCCACCCTGCCAGGTTTGGGAAAGGCCCCACCCTGCCAGGTATGGTTAAGGCCCCACCCTGCCAGGTTTGGGAAAGGCCCCACCCTGCCAGGTATGGTTAAGGCCCCACCCTGCCAGGTTTGGGAAAGGCCCCACCCTGCCAGGTTTGGGAAAGGCCCCACCCTGCCAGGTTTGGGAAAGGCCCCACCCTGCCAGGTATGGTTAAGGCCCCACCCTGCCAGGTTTGGTTAAGCCCCCACCCTGCCAGGTATGGTTAAGGCCCCACCCTGCCAGGTATGGTTAAGGCCCCACCCTGCCAGGTATGGTTAAGGCCCCACCCTGCCAGGTATGGTTAAGGCCCCACCCTGCCAGGTTTGGGAAAGGCCCCACCCTGCCAGGTTTGGGAAAGGCCCCACCCTGCCAGGTTTGGGAAAGGCCCCACCCTGCCAGGTTTGGGAAAGGCCCCCGTTTGGGAAAGGCCCCACCCTGCCAGGTTTGGGAAAGGCCCCACCCTGCCAGGTTTGGGAAAGGCCCCACCCTGCCAGGTTTGGGAAAGGCCCCACCCTGCCAGGTTTGGGAAAGGGTCGATTGTTTGGTTGATAGGCTGTTGGTCGACCAATATTTATTTTAGTCGAGCAGTGGCAAAAAAAATAAACTAATCCATTGCGGAGGCAGAGGGGACGACAACCAGTATCACCAGTAGTATATTTACCCTTAATTACCATCGTTAATCATCTACATGTTTGTTTGGTTACGGTCATTTCTGTTGATGCATTCAATATATTATTATTCCAGTCTGACCGTTGTCATTGTAGGAGTGGACACGTTGTTTGCAGAGCCACAACCTAGGCTACACTTGTGAGAAACTAGTTTTGGTTTATTTCATTCCATTTACAAGTTGTCAATTAATTAATTGTCTTTTGTTTGGAGCGCTCCTGTCAATCTTGAGTAATTTTGATTAACCACATGACATTGATGTTGAGCTATGAAGACTTTAATATAAATGAAACTATTTAATGTAAATGTGTATATGAAAATCATAATTGGCATTCTCTATTTATTTATTTTATTTCACCTTTATTTAACCAGGTAAGTCAGTTGAGAACAAGTTCTCATTTACAACTGCGACCTGACCAAGATAAAGCAAAGCAGTGCGATAAAAACAACAACACAGAGTTACATATGGGGTAAACAAAACATAAAGTCAAAAATACAACAGAAAATATATATACAGTGTGTGCAAATGTAGCAAGTTATGGAGGTAAGGCAATAAATAGGCCATAGTGCAAAATAATTACAATTAGTATTAACACTGGAATGATAGATGTGCAGAAGATGATGTGCAAATAGAGATACTGGGGTGCAAAAGAGCAAAATAAATAACAATATAGGGATGAGGTAGTTGGGTGGGCTAATTACAGATGGGCTGTGTACAGGTGCAGTGATCGGTAAGGTGCTCTGACAACTGATGCTTAAAGTTAGTGAGGGAGATAAGTGTCTCCAGCTTCAGAGATTTTTGCAGTTCGTTCCAGTCATTGGCAGCAGAGAACTGGAAGGAATGGCGGCCAAAGGAGGTGTTGGCTTTGGGGATGACCAGTGAGTTATACCTGCTGGAGCGCAGACTACGGGTGGGTGTTGCTATGGTGACCAATGAGCTAAGGCGGGGATTTGTAAATGACAACGCCGAAGTCAAGGATCGGTAGGATAGTCAGTTTTACGGGGGCATGTTTGGCAGCATGAGTGAAGGAGGCTTTGTTGCGAAATAGGAAGCCGATTCTAGATTTAACTTTGGATTGGAGATTCTTAATGTGAGTCTGGAAGGAGAGTTTACAGTCTAACCAGACACCTAGGTATTTGTAGTTGTACACATATTCTAAGTCAGACCCGCCGAGAGTAGTGATTCTAGTCGGGTGGGCGGGGAGAGAGAGAGAGAGAGAGATTTGACCTGTCTGATGGTAATCTGCTCTGAACGACTCTCACATCCCCTTTCTCTCTGTCTCTTCCTGATTAGAGCATCTCCATTTGCATGGCTCCACTGGAAGCAGAGTTTATTCAAAAACACACTCCCTCCTGTTCTCTTTCTCACACGCACACATCACAAACCGTTCTAACCAAGGGTAGGAACCGGTTCCAGGGAACAAAACAGGAAAAAAATGAAATTATTTTGGGAACAGAACCCGAACGGGAAACGAAAGTCATCTATACTGTTCCGGAATAGAACCGTTATGTTAAAAACATGGGAACTGGTTAATAAAGTTATTTCAATTACGGCCATTTTTTTCCAGTCCCACAAAAAAACTAAACAAAGCGCCTATGCAAAGCCCTCACCCTGTCACGTATTCCAGCGTCTGCCTTCCATCACCCTGTCACGTATTCCAGCGTCTGCCTTCCCTCACCCTGTCACGGATTCCAGCGTCTGCCTTCCATCACCCTGTCACGGATTCCAGCGTCTGCCTTCCCTCACCCTGTCACGGATTCCAGCGTCTGCCTTCCATCACCCTGTCACGGATTCCAGCGTCTGCCTTCCCTCACCCTGTCACGGATTCCAGCGTCTGCCTTCCATCACCCTGTCACGGATTCCAGCGTCTGCCTTCCCTCACCCTGTCACGGATTCCAGCGTCTGCCTTCCATCACCCTGTCACGGATTCCAGCGTCTGCCTTCCCTCACCCTGTCACGTATTCCAGCGTCTGCCTTCCCTCACCCTGTCACGGATTCCAGCGTCTGCCTTCCAGCTGGAAGTCTTTACCAGTGTGTGTAGACTTCCTGCCCCTCCCCTCTGAAGCTAACTGGAGCCTGCTGACCACGTTACAAACGTAACTCAGAGATTAGGGAGAGATGATTAATTAGAAAAGAATGGATTTACTTTTTCAATGCTAGTTAAGGATACTATAGTTATCACGTGTCACATTGGATTTATTAACTACAAAAAGGTAAGACGTGAGAATGCTGTTTATTGACTACAGCTCAGCGTTCAACACCATAGTGTCCTCAAAGCTCATCACTAAGCTAAGGACCCTGGGACTAAACACCTCCCTCTGCAACTGGATCCTGGACTTCCTGACGGGCCGCCCCCAGGTGGTGAGGGTAGGCAACAACACCTCCGCCACACTGATCCTCAACACGGGGGCCCCAAAGGCATGTGTTAGTCCCCTCCTGTACTCCCTGTTCACCCATGACTCCAATTCCATCATCAAGTTTGCTGACAACCCGACGGTAGTAGGCCTGATAACCTACAGCGATGAGTCAGCCTATAGGGAGGAGGTCAGAGACCTGGCCGTGTGGTGCCAGGACAACAACCTCTCCCTCAATGTGAGCAAGACAAAGGAGCTGATTGTGGACTACAGGAAAAGGAGGGCCATTCACATCGACGGTTCAAGTTCCTTGGTGTCCACATCACTAAGGACCTATCATGGTCCAAACACACCAAGACAGTCGTGAAGAGGGCACGACAACGCTTATCCCCCTTCAGGAGACTGAAAGGATTTGGCCCTCGGATCCTCCTATTCCCCCTTCAGGAGGCTGAAAGGATTTGGCCCTCGGATCCTCCTATTCCCCCTTCAGGAGGCTGAAAGGATTTGGCCCTCGGATCCTCCTATTCCCCCTTCAGGAGGCTGAAAGGATTTGGCCCTCGGATCCTCCTATTCCCCTTCAGGAGGCTGAAAGGATTTGGCCCTCGGATCCTCCTATTCCCCCTTCAGGAGGCTGAAAGGATTTGGCCCTCGGATCCTCCTATTCCCCCTTCAGGAGGCTGAAAGGATTTGGCCCTCGGATCCTCCTATTCCCCCTTCAGGAGGCTGAAAGGATTTGGCCCTCGGATCCTCCTATTCCCCCTTCAGGAGGCTGAAAGGATTTGCTGAAGGATTCGCCCTCGGATCCTCCTATTCCCCCTTCAGGAGGCTGAAAGGATTTGGCCCTCGGATCCTCCTATTCCCCCCTCAGGAGGCTGAAAGGATTTGGCATGGGTCCCCAGATCCTCAAGAAGTTCTACAGCTGCACCATTGAGAGCATCCTGACTGGTTTTTGTTACTTTTGGTACATCTGTCAAATACACCTGTTCACCCTGCAATCATCCAGAAGGCGAGGTCAGTACAGGTGCATCAAAGCTGGGACCGAGAGAATGAAAAACAGCTGCTATCTCAAGGCCATCAGACCCAAGTCTGACACAAGTCATTTTTCCAACAATTGTTTACAGACAGATTATTTCACTTATAATTCACTGTATCACAATTCCAGTGGGTCAGAAGTTTACATAAACTAAGTTGACTGTGCCTTTAAACAGCTTGGAAAATTCCAGAAAATGATGTCATGGCTTTAGAAGCTTCTGATAGGCTAATTAACATAATTTGAGTCAATTGGAGGTGTACCTGTGGATGTATTTCAAGGCCTACCTTCAAACTCAGTGCCTCTTTGCTTGACATCATGGGAAAATCAAAAGAAATCAGCCAAGACCTCAGAAAAAAAATTGTAGACCTCCTTAAGTCTGGTTCATCCTTGGGAGTTTACCTAAAAGCACCTGGATGATCTTCAAGACTCTTGGAAGAATGTTCTATGGACAGAACTTTTGGACGACATGGGTCCCGTTATACCTGCCGATCATCTTTCTGTGGCTCACGGCTGGCTGGTCACGTCATCCTCCTGTGGCTCACGGCTGGGTGGTCACGTCATCCTCCTGTGGCTCACGGCTGGGTGGTCACGTCATCCTCCTGTGGCTCATGGCTGGGTGGTCACGTCATCCTCCTGTGTCTCATGGCTGGGTGGTCACGTCATCCTCCTGTGGCTCACGGCTGGGTGGTCACGTCATCCTCCTGTGGCTCATGGCTGGGTGGTCACGTCATCCTCCTGTGTCTCATGGCTGGGTGGTCACGTCATCCTCCTGTGGCTCACGGCTGGGTGGTCACGTCATCCTCCTGTGGCTCACGGCTGGGTGGTCACGTCATCCTCCTGTGTCTCATGGCTGGGTGGTCACGTCATCCTCCTGTGGCTCATGGCTGGCTGGTCACGTCATCCTCCTGTGGCTCAGGGCTGGGTGGTCACGTCATCCTCCTGTGGCTCACGGCTGGGTGGTCACGTCATCCTCCTGTGGCTCACGGCTGGGTGGTCACGTCATCCTCCTGTGGCTCTTGAGGAGCAGAGAAGTGGCAGGGCGCCATACAACCAGCCAGCCAACCGGAGAATGAATAAATAATTTCCCATGATACCTCATCAGGTTTCTCTACTCCGTTCAGACTCTGTTATATGACAGACATCTGTTCAGTTGGCCACTAGCCATCATCTGTAGATTAGTGGATAAGAGTTGTTTTAACTATGATACAAGGAGAAGTCATATGTCACTTGATGTAAGTTGCTACATATTTTTTTTTAAATATATATTATATTGCTTTATTTACTTGCAACATCAAACCAAGTGTCCAATAGAATCATGGAGTTGTGTGGCTTTATTGCAGTGAGTTACATGATGCCTGGTGCTGAATCCAATTAGACCTGGTAAAGCTCCTGACTGGTCCAGTCCACAGGGAGAGACTAGGGGAGGAGTTACCTGGCTGTCTGTTGGTCCAGCCCACAGGGGAGAGACTAGGGGAGGAGTTACCTGGCTGTCTGTTGGTCCAGTCCACAGGGAGAGACTAGGGGAGGAGTTACCTGGCTGTCTGTTGGTCCAGCCCACAGGGGAGAGACTAGGGGAGGAGTTACCTGGCTGTCTGTTGGTCCAGTCCACAGGGGAGAGACTAGGGGAGGAGTTACCTGGCTGTCTGTTGGTCCAGCCCACAGGGGAGCGACTAGGGGAGGAGTTACCTGGCTGTCTGTTGGTCCAGTCCACAGGGAGAGACTAGGGGAGGAGTTACCTGGCTGTCTGTTGGTCCAGTCCACAGGGGAGAGACTAGGGGAGGAGTTACCTGGCTGTCTGTTGGTCCAGTCCACAGGGGAGAGACTAGGGGAGGAGTTACCTGGCTGTCTGTTGTAGTTTGGCCTGTGTCCCAAATGGCCGGTCATAAGTAGTGCACTATTTAGGGAGTAGGCAGCCCAAGCTACCACACTATATATTACTGTGTTTAGCAGAGTCAGGTCCCTGCACACTGTCAGGCTGATGCCGCGGACAAAGGAGGCCCAGGTGTGAGGGGCTTTGGTTCGGCGGGTGCTCAGTGACTTGCTGGCTGGTTGGTATGTTACTCAGCCCAGGAATGTTGTTGTGGCCATCACGCTTCACCTCTCCCAGCCCCCCAGACCCAACCCCAGCCCTTTACCCCCCCCCGACCAGCCCCCCCCAGACCCAACCCCAGCCTTTACCCCCCCCCAGCCCCCCCAGAACCCAACCCCAGCCCTTTACCCCCCCCCCAGCCCCCAGACCCAACCCCAGCCCTTTACCCCCCCCAGCCCCCAGACCCAACCCCAGCCCTTTACCCCCCTCACGCCCCCAGACCCAACCCCAGCCCTTTGCCCCCCCCCCCAGCCCCCCAGACCCAACCCCAGCCCTTTACCCCCCCCAGCCCCCCAGACCCAACCCCAGCCCTTTACCCCCCCCAGCCCCCAGACCCAACCCCAGCCCTTTACCCCCTCAGCCCCCCCAGACCCAACCCCAGCCCTTTACCCCCCCCAGCCCAACCCCAGCCCTTTACCCCCCCAGCCCCCCAGACCCAACCCCAGCCCTTTACCCCCCCCAGACCCAACCCCAGCCCTTTACCCCCCTCAGCCCCCAGACCCAACCCCAGCCCTTTACCCCCCTCAGCCCCCCAGACCCAACCCCAGCCCTTTACCCCCCCAGCCCCCAGACCCAACCCCAGCCCTTTACCCCCCTCAGCCCCCCCAGAACCCAACCCCAGTCCTTACCCCCCCCAGCCCCCCAGACCCAACCCCAGCCCTTTGCCCCCCTCAGCCCCCCAGACCCAACCCCAGCCCTTTACCCCCCTCATGTCATATGGCCTTAGGTAGGTAGCCTATTGCTTGTTTCATAGGTTGAACACATGCTGTCTGGTGTGCATTCTTCCCTTTGATTTCCCCCTGTCTGTAATGCAGGCTTGAGGACTCAGTAAAGGTTGTTTTGTATTAAAGCCCTCCCATCAACTGTAGGTCAACACTAATCTTCTAGCCTGTCACCAGACCTCTTGTTTGGGTGCCAGGGAGAGTTTTAATCAAAGCCCAGTAGGTCAAGCCAGTGTAAGATAAGTTCGTTTTCTTCTCCTAACAGTTTCTGTTGTTAAAGATAGGTCAGTATATATATTCTCCAGATGGCCTGAAGAGGTTTTACCCAGACTGCACTTGCCCTTCTCTTAGGGGTCTTTCACACTGAATTGGTTTGGAGCGGTTTTTCAGAACTCTGTTGCATTTCTTCCCTTAGTTCAGTCCGTTTGGACTGGTGTGAACACTATCCGCACTCAGGAGCACACTAAACAACGCACCGTGGTTTGCTAAAAAAGGGTGGTTTCGGTCTGATTCAATTGCGGTTCGCTGCAGGTGAGAAGGAAGTCCGGACCAAACACAGGAACAGAGCCAGAGTAGAGCAGTATTATTGGTTGTTTGACTGGGAACAGAACCAGAGTAGAGCAGTATTATTGGTTGTTTGACTGGGAACAGAACCAGAGTAGAGCAGTATTGGCATAAAACTGGTTGGGATGGGATTTCAGGAGACGCTCCTCCTTGCAGCTTCCTGACTTCCTCCACGAGGCGGACGCTCCTCCTTGCAGCTTCCTGACTTCCTCCACGAGGCGGACGCTCCTCCTTGCAGCTTCCTGACTTCCCTCCACGAGGCGGACGCTCCTCCTGCAGCTTCCTGACTTCCTCCACGAGGCGGACTCTCCTCCTTGCAGCTTCCTGACTTCCTCCACGAGGCGGACGCTCCTCCTTGCAGCTTCCTGACTTCCTCCACGAGGCGGACGCTCCTCCTTGCAGCTTCCTGACTTCCTCCACGAGGCGGACGCTCCTCCTTGCAGCTTCCTGACCTCCTCCACGAGGCGGACGCTCCTCCTTGCAGCTTCCTGACTTCCTCCACGAGGCGGACGCTCCTCCTTGCAGCTTCCTGACTTCCTCCACGAGGCGGACGCTCCTCCTTGCAGCTTCCTGACTTCCTCCACGAGGCGGACGCTCCTCCTTGTAGCTTCCTGACTTCCTCCACGAGGCGGACGCTCCTCCTTGCAGCTTCCTGACTTCCTCCACGAGGCGGACGCTCCTCCTTGCAGCTTCCTGACTTCCTCCACGAGGCGGACGCTCCTCCTTGCAGCTTCCTGACTTCCTCCACGAGGCGGACGCTCCTCCTTGCAGCTTTCCACGAGGCGGACGCTCCTCCTTGCAGCTTCCTGACTTCCTCCGAGGCGGACGCTCCTCCTTGCAGCTTCCTGACTTCCTCCACGAGGCGGACGCTCCTCCTTGCAGCTTCCTGACTTCCTCCACGAGGCAGACGCTCCTCCTTGTAGCTTCCTGATGTTTTGTAGTCGCTGTTCCTCCAGCGTTCGTTCCTGAACCGCCTGTTGGACCTGTTGGGGCCTGTTGGGGCCTGTTGGACCTGTTGGGGCCTGTTGGACCTGTTGGACCTGTTGGGGCCTGTTGGACCTGTTGGGCCTGTTGGGGCCTGTTGGACCTGTTGGGGCCTGTTGGGGCCTGTTGGACCTGTTGGACCTGTTGGGGCCTGTTGGACCTGTTGGGCCTGTTGGGGCCTGTTGGACCTGTTGGGGCCTGTTGGGGCCTGTTGGACCTGTTGGGCCTGTTGGACCTGTTGGGGCCTGTTGGACCTGTTGGGCCTGTTGGACCTGTTGGGGCCTGTTGGACCTGTTGGGGCCTGTTGGGGCCTGTTGGACCTGTTGGGGCCTGTTGGGGCCTGTTGGACCTGTTGGACCTGTTGGGGCCTGTTGGACCTGTTGGGCCTGTTGGGGCCTGTTGGACCTGTTGGGGCCTGTTGGGGCTTGTTGGGCCTGTTGGGGCCTGTTGGACCTGTTGGACCTGTTGGGGCCTGTTGGACCTGTTGGGGCCTGTTGGACCTGTTGGGGCCTGTTGGACCTGTTGGGGCCTGTTGGACCTGTTGGGGCCTGTTGGGGCCTGTTGGGCCTGGACCAACTGGACGAACTGAGCTCAGCTCCTCCATGCTGATGCTGTGTAAACCTCAACCCTGATCTGACCTTGTTATCAACGTGCCCGTATTCTCCACCACGGTTACACAGATCAGACAGAATGATTAGCTCGGTTTCAAGGTTGTTTATTAATAAAATAATCAAAAGAAACGGTTAGGTCTCCCCCATGAGATCCTCTCCAGGATACCGTCTCCAACTACACAGAAGTTACCTTATTTCCCCCAGTCCTCTCCCACGAGATCCTCTCCAGGATACCGTCTCCAACTACTTCCCCCAGTCCTCCCCATCGAGATCCTCTCCAGGATACCGTCTCCAACTACACCTTACTTCCCCCAGACCTCCCTCGTGTGCTGCCCTTCTGGCAGCTTTATGGGCCTTGCACAGCTGGTGAGCAATCCGCCCTTAATTACTCCCCAGCTCCCAATCAGCCCCAGTTAGTCCTGTCCGGGGAGCCCGGCGAGACCTGGCACGTCCAGCAGATGGAGCCACGGCCTCGTGATGTATACTCCATCTGTTACCAGGCCTCGACGAGTCTCCCCCTGGTGGCTGACCTGCTGTACGCCACAGCGTATGTTTTATTTTATTTTTATTTCACCTTTATTTAACCAGGTAAGAAGCCAGTTGAGAACAACTTCTCATTTTCAACTGCGACCTGGCCACGATAAAGCAAAGCAGTGCGATAAAAACAACAACACAGAGTTACATATGGGGTAAAAATGTAGTAAGTTATGGAGGTAAGGCAATAAATAGGCCATAGTGCAAAATAATTACAATTTAGTATTAACACTGGAGTGATAGATGTGCAGAAGATGATGTGCAAATAGAGATACTGGGGTGCAAATGAGCAAAATAAATAACATCGTAAATAACAATATGGGGATGAGGTAGTTGGGTGGGCTAATTTCAGATGGGCTGTGTACAGGTGCAGTGATCGGTAAGCTGCTCTGACAACTGATGCTTAAAGTTAGTGAGGGAGATAAGTGTCTCCAGCTTCAGAGATTTTTGCAGTTCGTTCCAGTCATTGGCAGCAGAGAACTGGAAGGAATGGCGGCCAAAGGAGGTGTTGGCTTTGGGGATGACCAGTGAGAGATACCTGCTGGAACGCATACTACGGGTGGGTGTTGCTATGGTGACCAATGATCTAAGATAAGTTGGGGATTTGCCTATAAGTGATTTATAGATGACCTGGAGCCGGTGGATTTGGCGACGAATATGTAGTGAGGGCCAGCCAACGACAGCGTACAGGTCACAATGGTGGGTAGTATATGGGGCTTTGGAGACAAAACGGATGGCACTGTGATAGACTACATCCAATTTGCTGAGTAGAGTGTTGGAAGCTATTTTGTAAATGACATCGCCGAAGTCAAGGATCGGTAGGATAGTCAGTTTTACGAGGGCATGTTTGGCAGCATGAGTGAAGGAGGCTTTGTTGCAAAATAGGAAGCCAATTCTAGATTTAACTTTGGATTGGAGATTCTTAATGTGAGTCTGGAAGGAGAGTTTACGGTCTAACCAGACACCTAGGTATTTGTAGTTGTCCACATATTCTAAGTCAGACCCGCCGAGAGTAGTGATTCTAGTCGGGCGGGCGGGTGCAAGCAGCGTTCTATTGAAAAGCATGCATTTAGTTTTACTAGCGTTTTTAAGAGCAGTTGGAGGCTACGGAAAGAGTGTTGTATGGCATTGAAGCTCGTATGGAGGTTTGTTAACACAGTGTCCAATGAAGGGCCAGATGTATACAAAATGATGTCGTCTACGTAGAGGTGGATCTGAGAGTCACCAGCAGCAAGAGCGACATCATTGATATACACTGAGAAAAGTGTCGGCCCAAGAATTGAACCCTGTGGCACCCCCATAGAGACTGCCATAGGTCCAGACAACAGGCCCTCTGATTTGACACACTGAACTCTATCTGAGAAGTAGTTGGTGAACCAGGCGAGGCAGTCATTTGAGAAACCAAGGCTATTTAGTCTGCCGATAAGAATGCGGTGATTGACAGAGTCAAAAGCCTTGGCCAGGTCGATGAAGACGGCTGCACAGTACTGTCTTTTGGTTGGTGCAGAGCTGGTGGCTGGGGTAGGGGTAGCCAGGTGAAAAGCATGGCCAGCCGTAGCAAAATGCTTATTGAAATTCTCGATTATCGTAGATTTATCGGTGGTGACAGTGTTTCCTAGCCTCAGTGCAGTGGGTAGCTGGGAGAAGGTGCTCTTATTCTGCCTTTCGAAATACTTTCGAAATGAGGGTGCCCATGTTTACGGATTTAGGGTTGTACCTGGTAGGTTCCTTGATAATTTGTGTGAGATTGAGGGCATCTAGTTTGGATTGTAGGACGGCCGGGGTGTTAAGCATATCCCAGTTTAGGTCACCAAGCAGTACGAACTCTGAGGATAGATGGGGGGCAATCAATTCACATATGGTGTCCAGGGCACAGCTGGGGGCTGAGGGGGGTCTGTAGCAAGCGGCAACAGTGAGAGACTTATTTCTGGAAAGGTGGATTTTTCGAAGTAGAAGCTCAAACTGTTTGGGCACAGACCTGGATAGTATGATAGAGCTCTGCAGGCTCTCTCTACAGTAGATTGCAACTCCGCCCCCTTTGGCAGTTCTATCTAGACGGAAAATGTTATAGTTGGGGATGGAAATTTCAGAATTTTTGGTGGCCTTCCTAAGCCAGGATTCAGACACTGCTAGAACATCAGGGTTGGCGGAGTGTGCTAACGCAGTGAATAACTCAAACTTAGGGAGAAGGCTTCTGATGTTAACGTGCAAGAAACCAATACTTTTACGGTTACAGAAGTCAACAAATGATAACGCCTGGGGAGTAGGAGTGAAACTGGGGGCTACAGGGCCTGGGTTAACCTCTACATCACCAGAGGAACAGACGAGGAATAGAATAAGGATACGGCTAAAGGCTTTAAGAACTGGTCTTCTAGTGCGTTGGGTACAGAGAAAAGGGGCAGATTTCTGGGCGTTGTAGAATAGATTCAGGGCATTATGTACAGACAAGGATATGAGTACAGTGGAGGTACACCTAAGCATTGGGTAACTATGAAAGAGATAACATCACTGGAGGTACCGATTGAGCCGGTCTCCGCGTGTATGGTTGAGCAGTCTGGCTATTTAGCAGTCTTATGGCTTGGGGGTAGAAGCTGTCTCTGAGCCTGTTGGTCTGAGAGACGATTATCCGTTACTGTTTGCTGGACGGTAGCAAAGGGAACAGTCTGTGGCTTGGGTGGCTTGAGTCTTTGGCAATTTTTAGGGCCTTCCTCTGACACTGCCTGGTATAGAGGTCCTGGGTAGCAGCGAGCTCGTCCCAAGTGATGTACTGGGCTATCCACACCATCCTCTGTAGCGCTTTGCGGTCAAGGGCGGTGCATTTGCCATACCAAGCAGTGATGCAGCCTGTCGATGGTGCAACTGTAGAATGTTTTTGAGGATCCGAGGGCCAAATCTTTTCAGCCTCCTGAGGTGTGGACCTTGTTAAGGTTCTTATTGACGTGGAGTTCTCAACCCGCTCCACTATCCACTCATCTTTTCAGTCTCCTGAGAGGGAATAGGCTTTGTCGTGCCCTCTTTTTTACATTTACATTTTAGTCATTTAGCAGACGCTCTTATCCAGAGCGACTTACAGGTAGTGAGTGCATACATTTTTCCATACTGGCCCCCCGTGGGAAACGAACCCACAACCCTGGCGTTGCAAGCGCCATGCTCTACCAACTGAGCTACAGGGGACCCTGTACAGAGAACAAGTTAATTATCTCACATCTCTGAAAATATGTGTAATGTTGTACTTCTTGTTCACAACATTTATGCTACTTTTACACAATGGTTACGACTCAAATGGAGTTTCCCATCTCCTCAAAAGTATCTCTGACGCTGCATATGTCGGCTCAATCGGAAATTATCTTTACATTTTAACACAGATCTTCTGCGATATGGACTGAATCCAGCAACTATATTTTTACAGTGTACAATTCACAACAGCACATAAATAAACACAATAAACTGTGCACAAACACAAAATGTATTTAACCATTTTTTACATATCTCTTGATTTGCCTGACAGACACTGACCATCTATCAATTTGCTGTGAATTCAGACTGAAAGAGGAGATAATTACAGATTTCTGTAACTGTAGTGGTCTGTTGCATCTAGGAATTTGTGGTGCGTTATCTAGCATGAATGTAATGTTTGGTCCTTGAGGGGAACAAGATTTACATTTTTATTTATCATTATCAATATTGTCAGTTAGCATTGCTGGGTTACAGTTTTGGTCAATTCAATAAATAGTTGTATGCAAATACAAAGAATGATAACATTTCAATCAATAGCATAACAGAGAGGACTTATGTTGAATGTTTTACTCTATAAATAGCTTTTTATAAGGTTGCTTCCCTTGAGAACTTGAAATAGAGTGTGTGTGTATAATCTTCTGATGCTGCAGGGGAATTTATGTCACCATGTACTCCTGCCGCTTGTTGAGTCTGACCTGGCAGAGTGACACCGCCCCCACTGCAACATAGATGGCTGCTGCAATGAAGCAGTTGATGCCCACCTGGTTGTAGAGTCCATAGATGGTTCCCGGTGGGTTCTTATCATTGCGGATGTCCTCCTCAGTGAAGGGCACATCCTCAATCAGCACAGCAGACTTTGCACTGAAGAAGATCACCAACATGATGACTCCCCATATGCTGATCACTATTCCACAAGCGGCCATTTTCGGACCGCAGAATAAAAGAGATGGCATTCTTCTAGTTGATCTTTCCTACCAAAATATAGAATTTCGATACACTAATCGAGCCACTCTTCACGATTGTCTTGGTGTGTTTGGACCATGATAGTTTGTTGGTGATGTGGACACCAAGGAACTTGAACCTTTCAACCTGCTCCACTACAGCCCCGTCGATGTGGATAGGGGCGTGCTCTCCCCTCTTTTTCCTATAGTCTACGATCAGCTCCTTTGTCTTGCTCACATTGAGGGAGAGGTTGTTGTCCTGTCACCACACGGCCAGGTCTCTGACCTCCTCCCTATAGGCTGACTCATCGCTGTAGGTTATCAGGCCTACTACCGTCGGGTTGTCAGCAAACTTGATGATGGAATTGGAGTCATGGGTGAACAGGGAGTACAGGAGGGGACTAACACATGCCTTTGGGGCCCCCGTGTTGAGGATCAGTGTGGCGTAGGTGTTGTTGCCTACCCTCACCACCTGGGGTCGGCCCGTCAGGAAGTCCAGGATCCAGTTGGAGAGGGAGGTGTTAAGGGACTCTGGTGTTGAACGCTGAGCTGTAGTCTATGAACAGCATTCTCACATAGTTATATCCCCTCTAGTCCAGGTGGGAAAGGGCAGTGTGAAGTGGGATTGAGATTGCGTAATCTGTGGATCTGTTGGGACGGTATGTGAATGTATTGGGTCCAGGCTGTCTGGGCTGATGGTGTTGATGTGTGTCATGACCAGCCTTTCAGAGCACTTCATAATTCTAGATGTGAGTGCTACGGGGCGATTGTCATTTAGGCAGGTTACCTTGGAGATCTTGGGAACAAGTCATGGCTGGGTTTCTTTTTGTAGTCCGTTATCGGCTGCGAACCACAAACGACGAGTGTCGGAGCCAGTGAAATAGGATTCCACCTTCACCTCCTATATTGTCCCGTTCCCTGTAAGCGGTAACTCTAGCCTTTAGCCCAGCGTGGATATTGCCTGTAATCCATGGTTTTTGGTTTGGATAAGTTCGTCACTGTGGGGGATGACGTTGTCTATGAAGCCCGTGACTGATGTGGTAAACTACACAATGCTATCAGTTGAATCCCGGAACATATCCCAGTCTTTACCAGCAAAACAGTCCTATAGCCTCGCGTCTGCTTCATCCAACCACTTCCGTGTTGAGCGCATCATTGGTACTTCCTGTTTGAGCTTTTGTTTATAAACAGGAAGGAGGAGAATGGAGTCATTGTCAGATTTGCCGAAGGGAGGATGAGGGAGGGCCTTTTATGCGTTTCTGTGGGTAGAATAATAGTTTTAGCGCCCCTAGTGGTAGAAGTGAGTAGACGGTTTTAAAGTCTCCCCGAGTTAGTCTCCGCCTGCCAGAAACACTGCCTCTTGTTTGTTTATGATCCCATACGGTTTGTTGAGTGCCAGAGTGGTGTTGGCTTGGGGAGGGATGTAGACAGCCGTGATGATTACAGACGAGAACTCTCTTGGTAGATAACAGGGTCTGCAGCTTACCATGAGGTATTCTATATAAGGTGAACAAAAGCTTGAGATTTCCTTCACACTTGAAGCAGCACACCAGTTGTTATTCTCCGAAGCCTCTGGAGAATCCACCAAGTACTATGTGCATACCATCACCACCCAGCCACGTTTCAGTAAGACGTATAATATTGCAGCTTTTCAAGTCTCTCTGATAGGAGAATCTCGAATGAAGCTCATCCATCTTATTCTCGAGTGACTGGACATTTGCCAGTAGAATGGAGGGGAGCGCCGTTCGGTTTTCTCTTCGCCTCAATTTCACCAGGACTCCACCTCGTCCCCCGTGTCTACGCCTGCGGCGTTTTGGCCCATGGAACAAAGGCATAGGGGAAGGTATGATCAGTGGAACAGCTGAGTCGGAGTTGAAGTCTTATTTGAAGTCTAAATCGAGGTTAGTAACTGTCGATCTGATGTCCAGAAGTGCTTGGTGGTCACATGATAATAGTATGAACTTTCTGTACAAATAAAGTCAAGATAAACATGATAAAGGTCACTAAATAACAAAGATGGGTTGGAACTCGTAAGATGCCGCCCTTCTCTGCCGGTGCCATCTTATTGTAGGCTAGTATCTGAGACCTGAAGTCATGTGCTGCTGTCACTCCTGGGGGAGGTCCTAATGCTGATTGTGTTCCCTAGTTACCATAGTTACTGTGCTCCCTGCCTCCCTAGTTCCCCAGAGAGTGCTTGAGGCATATAAATATAATGAATAGCACTGGCTTGGAAGCTCTAACCCTGGCAACCCTAACCCTAACCCTGGCAACCCTAACCCACTGGCTTGGAAGCTCTAACCCTTTTTATATTTCAACTTCAATGGGGTAAGGACGTCCAAAGGATCCAAGATAGCACAGACATTAAACTCATGGGTACACTTCCAATGGCTGCCTGGTATTCTGATGCAATAATTTCCACGGTAATGTGGAATGTTCAATCAACTGATGCTGGATTGCCATGGTAATGTGGAATGTTCAATCAACTGATGCTGGATTGCCATGGTAATGTAGAACAGGGGTTCCCAAACTCTTTCACTCGGGGGGGGGGGGGGGGCCCTTCCAGCATTGGGGAACAACTTCTATTTCTATGGGCTAGTTGATCTGGACATTTCTGACCAGTTATAAATATCTCTCTAAGGTCTGTAATGACTGACATGACAAGAGGAACTGATGATCCACGACCCAATATAGAAATGGCACCTTGTGCATTCTACTAGTACAACTTTCAACAGTAAGTTTAAATCCGGGCTGAGTTACTTCAAAAAATATATATATACATTTTTTAGTTTTTTGGGGGGGACGCCCCACAGTTTTGGAACCATTGATGTAGAATGTTCATTCAAATGATGCTAACTGATGTGGCTCATGCAATGGAATGTATTTTCTTTTATATATCAGTTGAGTTGACTCAACAAATCACAGCACAGATTGAAGGGTACACTTCCTGCTTTTACTTCCTGGCATGGGTACACTCAAAATGGCTGCCCATTATGCCATCATTGACTTGAATGCGGATTCCTGTTCTATTCATATGGCTTGAGGAACCACAGTGGCCTGGTGCACCCACACAGAGCAACCTGTTGCCATAGTAATGGGAGAAATGCATGTCTGCCTCCCAACATTAGAGTCCAGCGTTTAAACCCCCCATAAGCATACAGACCCCGAGAGCCAATCAGAAGACCCAAGGTGCCGGATTACTGAAAGGGGGCTGGCTCTGAAAACAGCTCCCGTCACCCTCCTCTTTCTCTCCACCCTCCTCCTCCTTTCAGGGGTAAAGCCCCATAATCCCCAGGAGATCTATCCTGGCTGGGCTGAAACACACTGACTGACTGGCTGGTGGCCGTGGAAGTCTCCGTGTTAAACGTAGACTCAGCGATATGACTTAGATGCAGAAAGTAAACAGCATAGTGGGTCAATTTCCACAACAAATCAAATTGTACTGGTCACATAAACAAAAGGTGTAGATTTTAAGGGAAATGCTATGAGCCCTTTCCCAACAGTGCAGAGTTAAAAAGTAAGAAGATTGTCAAATAAAATTGTAACCCAATAGATAATAATGAGGCTATATACAAGGAGTAGCCGGTACCGAGTCAATGTGCTGGGGTAGGTAGGGGTAATAGTCACTAGGCAACCAGGATAGATCATCACAGTGGTGTAAAGTACTTAAGGAAAAATACTTTATAGTACTTTCACCTTTACTTGAGTAATTTTCTATTAAGGTATCTTTACTTTTACTCAAGTATGACAATTGGGTACTTTTTCCACAACTGGATAATCACCAGAGTAGCAGCAGCGTATGTGAAGAGTGAAAGTATGTGTGTGTGGCGTCAATATGCGTGTGTGTGTTTTGTGTGTGAGCGTACAGTAACGTAGTGTGTGTGTGTGTGTGTGTGTGGGGGTAGAGTCCAGTGAGTGTGTGGGTAGAGTCCAGTGTGTGGGGTAGAGTCCAGTGAGTGTGTGGTAGAGTCCAGTGAGTGTGTGGGTAGAGTCCAGTGAGTGTGTGGGTAGAGTCCAGTGAGTGTGTGGGTAGAGTCCAGTGAGTGTGTGGGTAGAGTCCAGTGAGTGTGTGGGTAGAGTCCAGTGAGTGTGTGGGTAGAGTCCAGTGAGTGTGGGTAGAGTCCAGTGAGTGTGTGGGTTAGAGTCCAGTGAGTGTGTGGGTAGAGTCCAGTGAGTGTGTGGGTAGAGTCCAGTGAGTGTGTGGTAGAGTCCAGTGAGTGTGTGGGTAGAGTCCAGTGAGTGTGTGGGTAGAGTCCAGTGAGTGTGTGGGTAGAGTCCAGTGAGTGTGTGGGTAGAGTCCAGTGAGTGTGTGGGTAGAGTCCAGTGAGTGTGTGGGTAGAGTCCAGTGAGTGTGTGGGTAGAGTCCCAGGGAGTTGTGTGTGGGTAGAGCTCCAGTGATGTGTGGTAGTAGAGTCCAGTGAGTGTGTGGGTAGAGTCCAGTGAGTGTGTGGGTAGAGTCCAGTGAGTGTGTGGGTAGAGTCCAGTGAGTGTGTGGGTAGAGTCCAGTGAGTGTGTGGGTCGAGTCCAGTGAGTGTGTGGGTAGAGTCCAGTGAGTGTCTGGGTAGAGTCCAGTGAGTGTGTGGGTAGAGTCCAGTGAGTGTGTGGGTAGAGTCCAGTGAGTGTGTGGGTAGAGTCCAGTGAGTGTGTGGGTAGAGTCCAGTGTGTGGGTAGAGTCCAGGGAGTGTGTGGGTAGAGTCCAGTTGAGTGTGTGGGTAGAGTCCAGTGAGTGTGTGGGTAGAGTCCAGTGAGTGTGTGGGTAGAGTCCATGAGTGTTGTGGGTAGAGTCCAGTGAGTGTGTGGGTAGAGTCCAGTGTGTTGGGTAGAGTCCAGTGAGTGTGTGGGTAGAGTCTCAGTGAGGTGTGTGGGTAGAGTCCAGTGAGTGTTGGTGGGGGTAGAGTCCAGGGAGTGTGTGGGTAGAGTCCAGGAGTGTGTGGGTAGAGTCAGTGAGTGGTGGTAGAGTCCAGTGAGTGTGTGGGTAGAGTCCAGTGAGTGTGGGGTAGAGTCCAGTGAGTGTGTGGGTAGAGTCCAGTGAGTGTGGGTAGAGTCCAGTGAGTGTGTGGGTAGAGTCCAGTGAGTGTGTGGGTAGAGTCCAGTGAGTGTGTGGGTAGAGTCCAGTGAGTGTGTGGGTAGAGTCCAGTGAGAGTGTGGGTAGAGTCCAGTGAGTGTGTGGGTAGAGTCCAGTGACTGTGTGGGTAGAGTCCAGTGAGTGTGTGGGTAGAGTCCAGTGAGTGTGTGGGTAGAGTCCAGTGAGTGTGTGGGTAGAGTCCAGTGAGTGTGTGGGTAGAGTCCAGTGAGTGTGTGGGTAGAGTCCAGTGAGTGTGTGGGTAGAGTCCAGTGAGTGTGTGGGTAGAGTCCAGTGAGTGTGTGGGTAGAGTCCAGTGAGGTGTGGGTAGAGTCCAGTGAGTGTGTGGGTAGAGTCCAGTGAGTGTGTGGGTAGAGTCCAGTGAGTGTGTGGGTAGAGTCGGTGCAAGACAATTAAGATAAATAAATAACGCCCCACCCAGCAGACTGTCGACCAATCGCGTTCACGTTGTCATGGTGCGTCACGCGGTTGCTAAGATAGTCACGCAATCCCTTCTCAAAGTCGGTGTATATGTCCAGAAATTGTATTGGTCACATGCGCCGAATACAACAGGTGCAGACATTACAGTGAAATGCTTACTTACAGCCCTTAACCAACAGTGCATTTATTTTAAACAAAAAAAGTAAAAAATAAAACAACAACAAAGAAAGTGTTGAGAAAAAAAGAGCAGAAGTAAAATAAAAGTGACAGTAGGGAGGCTATATATACAGGGGGGTACCGTTGCAGAGTCAATGTGCGGGGGCACCGGCTAGTTGAGGTAGTTGAGGTAATATGTACATGTGGGTAGAGTTAAAGTGACTATGCATAAATAATTAACAGAGTAGCAGCAGCGTAAAAAGGATGGGGTGGGGGGGCAGTGCAAATAGTCCGGGTAGCCATGATTAGCTGTTCAGGAGTCTTATGGCTTGGGGGTAGAAGCTGTTGAGAAGTCTTTTGGACCTAGACTTGGCGACTCCGGTACCGCTTGCCGTGCGGTAGCAGAGAGAACAGCCTATGACTAGGGTGGCTGGAGTCTTACCAGAGGCTGCTATTCTGTCCTGCCGATGCAGTGTATAACCCGCCAGCTGTATGTTATTCATGTCTTCGTTCAGCCACGACTCGGTGAAACATAAGATATTACAGTTTTTAATGTCCCGTTGGTAGGATATACGTGCTTGTAGTTCGTCCACTTTATTATCAAGCGATTGTAAATTGGCCAATAGTATCGATGGCAAAGGCAGATTAGCCACTCGTCGCCGGCTCCTTACCAGGCACCCCGATCTCCTTCCGCGATATCTCCTTTTCTTTCTACTGTGAATGACGGGGATGAGGGCCCTGTCGGGTGTCTGGAGAAAATCCCTCTCGTCCGACTCATTAAATCAAAATTATTCGTCCAGTTCAAGGTGAGTAATCTCTGTTCTGATGTCCAGAAGCTATTTTCGGTCATAAGAGACGGTAGCTGCAACATTATGTACAAAATAAGTTACAAACAATGTGAAAAAACACACAAAATAGCACGGTTGGTTAAGAGTCCATAAAACGGCAGCCATTCTACCATTAGTTGATTTAGCCTTCTCCTGCTCCTTAACTCCCAATCACTGTCTACCTCACAGGGTTTGATGCTCAGACTAAGCCAACCACATTCCCAGCTAGCTTGTTGTTTCAAATCAAACTGGAACATTACTCCATTTGGACCTCATCCACCCACATAACTCACTGTACTTCACTTTTGAGAGAATGTTTCTGTTAAAACCAGGGAATGCTGTGAACTGTCTGCCTGGTTGTGTTTTGAACAGCTCTGCCTCCCTGACAACCTCCAAGGGCTAGAATGTCCCCGGTCTGACGAGCGTCATGATGGACGCCACTACACTTTGATGCTCTAAGTGAAGATGTGTGTTTGTATTGTGCAGAGCTCACTTGAAAAAGAGACTTTGGCTGTTACCATATGCCTTGTAGAACAGAGTTACAGTGTATAACCTCAACATCTCCCTCCTTCATTGCATTCTGCATGTTGGACAGGAAGAAGCCGAAGCTGAGTCTTGCCTCGTTATGTTGTTTTTCGTGGTCCCCGTCACTAGACCCAGGGCGTATTCATTAAGGAAACCGTTTACCGTTTAAGAACCAAAAGGATGCAAATGGAGCGAAACGGGGAGGGACCTACCTCAATGTGTTCAATAGAAACTCTCCGTTTGGAGTAAACGGTTTCTGTTGTAAAACATTTTGTAACAGACAAAACATTTTGAAACAGAATTGGCATAATGATTACACCCCTGGGATGTATTCATTATGGAAACCATTTACCGTTTAAGAAACAAACGTAAGCAAACAGTAAAACGAGAGTGTTGTATTGGACTAACTGTAGCTCAGTTGGTAGAGCATGGCGCTTGCAACGCCAGGGTTGTGGGTTCGTTTCCCACGGGGGGCCAGTTGGTAGAGCATGGCGTTTGCAACGCCAGGGTTGTGGGTTCGTTTCCCACGGGGGGCCAGTTGGTAGAGCATGGCGCTTGCAACGCCAGGGTTGTGGGTTCGTTTCCCACGAGGGGCCAGTTGGTAGAGCATGGCGCTTGCAACGCCAGGGTTGTGGGTTCGTTTCCCACGGGGGACCAGTATGAAAAATGTATGCACTCACTAACTGGAAGTCACTCTGGATAAGAGCGTCTGCTAAATGAATAAAATGTAAAAATGACTAATTCCGGTAAGTCCCTCCCCGTTCCGTTTGCTTTCGTTTAAGAAACGTTTTGCAACAGAATCGGCGTAATGAATACACCCCTGGTTGCATCTGGCATTGAATCTACTACCAAGTCATTATGTTTTTTCTCATGGTTCTCCTTGCTTTCCTGTATGTGTAGACATTTCTGCAGCTTGGCTGGGAGAGGTTGGCATCTGGACGTATTTCTGACATCGGTTGTAATGTCAGTGATGTCACCAAACATAACGAATCTGTCCACGATTTGTGACAGGCATGTAGCCAGCTCCTCTTTATGTCAAGTGAAGTGAACCGCTACTGGTCGGGAAGGAAATCGAATAGAATTCATAGAAGGAAATCAGTCAATTGAAATAAATAAATTAGACCCTAATCTATGGATTTCACATGACTGTGCAGGGACACAGCCATGGGTGGGTTTTGGAGGGCATAGGCCACCCACTTGGGAGGGCCTGGCCGGGTCACACATGGTCTGCGGTTGTGAGGCCAGTTAGACGTACTGCCAAATTCTCTCAAACGATGTTTGGAGGCGGCTTATGGTAGATAAATGAACATTAAATTATCTGGCAACAGCTCTGGTGGAAATTCCTGCAGTCGGCATGCCAATTGCACGCTCCCTCAAAACTTGAGACATCAGTGGCATTGTGTTGTGTGACAAAACTGCACATTTTAGTTCTCGACCCGTCCCATTTTCTTGACTACCAGTGGAGATAGCTGGTAAATCAAGCTTTTGCTGAATCCAGTCGGGAGAAGAGCGAAATCATCTTCTCCCCCGAGAAAATCCTTCAATGCAGTTATTTGCTGTTCTTCCAATGAAGTTCTGCCCTCCAGTTCTATAGAAGCATCAACACCTCCTCCAGCAGCCGCTTCAGTGCCTTCGGAAAGTATTCAGACCCCTTTACTTTTTCCACATTTTGTTACGGAACAGCCTTATTCTAAAATTGTCTTCTTGGGTATGACGCTACAAGCTTGGCACACCTGTATTTGGTGAGTTTCTCCCATTCTTCTCTGCAGATCCTCTCAAGCGCTGTCAGGTCGGATGGGGTCTCTCCAGATGTTCGATTGGGTTCAAGTCTGGGCTCTGGCTGGGCCAATCAAGGACATTCAGAGACTTGTCCCGAAGCCACTCCTGCGTTGTCTTGGCTGTGTGCTTAGGGTCGTTGTCCTGTTGGAAGGTGAACCTTTGCCCCAGTCTGAGGTCATGAGCGCTCTGGAGCAGGTTTTCATCAAGGATCTCTCTGTACTTTGCTCTGTTCATCTTTCCCTCGATCCTGACTAGTCTCCCAGTCCCTGCCGCTGAAAAACATCCCCACAGCATGATGCTGCCATCACCATGCTCCAGGTTTCCTCCAGACTTGACACTTGGCATTCAGGTTAAAGAGTTAAATCTTGGTTTCATCAGACCAGATAATCTTGTTTCTCATGGTCAGAGTCCTTTAGGTGCCTTTTGGCAACCTCCAAGTGGGCTGTCATGTGCCTTTTACTGAGGAGTGGCTTCCGTCTGCCCACTCTACCATAAAGGCCTGTGGTCCTCTGTAGCTCAGCTGGTAGAGCACGGCGCTTGAAACGACCAAGGTAGTGGGTTTCGACGCATCCCGGGACCACCCATACACAAAAATGTATGCACTCATGACTGTAAGTCCGCCTTGGATAAAGCGTCTGCTAAATGGCATATTATTATTATTATTATTATTGATTGGTGGAGTGCTGCAGAAATAGTTGTCCTTCTGGAAGGTTCTCCCATCTCCACAGATGAACTCTGGAGCTCTGTCAGAGTGACCATCGCGTTCTTGGTCACCTCCCTGACCAAGGCCCTTCTCCCCCGATTGCTCAGTTTGGCTGGGCGGCCAGCTCTAGGAAGAGTCTTGGTGGTTCCAAACTTCTTCCACTGTGTTCTTGGGGACCTTCAATGCTGTGGGACCTTATATAGACAGGGGTGTGCCTTTCCAAATTATGTCCAATCAATTTAATTTACCACAGGTGGACTCCAATCAAGTAGTAGAATCATCTCAAGGATGATCAATGGAAACAGGATGCACCTGAGTTCAATTTCAAGTCTCATATCAAAGGGTCTGAATACTTACGTAATTAAGGTATTCCTATTTGCCAAAATTTCTAAAAACCTGTATTTGCTATGTCATTATGGGGTATTGTGTGTAGATTGAGGAATTATTTTATTTAATCCATTTTAGAATACGGCTGTAACGTAACAAAATGTGGAAAAATTAATAATTTCCGAATGCACTGTAGGTGCTTCTCGTTGACGTGAACCAAACCACCCCCACAGATTATCAGAGGACGCTGATTGGTCCAGCCATATGGTGGATGGAAGGGAGGGGCTCGAGCGGTTGTGAATCTGGTCGTTGTGGTCTGACTGTATCCGTGTAACTGAATGTTAGCTCCCAAGACCAGGATGGTTCGTACGGGGCGCCAGTTGGGGAACCTTAGAGCCTACGTGTTATAACCTGTTCATGATGTCACCTAGATCAGTGGTTCCCAAACTGGGTTCTGCAGTGGGTACACGGCCAGATCTTTTTTTATTTACATTTTTAATTGTATAAGTATTGCTAGCATGAACAAATTTGGCCAATAGGTCTGTGGAAGAAGTTTAGAGGGTGCAATACAATATAATATAATATTATTCATCTACAATATACCCTTAGATGCACAACAGGGCCTGGGATCCACAGTACTCCGTCAATGATCCAGTTTTCCCCAAAACATTGTTTGGAACATAAATGCACTAATTTAAGTTTTATTTTTTGAGGGTACCTTTTACCCCTTTTTCTCCCCAATTTCGTGATATTCAATTGTCCTATCGCTGCAACTCCCGTACGGACTCGGGAGAGGCGAAGGTCGAGAGCCATGCGTCCTCCAAAACACGACCCTGCCAAGCCACACTGCTTCTTGACACACTGCCCGCTTAACCCGGAAGCCAGCCACACCAATGTGTCAGAAGAAACACTGTACAACTGGTGACCGAAGTCATGCTCGCATGCGCCTGGCCCGCCACAAGGAGTCACTAGAGCGCGATGGGACAAGGACATCCCCTGACCCAGACGACGCTGGGCCAAACCCTGGGATTGAACCTGGGTCTGTAGTGACGCCTCTAGCAGTGCGATGCAGTGCCTTAGACTGGGATTGAACCTGGGTCTGTAGTGACGCCTCTAGCAGTGCGATGCAGTGCCTTAGACTGGGATTGAACCTGGGTCTGTAGTGACACCTCTAGCAGTGCGATGCAGTGCCTTAGACTGGGATTGAACCTGGGTCTGTAGTGACGCCTCTAGCAGTGCGATGCAGTGCCTTAGACTGGGATTGAACCTGGGTCTGTAGTGACGCCTCTAGCAGTGCGATGCAGTGCCTTAGACTGGGATTGAACCTGGGTCTGTAGTGACGCCTCTAGCAGTGCGATGCAGTGCCTTAGACTGGGATTGAACCTGGGTCTGTAGTGACGCCTCTAGCAGTGCGATGCAGTGCCTTAGACTGGGATTGAACCTGGGTCTGTAGTGACGCCTCTAGCAGTGCGATGCAGTGCCTTAGACTGGGATTGAACCTGGGTCTGTAGTGACGCCTCTAGCAGTGCAATACAGTGCCTTAGACTGGGATTGAACCTGGGTCTGTAGTGACGCCTCTAGCAGTGCGATGCAGTGCCTTAGATCGCTGTGCCTCTCGAGAGGCCACTGTAATTTAAGTTTAAACTGCAAAATTGTCTCTGCCTCGTGGGAAAATGTGTAGAGTTGCAGGAAATTAGCTTTAAAATGGCAAAGTTTTCTGTCCTATGTGAAGAGGGGGGCCTTTAAAGTGTTCTTTCGCAGGGACCGAGACTTGAGTCGTCTGGCCATGCACTCCAGCAGTATTAGTAATACTCCTTGTATGCTATTTCTATCACACCACTCCAACAGTGTTGGAATTGAGTTCAGATTTTCAGGGGGATGAAGTTGCTATCACAAAAGGGGTCCCCGGTAGGGACGTCATGGAATTTTGGATGATGGTGATTGGTCAGCCAAATGACCGTGGTCACCGTTATTAACCTTTCAACACCAAACATATTTTTAATTTGTGACACGATGCACATGTTCTCCTCTCCTCCTGACTGCCTGTGCTGCAGGGAGGGGGGTGTTGCCTAAGCAACCAAAAACGGGTTTGTTTCAGAAAGGAGCAACAAAGTTTAATCACATTGTAAAGAGTCCATGTTACCGCGGAAACAGACCAAATGCCCAGCGGGCCGTCCCGGCTTCAGTCAGCTGTTCCTTCTACAAAAACAAACAAAACATTTATTTTATTTTCATGACGGTCTTAATCCATAATAGTTGGTTCCACGATTATACGGTTATTGTGCCAGGCCTAGTCCCTCCCGCGCTTAGATTTATCATTTGTTAGGTTTGTTAAAATAGAGCCCTACGTGTAGTTTCAGCCTGTGTTCCTCCCCTGTTGGCAGGAATATGAGAATGGTGGATATAGTAGCTACAGGAAAAATACCCCCAGAGACTGATGTCCATGTGGCCAGGAGCTTTCTCACCAAGATATTACGAACTTCCATGAGGTATGCTTCCATTAGCTAGTTAGCCAATAGCATCCATCCCCCTTCCTCCTCCGCTAGCTATCATCCACTCAGACCTCTACCCATAATGCCATTCTACTGCTGTGTGGTAATATCATCATTCATTTACATTTACATTTTAGTCATTTAGCAGACGCTCTTATCCAGAGCGACTTACAGGAGCAATTAGGGTTAAGTGCCTTGCTCAAGGGCACATTTACGTCATTCCAACCATCAGTGTTCCTTCCTAGCTCAGCATCTCCCATGATTAGTCACCATTTTGTTTCGTGATTAGTGACCATTTTCTGTCCTTCATCAAGTAGTGTCATGGATCATGCTGTGAAATAGGGAGCCAATGTTCTTTTTAATCATGAGTTTTATAGACTCGTTCATGTTGAGGGCTTTCCATGGTTATCATAAACATTATCAGCCCATCTACACTGACCTCATGTCTTGTTAAATACTGCCTGTTGTGTTGTGGTGTTGATACTGCCTGTTGTGTTGTTGTGTTGATACTGCCCTGTTGTGTTGTTGTGTTGATACTGCCCTGTTGTGTTGTTGTGTTGATACTGCCCTGTTGTGTTGATACTGCCCTGTTGTGTTGATACTGCCCTGTTGTGTTGTTGTGTTGATACTGCCCTGTTGTGTTGATACTGCCCTGTTGTGTTGATACTGCCCTGTTGTGTTGTTGTGTTGATACTGCCCTGTTGTGTTGTTGTGTTGATACTGCCCTGTTGTGTTGATACTGCCCTGTTGTGTTGATACTGCCCTGTTGTGTTGATACTGCCCTGTTGTGTTGTTGTGTTGATACTGCCCTGTTGTGTTGGTACTGCCCTGTTGTGTTGTTGTGTTGATACTGCCCTGTTGTGTTGATACTGCCCTGTTGTGTTGTTGTGTTGATACTGCCTGTTGTGTTGATACTGCCTGTGTGTGTGTTGGATTGATACATGGTCCCTGGTTGTGTTGATACTGCCCTGTTGTGTTGATACTGCCCTGTTGTGTTGGTTACTTGCCCTGTTGGTGTTGTACTGCCCTGTTGTTATTGATACGCCCTGTTGTGTGTTTGATACTGGACCTGTTTGTGTGTGTGTTTTTGATACTGCCGTTGTTGGTTACTGCCCTGTTGTGGTGGTTACTGGCCCTGTTTGTGTTGATATGCCCTGTTGTTTGTTGTGTTGATTACTGCCTGTTGTGTTGGTCTGCCCTGTGTGTGTGTGTTGGTACGTGCTGTTGTGTGGTTGTGTGGTACCGTACTGCCCTGTTGTGTTGATACTGCCTGTTGTGTTGATACTGCCTGTTGATGCTGCCTGTTGATGCTGCCTGTTGATGCTGCCTGTTGTGTTGATGCTGCTGTTGTGTTGATACTGCCTGTTGATACTGCCTGTTGATACTGCCTGTTGATGCTGCCTGTTGATACTGCCTGTTGATGCTGCCTGTTGATACTGCCTGTTGATACTGCCTGTTGTGTTGTGTCCTCATCACATGCATCACAGAATGAACCGTTTTAAAGGGTATGTTTTGATGTTTCACTGCATAAGTGTATCTGTTCGTTGTGTGATAGTCAAGGTTCAAGGTTTGTGAGCCAGCACAACTCTGTGTTACTGTAACTGTGTGTTGTGTTACTGTAACTCTGTGTTGTGTTACTGTAACTCTGTGTTACTGTAACTCTGTGTTGTGTTACTGTAACTCTGTGTTGTGTTACTGTAACTCGTGTTTGTTTACTGTAACTCTGTGTTGGTGTTACTGTAACTCTGTGTTACTGTAACTCTGTGTTTGTGTTACTGTAACTCTGTGTTGTGTTACTGTAACTCTGTGTTGTGTTACTGTAACTCTGTGTTGTGTTACTGTAACTCTGTGTTGTGTTACTGTAACTCTGTGTTGTGTTACTGTAACTCTGTGTTGTGTTACTGTAACTCTGTGTTACTGTAACTCTGTGTTGTGTTACTGTAACTCTGTGTTGTGTTACTGTAACTCTGTGTTGTGTTACTGTAACTCTGTGTTGTGTTACTGTAACTCTGTGTTGTGTTACTGTAACTCTGTTACTGTAACTGTGTGTTGTGTTACTGTAACTCTGTGTTACTGTAACTCTGTGTTACTGTAACTCTGTGTTGTGTTACTGTAACTCTGTGTTGTGTTACTGTAACTCTGTGTTGTGTTACTGTAACTCTGTGTTGTGTTACTGTACTCTGGTGTTGTGTTCTGTAACTCTGTGTTGTGTTACTGTAACTCTGTGTTGGTTACTGTAACTCTGTGTTTGTTACTGTAACTCTGTGTTGTGTTACTGTACTCTCTGTTTGCTTACTGTAACTCTGTTTGTTACGTACCTCTGTGTTGTGTTGTGTAGTCAGTCAGCCAGTCACAGTAATGGAGGCCTGTTCATTTCTGCTTCCCAAGAGGACTTGGTCTAATCCAGTGCTTTTCTCCCTGTGGTCTCTCTCTCTCCCTCCCTCCTCTCTCGCTCGCCCTCCTCCCTCTCCTCCCCCCCTCTCTCATCCTCATCCCTCGCTCTCGCAACTATCCCTAGCTCCTTCTGTCTCTCCCCCTCCCTCGAACGTTACACCTCTCCCTAACGGTCACTCCCTTCTCGATCTCTCCCTACCCTCCCCTCTCTCGTCTCACTCTCTTCTCTCCTCTCTGCGTCCTCTCCGCTTTCTCTCTCCATCTCTCTCTCCCCGTCCCACTCTACTCTCTCTATCTCCCTCCATCCCCTCTATACTCCTCTCATCGCCTCTCATCCTCTCCTCCTCTCTCCCCTCTCTCTCCCTAAAAACCGTCCTCCCAGCTACAACCCGGCGCTCAGCACGCAACACATCTCACTCTACCTCCTCTCCTCCCTCCTCTCTCCACTCCCTCATCCTCCTCTCGCTTCTCTCCTCTGAACCTCTCCGCTCCCCAATATACGCCTCCGTCCCGCCTCTCCTTCATCCCTCACACTCCTAATCCTACCCACGACCACTCCTCCCCCATCCTCCCCCCCATCTCTCCCTCCATCATCGTCTCGGCTCCCTCTCCTCTCTCGCTCTCTCCTCTCCTCCCTCTCTCCTCTCCCCCTCTCTCTCTCCCCCCTCTCTCCTCACCCCCCTCTATCTCATCTCTAGGAGGAATGAAGCCGTAAGCAGGCCTCACTCCTGGCATGCCACCAAGTTCAACGAAAGCCAATCAGAGACTACCAAAACTCAGTCTCCACCCCTACCAGTCTGGCAGAGCAGATATGATGCAAGGTAACCCAGTGTTCAGGCCCTACACATGCCCGCGACATTCAGGCCCTACACATGCCCGCGACATTCAGGCCCTACACATGCCCGCGACATTCAGGCCCTACACATGCCCGCGACATTCAGGCCCTACACATGCCCGCGACATTCAGGCCCTACACATGCCCGCGACATTCAGGCCCTACACAATGCCCGCGACATTCAGGCCCTACACATGCCCGCGACATTCAGGCCCTACACATGCCCGCGACAATCAGGCCCTACACATGCACGCGACATTCAGGCCCTACACATGCCCGCGACATTCAGGCCCTACACATGCCCGCAACATTCAGGCCCTACTCTACCCAGGCCCGATTGTTTCTGCCAAATTTAAGGCCGAAATCAGAAAATCTATTAGCTGCTTCTGTCTGTCACTTGCTTCCTTCGCGCAGCTCGCTCTGCATGCAGTCTGCTCATGGCGGCTCTGGGTCTGTGAGTATCCATAGCAACGGCTCCGCTTGGGCTGCTCTGCTCAATGAAGACCATTAGAGAGAGAAGTTAGCTGTGAACTACTTTTCATCTCTCTAAACTCAGACAAAACCCAAGGAACATTATTATTTTCTGTTAAACAATCTCTCCTGTCTTATATTTGACCAGGTTGAAGCACTTCTGACACCATGTTATGATCTTAGTCAGATATGACTGTACTGTGCAGCAGAGCACGAGCAAATGGCTCAGCTTCAAAATGTTAGTGATACCCGAGCCCTGCCGTACCCTAGTTATGGATGAAAAATAAAACCGGCCCTACCCGGCCCTAACCCCGATGTATAATGTCGGGGCCCGTCGGGCCCGGTCGGGGAGCAGAGCTCTAATCAGGCTCCGTGATCTGATACGTTTTACTGGGACTACTTTCCACTGGCCCACAACTTCAGGCTGTTGTTTCACAATGAGGCCAATAGTTATTCTGTAGGTCAATGCACTATGGACCTTTTTCACCGTTATTATACTGAGTTGTCCATACAAAGTGCATCAAATATTGTCAGTTTGTGTAGATCAGGGTTCTTCAATTCCGGTCCTGGAGGGCCGAAACACCTCTGTTTTTCATCCTCTCCTTCTAATCAGGGGCTAATTCAGACCTGGGACACCAGGTGAGTGCAATTAACTACCAGGTAGAAATAAAAATCAGAAGTGTTTCGGCCCTCCAGGACCGGAATTGAAGAACCCTGGTGTAGATAGTAGAATGTTGAGCTGGCTTGTAGAGGTTTTCTTGGGTCTAAAAAGTTGGACCCGATCAGGACCCGAGAACAATCAGACCCAAACCTGAATGGACCCGATGACAACCAGACCTAGACCCGACCCGTACCATAACGGGTCAGGGTCTAGACAAGATCCAATTGGGCTCGAGGGACAAAAAAATGAATGTTTATCAGCGAAGTTGCTCTTCTGGTTAACAAATATATCTTTATATGTTGGCTAGGCCTTCTATAAGTCAATAAATGCACCTTATTAGCATAAAATATGCTATAGGCTATGCAGAGCCGTGGTCAGGTCCAATCAGGTCCAATCAGGTCCAATCAGGTCCAATCAGGTCTATCAACTGTAGTTACAAAGACCTGATGACCATCCAACAGGACCTGACCTGGACCAGAGAGAAAAGTTCGAATTTTGGACGGGTCGGGTCTTGGGTATTGGGGTTGGGGTCGGGTCTTGGGTCTTGGGGTTGGGGTTGGGGTGGACCCGTGAAGACCTCTAACCTCTATAGCATTATGTAGGGCAACGGGCCTTTCAGGTTCTGTCCCAAATGGTACCCTATTCCTTACATATAGTGCACCACTTTCGACCAGACTCTGGTTAACAGTAGTGCACTGTATGGTGAATAGGGTGTGATTTGGGACAGAAGCCATATCTCCAAGCTAACAGCCCTCCTCCCCAGCTCCTCTACGAACCTCTCCTCGTCCGGCTGGGACCAGAACCAGACCAACCTACGGCGAGTATCAGACCAGTTCAGCTCTCTGGGCAGCATGGACAGTCTAGACGTCTCCCACCACCCCTACCCCCCAGGACACCTCACCCCGGTCAAGTCCAACACCAGCACAGAGCACCTGGGAGGGGGCAAGAGAGACTCAGCATACAGCTCCTTTTCCACCAGCTCTGGTACCCCCGACTACATCCTCTCTAAGAGCAATGCTGCCTCCACAGAGAACATGCTGTATGAGGTGAGCCAGTGGGAATCACGGGACAGCCCCAGGACAGAGGAGCAGACAGGGCCAGGCTCTTCCCACTCCTCCAGCTCTGCTAGGGCTAGCTGCGGTCCTGTCTGGCACGTTCCTGACAAGAAGAAGACCTCCGCTCCCTCTCCTCCTCCCCCACCGCCCGTACGCAGTGACAGCTTCGCTGCTACCAAGTCCCATGAGAAGGGTCTGGTTCTAGCCTATCCAGATGGACCTGGTGCTCACACCCAGCCCAAGTCCCATGAGAAGGGTCTGGTTCTAGCCTATCCAGATGGACCTGGTGCTCACACCCAGCCCAAGTCCCATGAGAAGGGTCTGGTTCTAGCCTATCCAGATGGACCTGGTGCTCACACCCAGCCCAAGTCCCATGAGAAGGGTCTGGTTCTAGCCTATCCAGATGGACCTGGTGCTCACACCCAGCCCAAGTCCCATGGTAAAGGACTGACCAAAGGGATGGACTCTGATAACTCACAGCGCACCAATGGCGCTCGGCGTAGCCATCACAACCTAGCCTCCAAGAACAACATGGTCCCTCCTTACATTTCACCAGAGAACTGTCATCAGAACCAGGTGAACTGTAACAAGCTGTACTCTCTATCCAGTAGTGATGTCAGGTTGGGGCAGCCTACCGACCTGCCCTGCCACCAGAGACAGCACAGTAATGAGAGCTCTCTCTACTCCCACCCCAGGACCTCATCTGTCCCCAAACAGCAGAACGCCAGCGGCTTCTACAGCAGCATGCAAGAGCTACCCACCAACTACAATACCCAGAACACCCAGCTCTACAGCCTGTCCCCAGACAGCACTGGAGACAGCCGGTACTACTGTGTGACGGCCAGACAGCCTGGTCAACTGGTCACTCAGGCCCAGCTGGTCAAGACTGACGAATGGAGGGGTGGAGTGGGCAGAGAGGAGGGTGTGGAGGGTGGAGGAGATAGGAAGTCACTCACTCCCCAGGGGTCAGGGGTCACCAAGGCTAAGTACCAGCCACCTACACCTCTCAACAACGACAGTAAGGGATATAGCAAACAGGATGACGGCTTCCGCCTCAAACAGCCAGCTACCATTTCTCCCTCTGCTGTATTGGACTCCTGTAGAGCCCAGCCCAGCGCTGAGGAGCAGCCAGGCCTGAAGAGGAACGGCAGCCAGACAGCAGAGCCCCACGATATGAGTTACCCCCCTAGAAGGCAGTCTCTGCAGCCCCTCCAGCAGGACACCATACACTGTCAAGAGATGCTGCCAGACCGCTCTACCACCAGACCCAGTCAAATCTGCCCTCAGACCACCAGCGGCCTCAGCAACTCAGGCCTCAGACCCAGAGACTGTTCCAGTCAGGAGACTGTAGATCTCTCCAGTAAACAGTGCAGGAGGAACGACCGGTTCGCCACCACCCTGAGGAATGAGATCCAGATGAGACGCGCCCAGCTGCAGAAGAGTGAGAGCGCTGCCTCCCTGAGTGGACCCTGTGAGGCGGAGGAGGACCATGAGGTGCCGGAGGTCTGGCGGCCCAAAAATACCACCTCTTCTTCAGATGGCTCCTTCACTTCCACCTATAAGGACCATCTGAAGGAGGCGCAGGCCCGCGTGCTGAAGGCCACCTCCTTTAGGAGGAGAGACCTGGAGCCTGTCCTTCTGGAGCACCCTGGGGCGGAGGCAGGATCCCTGCCTGTCTACCCCTCCTCTGGCCTGGGGAGGAGAGACAACTTTAACCCCCTGTCCAGCCTCTCTGAGGGCCTCCCAGCCAGGTCTGGCTCTGCCCAGAGTCAGGTGACCCGTATCGGAGGTAGGAAGCGTTTCACCACGGAGAAGAAGGTCCGGTGTTTCTCTGAGCCAGACAAAATCAACGAGGTGGGGGTGGAGGAGGAGCTGACCCTCCCTGAGGCTGCAGGCTCCTTGCTGAACCGACGCTCCACCGCCAGACCTGCTTTCACCAGATCACTCCCGAAAACTGCCCTGCCAGGCCCTGTCGAGGACTGTGGAGAGGGCAAGGAGAGATCCAGGGGTGATTCTAACATGTCCAGCAGCAGGAAGGAACTGAGAGAGACCAGGACTAGAGCTACCCCAGAGGGGGGTCAGGGACAGGACCACAGACAGCAGGCCCTCCTGGAGCTCCAGAGACTGGGGACCTTCGCTGAGTACGAGGCCACCTGGAACACCCAGAAGAAAGCAGCTGGGACCAGAGGCTCAGGACGCCCTCTCTCTGCTGATAACTTCCTGGATCCTGGAGGAGATGACCGGACCAAACCAGCCCCAGTCCACGAGAGGTCCCGATCCTCACCCTCCGCTGACTTCTATGACAAGGTGAGATCCTGGCAGTGTCTGACATGGCATCCTATTGTCTTTGTAGTGCACTGCTTTTGACAAGGGCCCGTAGATCTCTAAACTGAGTCATTGTCAAACTCATTGTGCTGGTTCAAATGTTCCTGCGTGTTATGACTTTACTCTCAGTTCAACATCTCTATGGGGAGGAGCTCTCTGCTCCATCACACCTGACAAGGCCAATGAAAAACATGCCTCGCTGGAAGCTCTGCCTTCCACAGGTGGTAACGCTGAGGCTCGGATTCATTCCTTAGATTTTTCGCTCTTCACCTTGAGCTAAGCAGAACGATTCGCACTACTAAAAATACATTTGGAACGTGATAAGAAAAGGACTAGGGTGGACTATCATAGGCTAGGTTGAAGAGTGATATCTTAGGCTAGGTTGAAGAATGATATCTTAGGCTAGGTTGAGGAGTGATATCTTAGGCTAGGTTGAAGAGTGATATCTTAGGCTAGGTTGAAGAGTGATATCTTAGGCTAGGTTGAAGAATGATATCTTAGGCTAGGTTGAGGAGTGACATCTTAGGCTAGGTTGAGGAGTGACATCTTAGGCTAGGTTGAGGAGTGATATCTTAGTCTAGGTTGAGGAGTGACATCTTAGGCTAGGTTGAGGAGTGACATCTTAGGCTAGGTTGAGGAGTGATATCTTAGTCTAGGTTGAGGAGTGACATCACAGGTTGAAGAGTGATATCTTAGGCTAGGTTGAGGAGTGACATCATAGGCTAGGTTGAAGAATGATATCTTAGGCTAGGTTGAGGAGTGACATCATAGGCTAGGTTGAAGAATGACATCATAGGCTAGGTTGAAGAATGATATCTTAGGCTAGGTTGAGGAGTGATATCTTAGGCTAGGTTGAAGAGTGACATCTTAGGCTAGGTTGAGGAGTGACATCTTAGGCTAGGTTGAGGAGTGATATCTTAGTCTAGGTTGAGGAGTGATATCACAGGTTGAAGAGTGATATCTTAGGCTAGGTTGAGGAGTGACATCATAGGCTAGGTTGAAGAATGATATCTTAGGCTAGGTTGAGGAGTGATATCTTAGGCTAGGTTGAAGAGTGACATCTTAGGCTAGGTTGAGGAGTGATATCATAGGCTAGGTTGAAGAGTGATATCATAGGCTAGGTTGATGAGGAGTGATATCTTAGGCTAGGTTGATGAGGAGTGATATCTTAGGCTAGGTTGAAGAGTGATATCATAGGCTAGGTTGAAGAGTGATATCTTAGGCTAGGTTGAGGAGTGATATCTTAGGCTAGGTTGAGGAGTGATATCTTAGGCTAGGTTGAGGAGTGATATCTTAGGCTAGGTTGAGGAGTGATATCTTAGGCTAGGTTGAGGAGTGATATCATAGGCTAGGTTGAGGAGTGATATCTTAGGCTAGGTTGAGGAGTGATATCTTAGGCTAGGTTGAGGAGTGATATCTTAGGCTAGGTTGAAGAGTGATATCTTAGGCTAGGTTGAGGAGTGATATCATAGGCTAGGATGAAGAGTGATATCATAGGCTTGGTTGAAGAGTGATATCTTAGGCTAGGTTGAGGAGTGATATCATAGCCTAGGTTGAGGAGTGATATCTTAGGCTAGGTTGAGGAGTGATATCACAGGCTAGGTTGAAGAGTGATATCATAGGCTTGGTTGAAGAGTGATATCTTAGGCTAGGTTGAGGAGTGATATCATAGGCTAGGTTAAGGAGTGATATCTTAGGCTAGGTTGAGGAGTGATATCACAGGTTGAAGAGTGATATCTTAGGCTAGGTTGAGGAGTGACATCATAGGCTAGGTTGAAGAATGATATCTTAGGCTAGGTTGAGGAGTGATATCATAGGCTAGGTTGAAGAGTGATATCATAGGCTAGGTTGAAGAGTGATATCATAGGCTAGGTTGAAGAGTGACATCTTAGGCTAGGTTGAGGAGTGATATCATAGGCTAGGTTGAGGAGTGATATCTTAGGCTGAGGAGTGACACTGGTGCATCTGTAAGAATGCAGGAATGATAATTGAAGACGAGGTTTCCAGTTCTGGTTATTTATTAACCAACTAAAAGGTCAGAGCACAAGGACTCAGGAGCACATGGGGTGGGTCAGATGAAGATATGGAATGGCTTATAAAGCTGAGAAGGTTGTGTGTGTTGTGGTTCTGGAGCAAACCTGACTGACCATAACTAGTAACAGGAGTACATGAAGTAGGTTATGCTATGTAGCTAGACAACAATACACAGCTAGGATAAGAGGATATAATGCCACAGGAGCTGCACTAAGCCAGTGCAAACAACTACTTGGACAGGTTACAATATTACAATGAAGGCTCTTACTCTAGTCAGCACAACACAACGCCCCATGCCACCATAAACGCTGAACAAACAAGCTGCTTAAATAGGAAGGAAGAGAAATGGGGATTATCAGAGGTCATGTGTGGTGAGTTGGGACGAGAGGGGCTTGTCCAGAGGGTAATTAGGGAATGGGTGAGATGGCCTGACCCTTCAGAAAAACGCGAGACTATCAAACTGTCCCATTGTGGTGGACGTTGCTCTCCCCTTTGGACGTCCAGTTTCTGTTTTCTTCGTTTTTTACCTACAAACCAATTCGTTATTCTTTGTGTTGTTGCTTAATGCCGGGTGTACACGACACAACTTTAAAAACCTGACATCGCTGAGCCTCACATTAAACAACCGTCTTTCCAACGTAGTGATGAACGATCTGGCACAGATGTGGGGGTCACATGATTAGGTTGTTAACGTAGCTAGAACGAGATGTGGGGGTCACACGCTGTCTCGCAAAATAATGTGATGGTGTGATTAGATTGTTAACGTAGCTAGAATGAGATGTGGCTCAAAGCAGCCTCATAAACGTTTTCAATCAGACATTCACGCTTGCCATACTGTTGAAACAAGGTCATCATCTCACTGGCTTCTTTTCTGGCAAGCTCTCATTGGCTATTGCTGATCACCGTTCTCAAAACTTGTCGTTGCACATCTCACACTACAAGACCATTGCAGATTTTGTGCCGATAAAATCAAACGTTTGAAAATATCAGGACGTCTGGGTCTGCTCAAAGACTGGATCGCTAGCCCTCAGATTGCGTCTCTGACCCTCTCACATTAAACAAGCTTCGGTGACGGCCGCGCACCCAGAGTAGGCAACGACATGGGGATTTTGTTGCCGATCTCAAAAACTTGTCAGGGACAGCTAAATCGGGGCCAAAATCATGTAGTGTACAGCCGGCTTAACCTGGTATAGTAATGAGTAAGATGGCTAACGCAACCGTGCCCCCGGTCATGCTGTGCACCATATCACCCAAGGATACAACCGGTCTTGCTGTTCCACCATATCACCCAAAGATACAACCGGTCTTGCTGTTCCACCATATCACCCAAAGATACAACCGGTCATGCTGTTCCACCATATCACCCAAAGATACAACCGGTCATGCTGTTCCACCATATCACCCAAAGATACAACCGGTCATGCTGTGCACCATATCACCCAAAGATACAACCGGTCATGCTGTTCCACCGTATCACCCAAAGATACAACCGGTCTTGCTGTTCCACCATATCACCCAAAGATACAACCGGTCTTGCTGTTCCACCAGGTACTCTTAAGCGTGTTTCCATATCACCCAAAGATACTCATGTTTGTTGTCTTGTATGTCTTGCTTGGTGTGTGCTCAGGCTGCCCTCACTCCAACCAGTTGGCGTGTGCATTGTCACCGGCTGCTTGGTGTTTCCAATAGTGACCATCCTCTCCGTGAGGCCTGTACCCCAGCTAAGTCGGAGTTGCAGAACGCGGGGATTTAGGTCTTTGCTCAAATGTCTGGTTTAGCCTTGGCTTTGAAGCGGTGCTACCTGTTAGATAGACTTTCTTCGGCTGGCTATGGGCTGATCAAGCTTGGCTACTAGCTTAGCGTAGACCTCATGGCTAACGTCAGCTAGCATACATAACTACCAGCAAATGAAGCTACTAGCTTTCCCCCGGTGTTGTGGCAACCCCACCCCTATTTCCATTCTCTTGGAGTTGTAGGGAGTGGATGAAGCGGGACGTGTGTGTGTGGTAGCACCCCCAGTGAGGAAGCAGCCCCCGGTAGCACCCCCAGTGAGGAAGCAGCCCCCGGTAGCACCCCCAGTGAGGAAGCAGCCCCCGGTAGCACCCCCAGTGAGGAAGCAGCCCCCGGTAGCACCCCCAGTGAGGAAGCAGCCCCCGGTAGCACCCCCGTGAGGAAGCAGCCCCGGTAGCACCCCAGTGAGGAAGCAGCCCCCGGTAGCACCCCCAGTGAGGAAGCAGCCCCCGGTAGCAAACCCCAGTGAGGAAGCAGCCCCCCAGTGAGGAAGCAGCCCCGGTAGCACCCCAGTGAGGAAGCAGCCCCGGTAGCACCCCCAGTGAGGAAGCAGCCCCCCCAGTGAGGAAGCAGCCCCCGGTAGCACCCCCAGTGAGGAAGCAGCCCCGGTAGCACCCCCAGTGAGGAAGCAGCCCCCGGTAGCACCCCCAGTGAGGAAGCAGCCCCCGTAGCACCCCCAGTGAGGGAAAGCAGCCCCCGGTAGCACCCCCAGTGAGGAAGCAGCCCCGGTAGCACCCCCAGTGAGGAAGCAGCCCCCCCCGTGAGGAAGCAGCCCCCCCAGTGAGGAAGCAGCACCCCCAGTGAGGAAGCAGCCCCCCCAGTGAGGAAGCAGCCCCCCCAGTGAGGAAGCAGCCCCCGGTAGCACCCCCAGTGAGGAAGCAGCCCCCGGTAGCACCCCCAGTGAGGAAGCAGCCCCCGGTAGCACCCCCAGTGAGGAAGCAGCACCCCCAGTGAGGAAGCAGCACCCCCAGTGAGGAAGCAGCACCCCAGTGAGGAAGCAGCACCCCCAGTGAGGAAGCAGCCCACGGTTAGCAACCCCAGTGGGAAGAGCAGCCCCCCGGTAGCACCCCCAGTGAGGGAAGCAGCCCCCCCAGTGAGGAAGCAGCCCCCGGTTAGCACCCCAGTGAGGAAGCAGCCCCCGGTAGCACCCCCAGTGAGGAAGCAGCCCCCCCCAGTGAGGAAGCAGCCCCCCCAGTGTGGAAGCCGCCCCCCCCAGTGACGGAAGCAGCACCCCCCAGTGAGGACGCAGCCACCCCCATGAGTGAGGAAGCAGCACCCCCAGTGAGGAAGCAGCCCCGGTAGCACCCCCAGTGAGGAAGCAGCCCCCGGTTAGCACCCCCAGTGAGGAAGCAGCCCCCGGGTAGCACCCCCAGTGAGGAAGCAGCACCCCCAGTGAGGAAGCAGCACCCCAGTGAGGAAGCAGCCACCGGTTAGCACCCCCAGTGAGGAAGCAGCACCCCAGTGAGGAAGCAGCCCCCGGTAGCCCCCCCAGTGAGGAAGCAGCCCCCTGGTAGCACCCCCAGTGAGGAAGCAGCCCCCGGTAGCACCCCCAGTGAGGAAGCAGCCCCCCGGTAGCACCCCCGTGGGAAGCAGCCCCCGGTAGCACCCCCAGTGAGGAAGCAGCCCCCCCAGTGAGGAAGCAGCACCCCCAGTGAGGAAGCAGCCCCCCCAGTGAGGAAGCAGCACCCCCAGTGAGGAAGCAGCCCCCCCAGTGAGGAAGCAGCCCCCCGGTAGCACCCCCAGTGAGGAAGCAGCCCCCGGTAGCACCCCCAGTGAGGAAGCAGCCCCCCCAGTGAGGAAGCAGCCCCCCCAGTGAGGAAGGCCCCCCCCAGTGAGGAAGCAGCCCCCCAGTGAGAAGCAGCACCCCAGTGAGGAAGCAGCCCCCCCCAGTGAGGAAGCAGCCCCCCCAGTGAGGAAGCAGCCCCCGGGCATCTACCTTGGATAACCCCTGGAGCTTGTGGCACAGGTCTGAGTCGCCTCTGTTCCCTTCCAAAGAAACATTACTGTCACAACACTGACCCCAACGGGGAGGAGAAAAGAGAGGGGGGAGGAGAAAAGAGAGGGGGGAGGAGAAAAGAGAGGGGGGAGGAGAATAGAGAGGGTCCCCTGTATCCCAGTTGGTAGAGCATGGCGCTTGCAACGGCAGGGTTGTGGGTTCGTTTCCCACGGGGGGCCAGTATGGAAAATGTATGCACTCACTCACTGTAAGTCGCTCTGGATAAGAGCGTCTGCTAAATGACTAAAATGTAAATGTAAAAGAGAGGGGTGGAGAAAGAGGACGTAAGGAATATGCTATTGAGACTCTCCCAAGCAGTCAACTGCAGTCAAAACTTCATCACCTTTGATCACATGATTTTTGTAAAGTTCATGCAGTTGACATGTAGGCGCAAGTTCGGACAATTTTTATCCCCAGAATGCAACGCACTTTGAAAGGTGATGAGGACTTGACAAAAGAGATCCACTGGAACACACCCATACTGTAGGTCCTGAGTTTAGGGCGGACACGGTAAGCCAAACTGAGTACTTTAGGGCGGACACGGTAAGCCAAACTGAGTACTTTAGGGCGGACACGGTAAGCCAAACTGAGTACTTTAGGGCGGACACGGTAAAGCCAAACTGAGTACTTTAGGGCGGAACCGGTAAAGCCCAAACTGAGTACTTTAGGGCGGACACGGTAAGCCAAACTGAGTACTTAGGGCGGACACGGTAAGCCAAACTGAGTACTTTAGGGCGGACACGGTAAGCCAAACTGAGTACTTTAGGGCGGACACGGTAAAGCCAAACTGAGTACTTTAGGGCGGACACGGTAAGCCAAACTGAGTACTTTAGGGCGGACACGGTAAGCCAAACTGAGTACTTTAGGGCGGACACGGTAAAGCCAAACTGAGTACTTTAGGGCGGACACGGAAAGCCAAACTGAGTACTTAGGGCGGACACGGTAAGCCAAACTGAGTACTTAGGGCGGGACACGGTAAACCCAAACTGGTACTTTAGGGCGGACACGGTATAGCCAAACTGAGTACTTTAGGGCGGACACGGTAAGCCAAACTGAGTACTTTAGGGCGGACACGGTAAAGCCAAACTGAGTACTTTAGGGCGGACACGGTAAAGCCAAACTGAGTACTTTAGGGCGGACACGGTAAGCCAAACTGAGTACTTTAGGGCGGACACGGTAAAGCCAAACTGAGTACTTTAGGGCGGACACGGTAAGCCAAACTGAGTACTTTAGGGGCGGACACGGTAAGCCAAACTGAGTACTTTAGGGCGGACACGGTTAAAGCCAAACTGAGTACTTTAGGGCGGACACGGTAAAGCCAAACTGAGTACTTTAGGGGCGGACACGGTAAGCCAAACTGAGTACTTAGGGCGGACACGGTAAAGCCAAACTGAGTACTTTAGGGCGGACACGGTAAGCCAAAACTGAGTACTTTAGGGCGGACACGGTTAAAGCCAAACTGAGTACTTTAGGGCGGACACGGTAAGCCAAACTGAGTACTTAGGGCGGACACGGTAAGCCAAACTGAGTACTTTAGGGCGGACACGGTAAAGCCAAACTGAGTACTTTAGGGCGGACACGGTAAGCCAAACTGAGTACTTTAGGGCGGACACGGTAAAGCCAAACTGAGTACTTTAGGGCGGACACGGTAAAGCCAAACTGAGTACTTTAGGGCGGACACGGTAAAGCCAAACTGAGTACTTCAGCCGTTACATGAGCTCCCTGTACCAGTCTCTATTACCCCAATTCCTTGGTGGGTTAGATTCCCACGGGGGCCAGTATGATAAATATAAAATAACGTATGCACTAACTGTAAGTCGCTCTGGATAAGAGCGTCTGCTAAATGACGTAAATGTAATGTAAATGTGTTCACAGGTTTAAAGGGGTATTTCTCCCCAGGGTGGGAGTAATAATACGAGCAACTCACTCTCTGTCCACAAGGGGGCACCACTCCCCCATAACTGGGACATTACTGGGATTCGTTGCTGATGCAGTCTGTAGTTCATAAAGAACGCAGATGGGGTCCATCTCCAACTAGGTGCTGTGGCACCGCTACCTATGACGCTTCCTCGGGTGATAACCTCCATGATCACGGGGTCCCCGGGTGATAACCTCCATGATCACGGGGTCCCCGGGTGATAACCTCCATGATCACGGGGTCCCCGGGTGATAACCTCCATGATCACGGGGTCCCCGGGTGATAACCTCCGTGATCACGGGGTCCCCGGGTGATAACCTCCATGATCACGGGGTCCCCGGGTGATAACCTCCGTGATCACGGGGTCCCCGGGTGATAACCTCCATGATCACGGGTTCCCCGGAGTCTATTTGTTGAATTTGTGCGTTCCAGTGCTGGGTGCCAGACGGCTACATCTTACCACCTAAGCGAGTGAAGCTTGTTGTGACAACAAGGCCAATCGGTGTACGTTACTGGTCGCCGGGGCCCAGGGTAGGCCAGGGTAGGCCATACCTTGGCACATAAACACAGTTGTTTCAACCCCAAGTTCCACGTGTTCACGGTGGTGAATGTGTTATCTCCCATATATGTGTGAGAGTTTCCCTCCATACCCCCAGACATTTTGTTGTCTAGCAGTCTGTCTCCGTCTCAACGCATTTCATTCCGGTGGGAATTAGATTCAGTTATGAATCGCACCTGTCTGATGATTCAGGTCTATCTATCCCTGTTCTGTTGGAGATGAGTCTCCACAGTAAAGGTTTTCCCTGGGGTCTATTTCTAATGGGTGTGTTCCAGTGCTGGGTGTTAGCCAGTCGCCTGGACGCATCTTACTACCTAAATAGAGTTCTTCAGTTCTTTCCTTCATGCCTACGGACCCTGGCTCTGTGGCAAGACCCTTTGTGATTGGCACAGGGTGCTCCCATGGGCGGGGTTGTATCCCGCTATAACGTTGGACGCACCCCTCCAGTGGGGAGCGTTGTACGAGGGCGGTTCAGTAAGTCAGTGGGTCGGTCCATATCTAATACCTGGAACGCCAGCTGGTGTTCTTGGCGCTCAGATGACAACGAGGGTCTCTCCTGGCATTGGCTTGCTCCCTCCTGTTGGACGGCAGGGTGCTCCCTCCTGTTGGACGGCAGGGTGCTCCCTCCTGTTGGACGGCAGGGTGCTCCCTCCTGTTGGACGGCAGGGTGCTCCCTCCTGTTGGACGGCAGGGTGCTCCCTCCTGTTGGACGGCAGGGTGCTCCCTCCTGTTGGACGGCAGGGTGCTCCCTCCTGTTGGACGGCAGGGTGCTCCCTCCTGTTGGACGGCAGGGTGCTCCCTCCTGTTGGACGGCAGGGTGCTCCCTCCTGTTGGACGGCAGGGTGCTCCCTCCTGTTGGACGGCAGGGTGCTCCCTCCTGTTGGACGGCAGGGTGCTCCCTCCTGTTGGACGGCAGGGTGCTCCCTCCTGTTGGACGGCAGGGTGCTCCCTCCTGTTGGACGGCAGGGTGTACTGTATTTTACAGGCTGACTCAGCCTCCACTGAGGAGGGTGGACCTGGAGAGTTTGTTGTTGTGAGGGAGTTCTGATTGGACATTTTGCACTGCTTTGGTGGAATTCTCCGCTCTCTCTAGCCTACATTCCTCTCTAATAATAATAATAATAATAATAATAATAATAATAATAGTAGTTCCTGTCTTGCGTTGTGTAGGCCTACAGTATTTAACATAGTAATAGGCAGGTTACTCTGGGTGTCAGTGTTGCAGGGACAGGAGAGGGTCGTTAGGCAGAGCTCAGTGGAGAGGGTCGTTGGAGAGGGTCGTTAGGCAGAGCTCAGTGGAGAGGGTCGTTGGAGAGGGTCGTTAGGCAGAGCTCAGTATAGAGGGTCGTTAGGCAGAGCTCAGTGTAGAGGATCGTTAGGCAGAGCTCAGTGGAGAGGGTCGTTGGAGAGGGTCGTTAGGCAGAGCTCAGTGTAGAGGGTCGTTAGGCAGAGCTCAGTGTAGAGGGTCGTTAGGCAGAGCTCAGTGGAGAGGGTCGTTAGGCAGAGCTCAGTATAGAGGGTCGTTAGGCAGAGCTCAGTGGAGAGGGTCGTTAGGCAGAGCTCAGTGGAGAGGGTCGTTAGGCAGAGCTCAGTATAGAGGGAGCGGGTACGTTAGGCAGAGCTCAGTGGAGAGGGTTCGTTAGGCAGAGCTCAGTGGAGGGGCCGTTAGGTCAGAGCTTCAGTTATAGAGGGTCGTTAGGCAGAGATCAGTATAGAGGGTCGTTAGGCAGAGCTCAGTGGAGAGGGTCGTTAGGCAGAGCTCAGTGGAGAGGGTCGTTAGGCAGAGCTCAGTGTAGAGGGTCGTTAGGCAGAGATCAGTGTAGAGGGTCGTTAGGCAGAGCTCAGTGGAGAGGGTCGTTAGGCAGAGCTCAGTGGAGAGGGTCGTTGGAGAGGGTCGTTAGGCAGAGCTCAGTGGAGAGGGTCGTTAGGCAGAGCTCAGTGGAGAGGGTCCGTTGGAGAGGGTCGTTAGGCAGAGCTCAGTGTAGAGGGTCGTTAGGCAGAGATCAGTGTAGAGGGTCGTTAGGCAGAGCTCAGAGAGGGTCGTTGGAGAGGGTCGTTAGGCAGAGCTCAGTATAGAGGGTCGTTAGGCAGAGCTCAGTGGAGAGGGTCGTTAGGCAGAGCTCAGTGGAGAGGGTCGTTAGGCAGAGCTCAGAGAGGGTCGTTAGGCAGAGCTCAGAGAGGGTCGTTAGGCAGAGCTCAGTGGAGAGGGTCGTTAGGCAGAGCTCAGTGTAGAGGGTCGTTAGGCAGAGCTCAGTGGAGAGGGTCGTTAGGCAGAGCTCAGTGGAGGGGGGTCGTTAGGCAGAGCTCAGTGTAGAGGGTCGTTAGGCAGAGCTCAGTATAGAGGGTCGTTAGGCAGAGCTCAGTGGAGAGGGTCGTTAGGCAGAGCTCAGTATAGAGGGTCGTTAGGCAGAGCTCAGAGAGGGTCGTTAGGCAGAGCTCAGTATAGAGGGTCGTTAGGCAGAGCTCAGTGGAGAGGGTCGTTAGGCAGAGCTCAGAGAGGGTCGTTAGGCAGAGCTCAGTATAGAGGGTCGTTAGGCAGAGATCAGTGGAGAGGGTCGTTAGGCAGAGATCAGTGGAGAGGGTCGTTAGGCAGAGATCAGTGGAGAGGGTCGTTAGGAAGAGCTCAGTGTAGAGGGTCGTTAGGCAGAGATCAGAGAGGGTCGTTGGAGAGGGTCGTTAGGCAGAGCTCAGTATAGAGGGTCGTTAGGCAGAGCTCAGTGGAGGGGGTCGTTAGGCAGAGCTCAGTGGAGAGGGTCGTTAGGCAGAGCTCAGAGAGGGTCGTTAGGCAGAGCTCAGAGAGGGTCGTTAGGCAGAGCTCAGTGGAGGGGGTCGTTAGGCAGAGCTCAGTGGAGAGGGTCGTTAGGCAGAGATCAGTGGAGAGGGTCGTTAGGCAGAGCTCAGAGAGGGTCGTTAGGCAGAGCTCAGTGTAGAGGGTCGTTAGGCAGAGATCAGTGTAGAGGGTCGTTAGGCAGAGCTCAGAGAGGGTCGTTAGGCAGAGCTCAGAGAGGGTCGTTAGGCAGAGCTCAGTGGAGGGGGTCGTTAGGCAGAGCTCAGTGGAGAGGGTCGTTAGGCAGAGCTCAGTGGAGAGGGTCGTTAGGCAGAGCTCAGTGGAGAGGGTTGTTAGGCAGAGCTCAGAGAGGGTCGTTAGGCAGAGCTCAGTATAGAGGGTCGTTAGGCAGAGCTCAGTGGAGAGGGTCGTTAGGCAGAGCTCAGTGGAGAGGGTCGTTAGGCAGAGCTCAGTATAGAGGGTCGTTAGGCAGAGCTCAGAGAGGGTCGTTAGGCAGAGCTCAGTGGAGAGGGTCGTTAGGCAGAGCTCAGTATAGAGGGTCGTTAGGCAGAGATCAGAGAGGGTCGTTAGGCAGAGCTCAGTGGAGAGGGTCGTTAGGCAGAGCTCAGTGGAGAGGGTCGTTAGGCAGAGCTCAGTGTAGAGGGTCGTTAGGCAGAGATCAGTGGAGAGGGTCGTTAGGCAGAGCTCAGAGAGGGTCGTTAGGCAGAGCTCAGTGGAGGGGGTCGTTAGGCAGAGCTCAGTGTAGAGGGTTGTTAGGCAGAGATCAGTGGAGAGGGTCGTTAGGCAGAGCTCAGTATAGAGGGTCGTTAGGCAGAGCTCAGAGAGGGTCGTTAGGCAGAGCTCAGTGGAGAGGGTCGTTAGGCAGAGCTCAGAGAGGGTCGTTAGGCAGAGCTCAGTGGAGAGGGTCGTTAGGCAGAGCTCAGTGGAGGGGGTCGTTAGGCAGAGCTCAGAGAGGGTCGTTAGGCAGAGCTCAGAGAGGGTCGTTAGGCAGAGCTCAGTATAGAGGGTCGTTAGGCAGAGCTCAGAGGAGAGGGTCGTTAGGCAGAGCTCAGTGGAGGGGGTCGTTAGGCAGAGCTCAGTGGAGGGGGTCGTTAGGCAGAGCTCAGAGAGGGTCGTTAGGCAGAGCTCAGTGGAGGGGGTCGTTAGGCAGAGCTCAGTGGAGGGGGTCGTTAGGCAGAGCTCAGAGAGGGTCGTTAGGCAGAGCTCAGTGGAGGGGGTCGTTAGGCAGAGCTCAGTGGAGGGGGTCGTTAGGCAGAGCTCAGTGGAGAGGGTCGTTAGGCAGAGCTCAGAGAGGGTCGTTAGGCAGAGCTCAGAGAGGGTCGTTAGGCAGAGCTCAGTGGAGGGGGTCGTTAGGCAGAGCTCAGTGTAGAGGGTCGTTAGGCAGAGCTCAGAGAGGGTCGTTAGGCAGAGCTCAGGGTATTCCTAGTCGATCAACAAACATTTCTGGAGGAAAGCCGACGATAAAGCCTTGAGCTCTTTATATCATTGGTGTTGCTCTGTTGGCGGTAGGTGCAGTTGATTCAGAAGCCCTGTTGGCAGGAGGTGCAGTTGATTCAGAAGCCCTGTTGGCAGGAGGTGCACTTGATTCAGAAGCCCTGTTGGCGGTAGGTGCAGTTGATTCAGAAGCCCTGTTGGCAGGAGGTGCAGTTGATTCAGAAGCCCTGTTGGCGGTAGGTGCAGTTGATTCAGAAGCCCTGTTGGCAGGAGGTGCAGTTGATTCAGAAGCCCTGCACACCGGGTAGACAAAGTGTTCCCATTTTGAACCATTTCATTTGACCAGGAGATCTGTGGGTAAATAGAGTTCGCCTACTGCGCTGCCCAATCGGATAGCTCAAATCACAGTTCCTACAGCTTCCCCGGCCACAGCGAAGTTTGATACTAGCCTACGTGAGATTTCATAAACCATGACCACAGAGAGACTGTCAAAGAATACAGCAAAGAGCTGCTGTTTTTATGAGAGTTCATGTCTACGTTTTTATTCAACAATATTACAAAACATAAAACGTGCTTCTCTCTACTTCCACTAGCGCTCGCAGCTGCAATGAATGAGGAGCCGAGTATACAGACAGCCCTGCGTTTTAAACACAGCCCTGCGTTTTAAACACAGCCCTGCGTTTTAATTATTATTAGCAGCTCGTCCTGTCTATTTTAATATCAAGGAATATTTCACTTTCTCTGGTCATAAGAACAACATGAATATATGCATGAGGCAGATGCGGTGCGACTCAAGGTTCGCCATCAGGTGGAAGACGGTGTCCCCTCTCTCTGGTCACCGGAGGAAAGGAAGGAGAGAGCAGACTTTCCCACCTGAAGATCACTGACATCATAATTTTCTCCAGCGTTCCCAGCATCATGACCATCAGATGCAGGTACCATCAGTCCAGTCAAAATAAAGTTATTTCAATTTATGCTCAGCTGTGCCTCGCAAGTGCAACACCGACTGATCTATTTAGTTATCAAAGCTGGAGTTTTTAAATATAATATGGTCTGAGAATAACAATATTGGCAGACCAGGCATATAGCCAACATGCTGTGATAATGTATTAGGTCTACTGCACAAACCTCATTGTTTTTGTTAGGTTCATGTTAAATTTTTTAAGTCATGTTTAAAATAATCGGAGCAGTAGATCTCAGCTTGCTACAAAAGTGATCTTGACTCAGAAAAGGTTGGTGACCACTGGTTTAGTTTATTGGGATCTCCTTGGGTCAACTAAAGAATAAAGTGTGATCATGGTGGTCTGCCTTGGGCCCGTCAGGGAACAGTGTGGTCATGGTGGTCTGCCTTGGGCCCGTCAGGGAACAGTGTGGTCATGGTGGTCTGCCTTGGGCCCGTCAGGGAACAGTGTGATCATGGTGGTCTGCCTTGGGCCCGTCAGGGAACAGTGTGGTCATGGTGGTCTGCCTTGGGCCCGTCAGGGAACAGTGTGGTCATGGTGGTCTGCCTTGGGCCCGTCAGGGAACAGTGTGATCATGGTGGTCTGCCTTGGGCCCGTCAGGGAACAGTGTGGTCATGGTGGTCTGCCTTGGGCCCGTCAGGGAACAGTGTGGTCATGGTGGTCTGCCTTGGGCCCGTCAGGGAACAGTGTGGTCATGGTGGTCTGCCTTGGGCCCGTCAGGGAACAGTGTGGTCATGGTGGTCTGCCTTGGGCCCTCAGGGAACAGTGGGTCATGGTGGTCTGCTTGGGCCTCAGGGAACAGTGTGTCATGGTGGTCTGCCTTGGGCCCTCAGGGAACAGTGTGATCATGGTGGTCTGCCTTGGGCCCTTCAGGGAACAGTGTGATCATGGTGGTCTGCCTTGGGCCCGTCAGGGAACAGTGTGGTCATGGTGGTCTGCCTTGGGCCCATCAGGGAACAGTGTGGTCATGGTGGTCTGCCTTGGGCCCATCAGGGAACAGTGTGGTCATGGTGGTCTGCCTTGGGCCCATCAGGGAACAGTGTGATCATGGTGGTCTGCCTTGGGCCCTTCAGGGAACAGTGTGATCATGGGTGGTCTGCCTTGGGCCCGTCAGGGAACAGTGTGGTCATGGTGGTCTGCCTTGGGCCCGTCAGGGAACAGTGTGGTCATGGTGGTCTGCCTTGGGCCCATCAGGGAACAGTGTGGTCATGGTGGTCTGCCTTGGGCCCATCAGGGAACAGTGTGATCATGGTGGTCTGCCTTGGGCCCTTCAGGGAACAGTGTGATCATGGTGGTCTGCCTTGGGCCCTTCAGGGAACGGTAGTTTTAGTCATAATCCTACGTTCTGAAGTATAGAGGTGAAGTATGCAGTGGCGGCCCGTCATTCAGGGCAGAGCCCCACTCTATTGAGCCCCACCTCTATTGAGCCCCACCTCTATTGAGCCCCACATCTTTGTTATTTTTTGTTTTTGGAGGGTTGCAAAAAAAAAAGAAAGTTAATAAAGCCTCCATACAAACATGGTCTCTTTTTTGCTTTCTTGAGTAAGGCACCTATTTTATTTTAATTTAAGGCACCTCCAAAATGTAGGTGCTTCATCCTAGCTCAGTGCTCTCTGTGGTGGTGGGGCAGCCAGCGGAACATACGGAGCGTAGGGGTTGGTAATGTTCTCTAGTTGCGCCATGATTGGCTCAGTGTTCTGTCACTCATGGGGACACTATGTCACTGCCAAATCTAAGGGTAGAGCTAAAAAATTCAAGCCCCTTGGGTGCTTCCCTTGGGTAGTCCCGTGTAGCTCAGTTGGTAGAGCATGGCACTTGCAACGCCAGGGTTGTGGGTTCGATTCCCACGGGGGACCAGTATGAAAATGTATGCACTCACTAACTGTAAGTCGCTCTGGATAAGAGCGTCTGCTAAATGACTAAAATGTCAAATGTAAAATGTGCTGCCATAGAGTTACATTAGAAGTGCCCATCCAAGAAGGCTCAAGGTCATTGGCCACAGATAAAATGACGTCAAATCACGTTATATCTACAGTATCTTTGATTGGACTGATCGTGTCAACATCATACTTTCAAAATCTTAGCTAGCAGTCATTAACATGAATCAAGTCGACAATCTACTGGCAAATCCTTTTTAATTATTGTCATATGAAGAGAAATAGTGAAGAGAAATTATAGATAAAATGTAACGGTGCTCATCGGCCATTGGACATAAACATTACACAACAAGTTGGAAATCGCAAATTCCACAATGAGTGTTTTGGAAGGAATCAGTGGCTAACTGCAAGCGTTGCAAAGCAAACACTAGCCTGTTATTCAGTGGAGAGGATGTGTGGTCCAAGTCTGGGTTTAAGGGTCTCTTTTCCAAGCTTAAAAGGATAAACATTCAACATTGGCCATGATGTCAATCCAGCATGACTTCTGCCGCATTCAAAACAACTCGGAACTGGGAAATCTGACTTCAGTGAGTTCAAGACAACTGGGAACTCTGGGAAAAATGAGCTCAAAAATACGTTTTGAACGGTCATGCAACTCTGAATTGTAAGTCGGGAACTCTGGCCTCTTTCTAGAGCTGTTGTGTAGTAAGCTGTTAGTAGCCCATGTGCCTCACCCTAATAATTTGGTCCCTTTTCCCCTCATAACTTAGCCTACTGTTCTGACTTGGTGGTGCATGTGTACCCTATAACCTGTTTTAGAGAAATGTCATCATGGAATATTGTAAGAGCTTTCATTGTCTGCTTATATACCCCCTTTATTTATCCTACGGTTCTGACTTGGTGTACAGGGAGAACACTGTAAGAACGGCCCAGGTTCTGAATTCTGTCGCTGTACATTTCAAAAGTGCTGAACAAACAGTTATATCGACTACGTCCGTCTTAGACGGTTGAGCTAACATGTGCTAATGTGATTAGCATGACTGTTGTAAGTAACAGCAACCTTTCCAGGACATAGACATGTCTTATATGGGCAGAAAGCTTAGATTCCTGTTAATCTAACTGCACTGTCCAATTTACAGTAGCTATTACAGTGAAAAAATACCATGCTATTGTTTGAGGAGAGTGCACAACAACAAAAAACTGGTTTGATACATTCACCTCTGAAGGTAAATAATGTACTTACATTCAGTAATCTTGCTCTGATTTGTCATTTTAAGGGTCCCAGAGATAAAATGTAGCATAGTTTTGTCTGATAAAATCAATTTTTATATTCAAATGTAGGAACTGGGTTCTACAGTTTGAACCCCTGCTGTCTCTGGCTCCACACCTACCCCGCCCGGCCATCTAGATGTGTGAAAGTTAGTGTATAAGCTAATGATCCATCATGTATGACATTCCTGGGAGTGTGTAAACTTAAATTTTGTATTACCATATCATTTTTGTATGTTCTCTATAGTTATGTACTTGAAAATGTATCAATTGACCAATTCGGCATATTTGGACAGACTTGATACAAAATAGTCCAGTATTGCAATGCTTCACTAGATCAATCTGAAACGTTGCACACACACACTGCTACCATCTAGTGGGCAAAATCTAAATTGCGCCTAAACTGCAATATTATATTGTGGCCTTTCTCTTGCATTTCAAAGATGATGGGGAAAAATGTAAAACAGAAAACGCATGTTTTTTTGTTTGTATTATCTTTTACCAGATCTAATGTGTTACATTCTCCTACAATAATGTCACATTTCCACAAACTTCAGACTGTATTCATACCCCTGGACAAACAGGGCCTTCAGAAATTATTTATACCCCTTGACTTATTTCACATTTTGTAGTGTTACAGCCTGAATTCAAAATGGATGATACCTCATAATGACAAAGTGAAAACATGGTCTTAGAAATTTTAGCAAATCTATTGAAAATGAAATACAGAAATATCTTATTTACATAAGTATTCACACCCCTGAGTCAATACTTTGTAGAAGCTCCTTTGGCTGGATTTACAGCTGTGAGTCATTTTGGGTAAGTCTCTAAGAGCTTTGCACACCTGGATTGTACAATATTTCCCCATTTATTACTATTTTTAAAATGTTTCAATCTCTGTTAAGTTGGTTGCTGGTCATTGCTAGACAGCCATTTTCAAGTCTTGCCATAGAATTTCAAGTAGATTTAAGTCAAAACTGTAACTGGGGAACATTCAATGTAGTCTTGGAAGCAACTCCAGTGTATATATGGCCTAGTGTTTTAAGTTATTGTTTTGCTGAAAGGTGAATGTGTCTCCCAGTGTCTGGTGGAAAGCCAGACTGAACCAGGGTTTCCTATAGTCTCCCAGTTGTCTGGTTGGAAAGCACGACTGGAACCAAGGGTTTCCTCTCGTCTCCCAGTGTTCTTGGTGGAAAGCAGACTGAACCTAGGGTTTCCTCTAGTCTCCCGGTGTCTGGTGGACAGCAGACTGAACCAGGGTTTCCTCTAGTCTCCCAGTGTCTGGTGGACAGCAGACTGAAACCAGGGTTTCCTTCTAGTTCTCCCCAGACAGCAGACTTGAACCAGGGTTTCCTCGGTCTCCCAGTGTCTGGCTGGACAGCAGGACTGAACCAGGGTTTCCTTAGTCTCCCAGTGTCTGGGGATCAGCCCAGACTGAACCGGGTGTGTCCTCTAGTCTCCCAGTTGGTCTGGTGGACAGCAGACTGGACCAGGGTTTCCTCTAGTCTCCCAGTGTCTGGTGGAAAGCAGACTGAACCAGGGTTTTCCTCTAGTCTCCCCAGTGTATGGTGGACAAGCAGATCGAACCAGGGTTTCTCTAAGTCTCCCCAGTGTCTGGTGGAACGCAGACTGGACCAGGGTATTCCTCTAGTCTCCCAGTGTCTGGTGGAAAGGAAAGCCAGACTGGACCAGGGGTATTGCCTCTAGTCTCCCCCAGTGTTCTGGTGGACAGCAGACTGAACCAGGGTTTTCCTCTAGTCTCCCAGTGTCTGGTGGAAGCAGACTGAACCAGGGTTTCCTCTAGTCTCCCAGTGTCTGGTGGACAGCAGACTGAACCAGGGTTTCCTCTAGTCTCCCAGTGTCTGGTGGACAAGCAGACTGAACCAGGGTTTCCTTTAGGATTTTGCCTGTGCTTAGCTCTATTCCGTTACTTTTTATCCTAAAAAACTCCCTAGTCCTTGACAAGCTTACCCACCATGCTTGAAAATATGAAGATTGACTCAGTGTTATGTTGGATTTGCCCCAAACGTAACACTTTGTATTTAGGACGTAAAGTAAAAAAAAAAATTGGCACATTTTTATTTAGCAGTTTTACTTTAGTATGCTTGTTTTGGAATATTTGTATTCTGTACAGTAGGGATCATCAACTAGATTCAGCCGCGGGCCGATTTCTTTTCTGGAGTGGAAGGTCGGGGAGCCAGAACATAATTACAAATAATTTGTAGACTGCAAATTGACCGCAAGAAGGCCAAACAGATATGTTTGACTAAAACATAATCATTTCAAACCTTGCAACCATTAAACTCTGTTTTAAAATCACCATTGGCCTCATGGTGAAATCCCTGAGCGGTTTCCTTCTTCTCCGGCAACTGAGTTAGGAAGGACGCCTGTATCTTTGTAGTGACTGGGTGTATTGATACACCATCCATAGTGTAATTAATAACTTCACCTGCTCAAAGGGATATTCATTGTTTGCTTTTTAAAAAAAAACTATCTACCAATAGGTGCCCTTCATTGTGAGGTATTGGAAAACCTCCCTGGTCTTTGTGGTTGAATCTGTGCTTGAAATTCACTGCTCGACTGAGGGGCCTTACAGATAATTGTATGTGTGGGGTACAGAGATGAGGTAGTCATTCAAAAAGTATTGAACACTGAATGAGTCCATGCGACTTATTATGCGATTTGTTAAGCACATTTTTACTCCTGAACTTATTTAGGCCAAAGGGGCTGAAAACTCATTGACTCAAGACATTTCAGCTTTACATCTTTTCTTAATTTCTACAAAATAAATCCACTTTGACATGATGGTGTATTGTGTGTAGGCCAGTGACACAACATCTACATTTAATCCATTTTTTCAGGCTGTAGCACAACATTTGGAAAAAGTCACGGGTAAAGTACTTTCTGAAGGCACTGTATGACCTCACCTTGTTAGGACAAGTAGACTGAGTGAGTAATTAAATATTAATCCAGGTTAGCACATAAAGACACCCTCAGACAAAAGAGGGAAGGAGAGGGAGAGAGAGAGAGAGATATCACAAAACTGAAACCGGTCAGTAATCTTGTTTAGTAACTGTAGAAGCCCAGTAGCCATACCATTCAGGTTGGTAATGTGGTAGAGAATCTAAAGCTGCAGTGGTGAGGGTTGGCGTCTATGGTGAGGGTTGTAGTCTATGGTGAGGGTTGGCGTCTATGGTGAGGGTTGTAGTCTATGGTGAGGGTTGCAGTCTATGGTGAGGGTTGTAGTCTATGGTGAGGGTTGCAGTCTATGGTGAGGGTTGCAGTCTATGGTGAGGGTTGTCGTCTATGGTGAGGGTTGCAGTCTATGGTGAGGGTTGTAGTCTATGGTGAGGGTATGGTGAGGGTTGTCGTCTATGGTGAGGGTTGTAGTCTATGGTGAGGGTTGTCGTCTATGGTGAGGGTTGTAGTCTATGGTGAGGGTTGTAGTCTATGGTGAGGGTTGTCGTCTATGGTGAGGGTTGTCGTCTATGGTGAGGGTTTGTAGTCTATGGTGAGGGTATGGTGAGGGTTGTCGTCTATGGTGAGGGTTGTAGTCTATGGTGAGGGTTGTCGTCTATGGTGAGGGTTGCAGTCTATGGTGAGGGTTGCAGTCTATGGTGAGGGTTGTAGTCTATGGTGAGGGTATGGTGAGGGTTGTCGTCTATGGTGAGGGTTGTCGTCTATGGTGAGGGTTGCAGTCTATGGTGAGGGTTGTAGTCTATGGTGAGGGTTGTAGTCTATGGTGAGGGTTGGCAGTCTATGGTGAGGGTTGTCGTCTATGGTGAGGGTTGTAGTCTATGGTGAGGGTTGTCGTCTGATGGATGATGAGTTTACAACGTTTATGTTCTATCTTACTCTCAGAGCCAACCTGCCCAACTGGAGAGCCAACCTGCCCAACTGGAGAGCCAACCTGCCCAACTGGAGAGCCAACCTGCCCAACTGGAGAGCCAACCTGCCCAACTGGAGAGCCAACCTGCCCAACTGGAGAGCCAACCTGCCCAACTGGAGAGCCAACCTGCCCAACAGGAGAGCCAACCTGCCCAACAGGAGAGCCAACCTACCCAACTGGAGAGCCAACCTGCCCAACAGGAGAGCCAACCTGCCCAACAGGAGAGCCAACCTGCCCAACAGGAGAGCCAACCTGCCCAACTGGAGAGCCAACCTGCCCAACTGGACAACAACACCACTGCAAGGTGAGCGTCTCTCATTAGTATCCCTGCAGTTATACAGTTACACTACATTACTGTTCTCATCCTCCAAGGAGAAGAAGTTTCAACTGGAGTGTTCAAGAGTTTTGTCTCGCCCTGTGAAACGGATGTTTGTTTTTTAATTTATTTTATTTTATTTTTATTTCACCTTTATTTAACCAGGTAAGCCAGTTGAGAACAAGTTCTCATTTACAACTGCGACCTGGCCAAGATAAAGCAAAGCAGTGCGATAAAAACAACAACACAGAGTTACATATGGAATAAACAAAACGTACAGTCAATAACACAATAGAAAATCTATATACAGTGTGTGCAAATGTAGTAAGTTATGGAGGTAAGGCAATAAATAGGCCATAGTGCAAAATAATTACAATTAGTATTAACACTGGAGTGATAGATGTGCAAGAGATGATGTGCAAATAGAGATACTGGGGTGCAAATGAGCAAAATAAATAACAATATGGGTTAGTTGCAGCGGAGGGTGCAGAGCTGGTGGCCGGGGTAGGGGTAGGGGTAGGGAGGGTGCAGAGCTGGTGGCCGGGGTAGGGGTAGGGGTAGGGAGGGTGCAGAGCTGGTGGCCGGGGTAGGGGTAGGGGTAGGGAGGGTGCAGAGCTGGTGGCCGGGGTAGGGGTAGGGGTAGGAGGGTGCAGAGCTGGTGGCCCGGGGTTAGGGTGGGAGGGTGCAGAGCTGGTGGCCGGGGGTAGGGGTAGGGAGGGTGCAGAGCTGGTGGTAGGGGGTAGGGGTAGGGAGGGTGCAGAGCTGGTGGCCGGGGTAGGGGTAGGGAGGGGTGCAGAGCTGGTGGTAGGGGTAGGGGTAGGGAGGGTGCAGAGCTGGTGGCCGGGGTAGGGGTAGGGGTAGGGGTAGGGGTAGGGAGGTGCAGAGTCTGGTGGCCGGGGTAGGGGTAGGGGTAGGGGTAGGGAGGGTGCAGAGCTGGTGGCGGGGTAGGGGTAGGGGTAGGGAGGGTGCAGAGCTGGTGGCCGGGGTAGGGGTATGGGTAGGGGTAGGGAGGGTGCAGAGCTGGTGGCCGGGGTAGGGGTAGGGGTAGGGGTAGGGAGGGTGCAGAGCTGGTGGCCGGGGTAGGGGTAGGGGTAGGGGTAGGGGTAGCCAGGTGGAAAGCATGGCCAGAGGTAGCAGTAGACCAGTGGTACGTAATGTAGCATGGCTGTAATCCAGCTGTGACACGCATTCACTCTCTGGCCGGCCGGCTGCTCTTATGTCGTCATCAGACCTGCCAGACCTGCCAGACCAGTCCGTCCGTCTGGCTCATCAGCTCTCTACTAGACCACCAAAATGGCCGCTGTTCAGTTCAGTGGGAATCTGAAATATATCAGCCAGTCTGGTTTGATAAAGATTTTGAAACCACAAGTGAGATTATTTTTTAACCACTTACGCTCGTGGGAATTGGCCTATATTGATAGGGCTAGATTGAAATGTTCTTCCAGAAAAAATATGGGAAGCAAATGCATAACTATGGTAGCAATTAAAAGGGAACCGTTTGGAGATGATGATTAGACTAAAGGTGAGGAGATGATGGGTGAATGATTAGACTAAAGGTGAGGAGATGATGGGTGAATGATTAGACTAAAGGTGAGGAGATGATGGGTGAATGATTACACTAAAGGTGAGGAGATGATGGGTGAATGATTAGATTAAAGGTGAGGAGATGATGGGTGAATGATTAGACTAAAGGTGAGGAGATGATGGGTGAATGATTAGACTAAAGGTGAGGAGATGATGGGTGAATGATTAGGCTAAAGGTGAGGAGATGATGGGGTGAATGATTAGACTAAAGGTGAGGAGATGATGGGTGAATGATTAGACTAAAGGTGAGGAAGATGATGGGTGAATGATTAGACTAAAGGTGAGGAGATGATGGGTGAATGATTAGACTAAAGGTGAGGATATGATGGGTGAATGATTAGACTAAAGGTGAGGAGATGGGTGAATGATTAGGCTAAGGTGAGGAGATGGATGGGTGAATGATTAGAGCTAAAGGTGAGGAGATGAGGGGTGAATGATTAGACTAAAGTGAGGAGATGATGGGTGAATGATTAGACTAAAGGTGAGGAGATGATGGGTTGAATGATTAGACTAAAGGTGAGGAGATGATGGGTGAATGATTAGACTAAAGGTGAGGAGATGATGGGGTGAATGATTAGACTAAAGGTGAGGGGATGATTGGGTGAATGATTAGACTAAAGGTGAGGAGATGATGGGTGAATGATTAGACTAAAGGTGAGGAGATGATGGGTGAATGATTAGACTAAAGGTGAGGAGATGATGGGTGAATGATTACACTAAAGGTTGAGGAGATGATGGCTGAATGATTAGACTAAAGGTGAGGAGATGATGGCTGAATGATTAGACTAAAGGTGAGGAGATGATGGCTGATGATTAGACTAAAGGTGAGGAGATGATGGGTGAATGATTAGACTAAAGGTGAGGAGATGATGGGTGAATGATTAGACTAAAGGTGAGGAGATGATGGGTGAATGATTAGACTAAAGGTGAGGAGATGATGGGTGAATGATTAGACTAAAGGTGAGGAGATGATGGGTGAATGATTAGACTAAAGGTGAGGAGATGATGGGTGAATGATTAGACTAAAGGTGAGGAGATGATGGGTGAATGATTAGACTAAAGGTGAGGAGATGATGGGTGAATGATTAGACTAAAGGTGAGGAGATGATGGGTGAATGATTAGACTAAAGGTGAGGAGATGATGGGGGAATGATTAGACTGAAGGTGAGGACACATCAGTTCACCTGACACAAGTCAGAGTCCAAACACTACACTGTTGACTTTATTTACATTTTACATTTGCTGTACTTTTCACAGCATTTGTTGATAACGGTATTTGAAATGACCCTGGATACATTCAGCAACATGAACATTTGGGGTAGGTGCAATGTACAGTGCCTTCGGAAAGTATTCAGACCCCTTGACCTTTTCCACATTTTGTTACATTACAGCCTTATTCTAAAATGTATTAAATTACATTTTTTCCTCATCAATCTACACACAATACCCCATAATGCCAAAGTGAAAACAGGTTTTTGAAATTAATGCATATGTATTAAAAATAAAATACAGATACCTTATTTTCATAAGTATTCAGACCCTTTGCTCTTAGACTCGAAATTGAGCTCAGGTGCATTCTGTTTCAATTGATCATCCTTGAGATGTTTCTGCAACTTGATTGGAGTCCACCTGTGGTAAATTCAATTGATTGGACATGAGTTGGAAAGGCACCCACCTGTCTATATAAGGTCTCACAGTTGACAGTTCATTTCAGAGCAAAACCCAAGCCATGAGGTCGAAGGAATTGTTTGTAGCGCTCTGAGACAGGATTGTGTCGAGGCACAGATCTGGGGAAGGGTACCAAAACATTTCTGTAGCAATGAAGGTCCCCAAGAACACAGTGGCCTCCATCATTCTTAAATGGAAGAAGTTTGGAACCACCAAGACTCTTCCTAGAGCTGGCCGCCCGGCCAAACTGAGCAATCGGGGGAGAAGGGCCTTGGTCAGGGAGGTGACCAAGAACCCGATGGTCACTCTGACAGAGCTCCAGAGTTCCTCTGTGGAGATTGGAGAACCTTCCAGAAGGACAACCATCTCTGCAGCACTCCACCAATCAGGCCTTTATGATAGTGACCGGACGGAAGCCACACCTCAGTAAAAGGCACATGACAAAAATGTTTATTTTAAATTCACAATCTGTAGAAGCAATGAGAATAGAAAGGTTCAGAACTTTTGTAAAACATCACAGTACGGTTGAAATATATATGGCAAATTGAAATCCTATATGGATGGTGTTAAGAGATAGATGGGAGGTATTGAATGGAGTTGAAGGATGGGACTAATAACAAATAACAACAAATAATAACAAGATAACTAATAATGTAGGCACGCTGTGTCCATAATAAGTATATAGGTTGTATGTTGGGAGCTTTTGGGAAAGAGCACAGTTAGAAAGATATGGCATATAGAAGCAAACCGGATGGACATCATGAAAATGATCGGAGAGGTTGAGAGTAGAAGAAGTTCAGGAGCAAAAAAAATTATAATAAAAAAAAAATATATATATATATATATAATATAATTATTGTAAAATTAACTCTGTCCATAAGGTGTAGATAGTAAGTATAGACCGGAAGTAGAGGCCTGGGCATTGTTGTTCACTAATTTACTCCAAGTAGGGAAAGGATGGTGGGGTTGAAAAGTAATAAAGGGGAGTATATATATAAAAAATAAAAATAAAAACATGGGGGATTGGAAGTGATGCAGACAATTACATTGATAGAAGATACAATCTATCTGCAATATTAAGCTGATCCATTCCCCCCCCCAAAAAAATATATATAAAAAAATAAATAAAAAAAAGGCACATGACAGCCCGCTTGGAGGTTGCCAAAAGGCACCTAAAGGACTCAGACCATGAGAAACAAGATTCTCTGGTCTGATGAAACCAAGATTAAACTCTTTGGCCTGAATGCCAAGCGTCACGTCTGGAGGAAACCTGGCACCATCCCTACAGTGAAGCATGGTGGTGGCAGCGTCATGCTGTAGGAATGTTTTTCAGCGGCAGGGACTGGGAGACTAGTCAGGATCGAGGGAAAGCTGAACGGCGCAAAGTACAGAGAGATCCTTGATGAAAACCTGCTCCAGAGCATTCAGGACCTCAGACTGCGGCGAAGGTTCACCTTCCAACAGGACAACGACCCTAAGCACACAGCCAAGACAACGCAGGAGTGGCTTCGGGACAAGTCTCTGAATGTCCTTGAGTGGCCCAGCCAGAGCCCGGACTTGAACCTCTCTGGAGAGACATGAAAATACCAGAGCTCTGACATCATGTATAGCATGTTACTGTACAGACCCAGAGCTCTGACGTCATGTATAGCATGTTACTGTACAGACCCAGAGCTCTGACGTCATGTATAGCATGTTACTGTACAGACCCAGAGCTCTGACGTCATGTATAGCATGTTACTGTCCAGCCACTGAGCTCTGACGTCATGTATAGCATGTTACTGTCCAGCCACTGAGCTCTGACGTCATATATAGCGTGTTACTGTCCAGAACCAGAGCTCTGACGTCATGTATAGCATGTTACTGTACAGACCCAGAGCTCTGACGTCATGTATAGCATGTTACTGTCCAGCCACTGAGCTCTGACGTCATGTATAGCGTGTTACTGTACAGACCCAGAGCTCTGACGTCATGTATAGCATGTTACTGTCCAGCCACTGAGCTCTGACGTCATGTATAGCATGTTACTGTCCAGAACCAGAGCTCTGACGTCATGTATAGCGTGTTACTGTCCAGCCACTGAGCTCTGACGTCATGTATAGCGTGTTACCGTACAGCCACTGAGCTCTGACGTCATGTATAGCATGTTACTGTCCAGCCACTGAGCTCTGACGTCATGTATAGCATGTTACTGTCCAGCCACTGAGCTCTGACGTCATGTATAGCGTGTTACTGTACAGCCACTGAGCTCTGACGTCATGTATAGCGTGTTACTGTCCAGAACCAGAGCTCTGACGTCATGTATAGCATGTTACTGTCCAGCCACTGAGCTCTGACGTCATGTATAGCATGTTACTGTACAGACCCAGAGCTCTGACGTCATGTATAGCATGTTACTGTACAGACCCAGAGCTCTGACGTCATGTATAGCGTGTTACTGTCCAGCCACTGAGCTCTGACGTCATGTATAGCATGTTACTGTACAGACCCAGAGCTCTGACGTCATGTATAGCGTGTTACTGTCCAGCCACTGAGCTCTGACGTCATGTATAGCATGTTACTGTCCAGCCACTGAGCTCTGACGTCATGTATAGCATGTTACTGTCCAGCCACTGAGCTCTGACGTCATGTATAGCGTGTTACTGTACAGCCACTGAGCTCTGACGTCATGTATAGCATGTTACTGTCCAGCCACTGAGCTCTGACGTCATGTATAGCGTGTTACTGTCCAGAACCAGAGCTCTGACGTCATGTATAGCGTGTTACTGTCCAGCCACTGAGCTCTGACGTCATGTATAGCATGTTACTGTACAGACCCAGAGCTCTGACGTCATGTATAGCATGTTACTGTACAGACCCAGAGCTCTGACGTCATGTATAGCATGTTACTGTACAGAACCAGAGCTCTGACGTCATGTATAGCATGTTACTGTACAGACCCAGAGCTCTGACGTCATGTATAGCATGTTACTGTACAGCCACTACGTTACAATTTAGGTGCTTATCAGTGTCCAAATCTGCCATTTTCAACCCGTCTACGGGTATGAGATTAAAGAGCTATGCTTTGTTCTGAGAGAGAACGCCACTATATATTATATATGCAGCTGTCTGGGTGATATAGGAGAGTACGCCACTATATATTATATATGCAGCTGTCTGGGTGATATAGGACCTTATAGAGAGAACCTATAGTAGTAGAGGAACTGATAGTTACCCAGAACACAGTGGCAATACGTCAAGTAAGCTCAGGGTATATACAGTTGAAGTTGGAAGTTTACATACACTTAGGTTGGAGTCATTAAAACTTGTTTTTCAACCACTCCACAAATATATTGTTAACAAACTATAGTTTTGGCAAGTCGGTTAGGACATCTACTTTGTGCATGACACAAGTAATTTTTCCAACAATTGTTTACAGACAGATTATTTCACTTAAATTTCACTGTATCACAATTCCAGTGGGTCATAAGTTTACATAAACTAAGTTGACTGTGCATTTAAACAGCTTGGAAAATTACAGAAAATGATGTCATGGCTTTAGAAGCTTATGATAGGCTAATTGACATCATTTGAGTCAGTTGGAGGTGTACATGTGGATGTATTTCATGGCCTACCTTCAAACTCAGTGCCTCATTGCTTGACATCATGGGAAAATCAAAAGAAATCAGCCAAGACCTCAGAAAAAAATTGGTAGACCTCCACTAGTCTGGTTCATCCTTGGGAGCAATTTCCAAACGCCTGAAGGTACCACGTTCATCTGTACAAACAATAGTACGCAAGTATAAACACCATGGGACCATGCAGCCGTCATACCGCTCAGGAAGGAGACTCGTTCTGTCTCCTAGAGATGAACGTACTTTGGTGCGAAAAGTGCAAATCAATCCCAGAACAACAGCAAAGGACCTTGTGAAGATGCTGGAGGAAACAAATACAAAAGTATCTATATCCACAGTAAAACGAGTCCTATATCAACATAATCTGAAAGGCCGCTCAGCAAGGAAGAAGCCACTGCTCCAAAACCGCCATAAAAAAGCCAGACTACGAACACCATCCCAACCATGAAGCACGGGGGTGGCAGCATCATGCTGTGGGGGTGCTTTGCTGCAGGAGGGACTGGTGCACTTCACAAAATAGATGGCATCATGAGGAAGGAAAATTATGTGGATATATTGAATCATGACATCAGTCAGGAAGTTAAAGCTTGGTCGCAAATGGGTCTTCCAAATGGACAGTGACCCCAATCATACTTCCAAAGTTGTGGCAAAATGGCTTAAGAACAACAAAGTCAAGGTATTGGAGTGGCCATCACAAAGCCCTGACCTCAATCCTATAGAACATTTGTGGGCAGAACTGAAAAAGCGTGTGCGAGCAAGGAGGCCTACAAACCTGACTCAGTTACACCAGCTCTGTCAGGAGGAATGGGCCAAAATTCACCCAACTTATTGTGGGAAGCTTGTGGAAGGCTACCTGAAACGTTTGACCCAAGTTAAACAATTTAAAGGCAATGCTACCAAACACTAATTGAGTGTATGTAAACTTCTGAAGCACTGGGAATGTGATGAAGGAAATAAAAGCTGAAATAAATAATTCTCTCTACTATTATTCTGACATTTCACATTCTTAAAATAAAGTGGTGATCCTAACTGACCTAAAACAGGGAATTTTTTCAAGGATTAAATGTCAGGAATTGTGAAAAACTGAGTTTAAATGTATTTTGCTAAGGTGTATGTAAACTTCCGACTTCAACTGTATTTGACGAAGCGGGCTCCTATGTATCAGACTGATCTACCCCAGGCTGATCTACTATCAGCTATCAGCTATCAGCTAGGCTGTTGAACCTTACATCAGCTATCAGCTAGGCTGTTGAACCTTACATCAGCTATCAGCTAGGCTGTTGAACCTTACAGGAGCTATCAGCTAGGCTGTTGAACTTTACATCAGCTATCAGCTAGGCTGTTGAACTTTACATCAGCTATCAGCTAGGCTGTTGAACCTCACAGCAGCTATCAGCTAGGCTGTTGAACCTCACAGCAGCTATCAGCTAGGCTGTTGAACCTCACAGCAGCTATCAGCTAGGCTGTTGAACCTTACAGGAGCTATCAGCTAGGCTGTTGAACCTTACAGGAGCTATCAGCTAGGCTGTTGAACCTCACAGCAGCTATCAGCTAGGCTGTTGAACCTTACATCAGCTATCAGCTAGGCTGTTGAACCTTACAGGAGTTATCAGCTAGGCTGTTGAACCTTACAGGAGCTATCAGCTAGGCTGTTGAACTTTACATCAGCTATCAGCTAGGCTGTTGAACCTCACAGCAGCTATCAGCTAGGCTGTTGAACCTTACACAGGTTACAGTTGTGCTGTTGAACCTTACAGCAGGTTACAGTTGTGTTGTTGAACCTTACCAGCAGGTTACAGTTGTGTTGTTGAAAGAACCTTACACAGCTATCAGCTAGGCTGTTGAAACCTTACAGCAGGTTACAGTTGTGCTGTTGAACCTACAGCAGGTTTCAGTTTGTGTTGTTGAACCTTACAGCAGTTACAGTTGTGTTGTTGAACCTTACAGCAGGTTACAGTTGTGGTTGTTGAACCTTAACAGCAGCTATCAGCTAGGCTGTTGAACCTTACAGCAGGTTACAGTTGTGTTGTTGAACCTTACAGCAGGTTAGTTGTTTTGTTGAACCTTACAGCATGTTACAGTTGTGCTGTTGAACCTTACGCAGATTACAGTTGTGTTGTTGAACCTTACAGCAGGTTACAGTTGTGTTGTTGAACCTTACAGCAGGTTACATTTGTGCTGTTGAACTTTACAGCGGGGTTACAGTTGTGTTGTTGAACCTTACAGCATGTTACAGTTTGTTGTTGAACCTTACGCAGGTTACATTTGGCTGAGTGAACCTTACAAGCAGGTTAGCAGTTTGTGCTGTTGAACCTTACAGCAGGTTACAGTTATGTGTGTTGAACCTTACCACAAGCAGGTTAACAGTTGTGGCTGTTGAACCTTACAGCAGATTACAGTTGTGTTTGTTGACCTTACAGCGGTTACAGTTGTGTTGTTGAACCTTACAGCAGGTTACATTTGTGCTGTTGAACTTACAGCGGTGTTACGTTGTGTTGTTGAACCTTACAGCAGGTTACGTTGTGTTGTTGAACCTTACAGCAGGTTACTTTTGGTTGCCTGTTGAACCTTACAGCAGGTTCCAGTTTGTGCTGTTGAACCTTACAGCAGGTAACAGTTGTGTTGTTGAACCTTACAGCAGGTTACAGTTGTGTTGTTGAACCTTACAGCAGCTATCAGCTAGCTGTTGAACTTACAGCAGGTTACAGTTTGTGTTGTTGAACCTTACAGCAGGTTACAGTTGTCTTGTTGAACCTTACAGCAGGTTACAGTTGTGTTGTTGAACCTTACAGCAGCTATCAACTAGGCTAGTTGAACCTTACAGCAGGTTACAGTTTTGTGCTGTTGAACCTTCAGCAGGTTACAGTTGTGTTGTTGAACCTTACAGCAGGTCAGTTGTGTGTTGAACCTTACAGCAGGTTACAAGTTGTGTTGTTGAACCTTACAGCAGGTTACAGTTATGTTGTTGAACCTTACAGCAGGTTACAGTTGTGTTGTTGAACCTTACAGCAGCTATCAGCTAGGCTGTGAACCTTACAGCAGGTTACAGTTGTGTTGTTGAACCTTACAGCAGGTTTACAGTTGTGTTGTGAACCTTACAAGCAGTTACAGTTGTGTTGTTGAACCTTACAGCAGGTTACAGTTGTGTTGTTTGAACCTTACTGCAGGTTACAGTTGTGTTGTTGAAACCTTACAGCAGCTATCAGCTAGCTGTGAACCTTACAGCAGGTTACAGTTGTGTTGTTGAACCTTACAAGGCAGGTTACAGTTGTGTTGTTGAACCTTACAGCAGGTTACAGGTTGCTGTTGAACCTTACATCAGGTTACAGTTGTGTTGTTGAACCTTACAGCAGGTTACAGTTGTGCTGTTGAACCTTACAGCAGTACAGTTGTGTTGTTGAACCTTACAGCAGGTTACAGTTGTGTTTGTTGAACCTTACAGCAGGTTACAGTTGTGTTGTTTGAACCATAACAGCAGTTACAGTTGTGTGGTTGAACCTTACAGCAGCTATCAGCTAGGCTGTTGAACCTTACAGCAGGTTACAGTTGTGTTGTTGAACCTTACAGCAGCTATCAGCTAGGCTGTTGAACCTTACAGCAGTTACAGTTGTGGTTGTTGAACCTTACAGCAGGTTACAGTTGTGGTGTTTGAACCTTACAGCAGGTTACAGTTGTGCTGTTGAACCTTACATCAGTTACAGTTGTGTTGTTGAAACCTTACAGCAGTTACAGTTGTGTTGTGAACCTTACAGCAGGTTACAGTTGTGCTGTTGAACCCTTACAGCAGGTTACAGTTGTGTTGTTTGAACCTTACAGTCAGGTTACAGTTGTTGTGTTGTTGAACCTTACAGCAGCTATCAGCTAGGCTGTTGAACCTTACAGCAGGTTACAGTTGTGTTGTTGAAACCTTACAGCAGGTTACAGTTGTGTTGTTGAACCTTACAGCAGGTTACAGTTGTGTTTGTTTGAACCTTACTGCAGGTTACAGTTGTGTTGTTGAACCTTACAGCAGCTATCAGCTTAGGCTGTTGAACCTTACAGCAGGTTACAGTTGTGTTGTTTGAACCTTACAGCAGGTTACAGTTGTGTTTGTTGAACCTTACAGCAGGTTACAGTTGTGCTGTTGAACCTTACAGCAGGTTACATTTGTGTGTTTGAACCTTACAGCAGGTTACAGTTGTGCTGTTGAACCTTACAGCAGGTTACAGTTGTGTGTTTGAACCTTACAGCAGTTACAGTTGTGTTGTTTGAACCTTACAGCAGGTTACAGTTGTGTTGTTGAACCTTACAGCAGCTATCAGCTTAGTGCTGTTGAACCTTACAGCAGGTTACAGTTGTGTTGTTGAACCTTACAGCAGGTTACAGTTGTGTTGTTGAACCTTACAGCAGCTATCAGCTAGGCTGTTGAACCTTACAGCAGGTTACAGTTGTGTTGTTGAACCTTACAGCAGGTTACAGTTGTGTTGTTGAACCTTACAGCAGGTTACAGTTGTGTTGTTGAACCTTACTGCAGGTTACAGTTGTGTTGTTTGAACCTTACAGCAGCTATCAGCTAGGCTGTTGAACCTTACAGCAGGTTACAGTTGTGTTGTTGAACCTTACAGCAGGTTACAGTTGTGCTGTTGAACCTTACAGCAGGTTACAGTTGTGTTGTTGAACCTTACAGCAGGTTACAGTTGTGCTGTTGAACCTTACAGCAGGTTACAGTTGTGTTGTTGAACCTTACAGCAGGTTACAGTTGTGTTGTTGAACCTTACAGCAGGTTACAGTTGTGTTGTTGAACCTTACAGCAGGTTACAGTTGTGTTGTTGAACCTTACAGCAGGTTACAGTTGTGCTGTTTGAACCCTTACAGCAGGTTACAGTTGTGTTGTTGAACCTACAGCAGGTTACAGTTGTGCTGTTGAACCTTACAGCAGGTTACAGTTGTGCTGTTGAACCTACAGCAGGTACAGTTGTGTTGTTGAACCTACAGCAGGTTTCAGTTGTGTGTTGAACCTTACAGCAGGTTACAGTTGTGTTGTTGACCTTACAGCAGGTTACAGTTGTGTTGTTGAACCTTACCGCAGCTATCAGCTAGGCTGTTGAACCTTACAGCAGGTTACAGTTGTTGTTGACCCTTACAGCCAGGTTTTACGTTGTGGTTGTTGTTGAACCTTACAGCGGTTACATTTGTGCTTGTTGAACCTTACAGCGGGTTACAGTTGTGTGTTGAACCTTACAGCCGGTTACAGTTGTTGTTGTTGAACCTTACAGCAGGTTAACATTTGTGCTGGTTGAACCTTACAGCAGGTTACATTTGTGCTGTTGAACCTTACAGCAGGTTACAGTTGTGTGTTGAACCTTACAGCAGGTTTACAGTTGTGTTGTTGAACCTTACAGCAGGTTACAGTTGTGTTGTTGAACCTTACAGAGGGGGAACCTACAGGGTTACATTTATGCTGTTGAACCTTACAGCAGGTTACAGTTGTGTTGTTGAACCTTACAGCAGGTTACATTTGTGCTGTTGAACCTTACAGCAGGTTACAGTTGTGTTGTTGAACCTTACAGCAGGTTTACAGTTTGTGTTGTTTGAACCTTACAGCAGGTTTCAGTTGTGTTGTTGAACCTTACAGCAGGTTACAGTTGTGTTGTTGAACCTTACAGCAGCTATCAGCTAGGCTGTTGAACCTTACAGCAGGTTACAGTTGTGTTGTTGAACCTTACAGCAGGTTACAGTTGTGTTGTTGAACCTTACAGCAGCTATCAGCTAGGCTGTTGAACCGTTGTTGAACCTTACAGCAGGTTACAGTTGTGCTGTTGAACCTTACAGCAGGTTACAGTTGTGTTGTTGAACCTTACAGCAGGTTACAGTTGTGCTGTTGAACCTTACAGCAGGTTACAGTTGTGTTGTTGAACCTTACAGCAGGTTACAGTTGTGTTGTTGAACCTTACAGCAGGTTACAGTTGTGTTGTTGAACCTTACAGCAGGTGACAGTTGTGTTGTTGAACCTTACATCAGGTTACAGTTGTGTTGTTGAACCTTACAGCAGGTGACAGTTGTGTTGTTGAACCTTACAGCAGGTTACAGTTGTGTTGTTGAACCTTACAGCAGCTATCAGCTAGGCTGTTGAACCTTACAGCAGCTATCAGCTAGGCTGTTGAACCTTACAGCAGGTTACAGTTGTGTTGTTGAACCTTACAGCAGGTAACAGTTGTGTTGTTGAACCTTACAGCAGGTTACAGTTGTGTTGTTGAACCTTACAGCAGGTTACAGTTGTGTTGTTGAACCTTACAGCAGGTTACAGTTGTGTTGTTGAACCTTACTGCAGGTTACAGTTGTGTTGTTGAACCTTACAGCAGCTATCAGCTAGGCTGTTGAACCTTACAGCAGGTTACAGTTGTGCTGTTGAACCTTACAGCAGGTTACAGTTGTGTTGTTGAACCTTACAGCAGGTTACAGTTGTGCTGTTGAACCTTACAGCGGGTTACAGTTGTGTTGTTGAACCTTACAGCGGGTTACAGTTGTGTTGTTGAACCTTACAGCAGGTTACAGTTGTGCTGTTGAACCTTACAGCAGGTTACAGTTGTGTTGTTGAACCTTACAGCAGGTTACATTTGTGCTGTTGAACCTTACAGCAGGTTACATTTGTGCTGTTGAACCTTACAGCAGGTTACAGTTGTGTTGTTGAACCTTACAGCAGGTTACAGTTGTGTTGTTGAACCTTACTGCAGGTTACAGTTGTGTTGTTGAACCTTACAGCAGCTATCAGCTAGGCTGTTGAACCTTACAGCAGGTTACAGTTGTGCTGTTGAACCTTACAGCAGGTTACAGTTGTGTTGTTGAACCTTACAGCGGGTTACAGTTGTGCTGTTGAACCTTACAGCGGGTTACAGTTGTGTTGTTGAACCTTACAGCAGGTTACAGTTGTGCTGTTGAACCTTACAGCAGGTTACAGTTGTGTTGTTGAACCTTACAGCAGGTTACAGTTGTGCTGTTGAACCTTACAGCGGGTTACAGTTGTGCTGTTGAACCTTACAGCGGGTTACAGTTGTGTTGTTGAACCTTACAGCAGGTTACAGTTGTGTTGTTGAACCTTACAGCAGGTTACAGTTGTGTTGTTGAACCTTACAGCAGGTTACAGTTGTGTTGTTGAACCTTACAGCAGGTTACAGTTGTGTTGTTGAACCTTACAGCAGATTACAGTTGTGTTGTTGAACCTTACAGCAGGTTACAGTTGTGTTGTTGAACCTTACAGCAGGTTACATTTGTGCTGTTGAACCTTACAGCAGCTATCAGCTAGGCTGTTGAACCTTACAGCAGGTTACAGTTGTGTTGTTGAACCTTACAGCGGGTTACAGTTGTGCTGTTGAACCTTACAGCAGGTTACATTTGTGCTGTTGAACCTTACAGCGGGTTACAGTTGTGTTGTTGAACCTTACAGCGGGTTACAGTTGTGTTGTTGAACCTTACAGCAGGTTTCAGTTGTGTTGTTGAACCTTACAGCAGGTTACAGTTGTGCTGTTGAACCTTACAGCAGGTTACAGTTGTGCTGTTGAACCTTACAGCAGGTTACAGTTGTGCTGTTGAACCTTACAGCAGGTTACAGTTGTGCTGTTGAACCTTACAGCAGGTTACAGTTGTGTTGTCGACTCATCATATCTGGCAGATTTGTCCCACCTGGCCGGACTTGTCCCATCTGTCTGACCGGCCATACTTGTCTCATCTGGCCAAAGTTGTCCCATCTGGCCGCCTTTTCCTGTTGGCCAAACTTATGCAACCTGTCCGACTTGTCCTATCTCAGTGGTTCCCAACCTTTTTGGGGTACTGTACCCCTTAAACACGTTGACCTGACTGAAGTACCCCCTCATGCGCTTGCGACAGGTATGATTCCTAGATTAGGTGTACATTTGACAAGAATGTGGTTACCTATGCGAATCTATGCTATCTGGCCGACTTGCCCTGTCTGACAGGCGGGCCTTATCCTATTGGCCGAACTTATCCTATGTGGCTGACTTGTCCCGTCGGCCAAACTTATCCCGTCTGGCCAAACTTATCCCATTAAAAAAAAAGTGTCCAGATTCTCTCCAAATTTTATTTTTTTAGGGAGGGGCTGGGGGGAGCAGGGACTTAGTGTTGCTACTATAATATATCTCTGATGTAAATCTCCCAGTGGTCTGTTATAGGCCTGACCTCTGAGTGGTCTGTTATAGGCCTGACCTCTGAGTGGTCTGTTATAGGCCTGACCTTGAGTGGTCTGTTATAGGCCTGACCTCTGAGTGGTCTGTTATAGGCCTGACCTCTGAGTGGTCTGTTATAGGCCTGACCTCTGAGTGGTCTGTTATAGGCCTGACCTCTGAGTGGTCTGTTATAGGCCTGACCTCTGAGTGGTCTGTTATAGGCCTGACCTCTGAGTGGTCTGTTATAGGCCTGACCTCTGAGTGGTCTGTTATAGGCCTGACCTCTGAGTGGTCTGTTATAGGCCTGACCTCTCAGCAGCCATCACACAGGAGCATTTTGTCCCACAGCCTTGAACCATAAATCCAGAGGCTTTGACATCCAAGGGTTAAAGATGTGAAATTATTGAGAAAGAACAAGAGTCATCTGAGCCAGAGAGGCGTTGGAGGATCATTTATTATCCTCTTTGACGGGGCTGTGGGAACACAAATATGTCATAAGACTGGCAGCCCACAGTTAGCAGGAAGGAGGGAGTGTGTCCTGTCATGTCCTAGTTATTAGTTACAATCATTATTAGTTCATTTAGCTGGTGTCAACATGACATTCTCTGTTGTGTGTGTCTGTCTTCATGTGTACAGTATTTGACTATGCTGTCTCCCAGGTTATCTGACAGATGTCGTGGTGGAGAATTCAGAGGGAGAGTGAAGAGAGAGAAGGCTCTGGAACCTCCGGAGCTGAAAGACTTCCCAGAACCCCCTCCACCCGTGACCAACGAGGAGAGCCCTGACATCAGACCCACCGCTGCCCCCTACGACCCCCTCCCGGTAACTTCTGCCCCCTGCCCTGCCTACCACAGACCCACATCCATCTCTTACCAGCCCCTAGACACTGACCACCCACCCCCAGATGAGTCCTACAGTGATCCTGAACCCCAGCCCCAGACCTCTATACCCCAGCTTTATACCCAGCTCCAGTCTGGTACCAGGAGGAAGGGTCCTGTCCCCCCACCCAGACAAGACCCTTCTAGACATCCTGAGAACACACTCTCCCAGGAGTGTCTGTCTAGCTCTCAGGGCGGAACCTCCACCTCCCATGCCCCGGTCTCCTCCCACTCTGCCTCTGGTCCCATCCACTCCCCAAGGAGGGATTCTGAGCAAAGCAGAGGATTGGTGGAGAGGGAGCAGGAGGCGGTACACCAGGTAGTGCCATCCAATCCTGGTCCAGCCCTTCCTGCCCTGCCCAGTATGAAGTGCCAGCGGTCTCCCTCTCCCCAGTTTGCTCCTCCTCAGCTGACAGACAAGCCTCCTGTCTTTCTTCAGCAGAACCATGACAACCCTGTCTCTGTCTCGGTCCGTCTGCACCATGACCAGAACAACAGGTAAGATTAGACTTCACTCTCTGATCTAGTTGGAACTATGATATATAGACTTGGAGTTATCTATTTCTTATCCTTTGCATAGCTGTAGTGGTCTGTAGTGGTCTGTAGTGGTCTGTAGTGACTGGTCTGCTCCTCTTCTCCTCAGTCTCTCTGTACAAAGACTCTTATTGAGTTTCTGTCTCCATCCAGCAGCATTACCATGTGAATAACTCAACCAACGCAGTAGCAGCATAGTTTAACAGCTCCGATGCATTTCCAGAGCAGACGGACGTGATCTGTTACAGAGGCCGTTTGTTGCGGCTCTGAATTGAAACATAATTGATATCATCTGTAGAGAAGAGAACAGAGCTCTGTGGCTTACTGGACATTCCAGCCATGCTGGGTTAGGGGTGAGGGGAGGAGCCCAGAGTCTCTCAGCATTGCCAGGATGTTGGGCACAGAGGGGAAAAAAGCCTGTCATGTCATCATCATGTCATGTGACAATCAGCCCCTGGATGGTAGAATAACTGTAGTTCAGCTTTTGGACTTTTTAAGGCGTTTGCCTGGATTGTCCTGTTCCATGGTCTGAGTGTTCTCTCTGGGTTCTCTAACTGCTGTCCTGTTCCATGGTCTGAGTGTTCTCTCTGGGTTCTCTAAACTGCTGTCCTGTTCCATGGTCTGAGTGTTCTCTCTGGGTTCTCTAACTGCTGTCCTGTTCCATGGTCTGAGTGTTCTCTCTGGGTTCTCTAACTGCTGTCCTGTTCCATGGTCTGAGTGTTCTCTCTGGGTTCTCTAACTGCTGTCCTGTTCCATGGTCTGAGTGTTCTCTCTGGGTTCTCTAACTGCTGTCCTGTTCCATGGTCTGAGTGTTCTCTCTGGGTTCTCTAACTGCTGTCCTGTTCCATGGTCTGAGTGTTCCTCTGGGTTCTCTAACTGCTGTCCTGTTCCATGGTCTGAGTGTTCTCTCTGGGTTCTCTAACTGCTGTCCTGTTCCATGGTCTGAGTGTTCTCTCTGGGTTCTCTAACTGCTGTCCTGTTCCATGGTCTGAGTGTTCTCTCTGGGTTCTCTAACTGCTTTCGCTCTCCCTCTCCCCCACTCCCCCCCTCCTTTCTCCATCCGTGTGTGTCTGTGATGATTCTAGGATGGAGAATGTGATGGAGCCAACCAGTAACTCTGTGAGGAAGGTTCCTATAAAGATCGTTCACTCAGAGAGTGAGAAGGAGAAGGAGAGCCGACAGTACTTGCTGCGTCACAGTGACTCCACAGGGGAAGAAGCCCAGGGGCCCGGCCTGGTCCCCCTCAGCAGCCTGGGGACCTCAGGGGTCCCAGAACAGTCCTACTCTCTGTTCTGTGCCTACAGCCAGCAGAGGAACCAGGGGCCAGAGAGAGAGAAGGCACCGGCCCCACCCAGCTACCCAGCCCCAGCCCCAGTACTGGCTACACCCCCACCCCCTTACCAAGCTCCAGCCCCAGTACTGGCTAAACCCCCACCCCCTTACCCAGCCCCAGTACTGGCTACACCCCCACCCCCACCCCCTTACCCAGCCCCAGTACTGGCTACACCCCCCACCCCCACCCCCTTACCCAGCCCCAGCCCCAGTACTGGCTACACCCCCCACCCAGCCAGCAGACCCCCTCAGCCCCAGACCCCCCCAGCAGTAACGGCGTGTCCCCACCCATCCCTCTCCCCCACTCTGAGGAGGATGTGAAGCGAGAGCAGCTGGCCAGAGACATCATGAATAAGGACCGGTCCCTAGCTGACATCTTGGACAAGAACCGGAGGAGGACCACCATGGACCTGATGGAGGGACTCTTCCCCCAGGGAGCAGTGCTGCTGGAGGGGAAGGAGAGGAGGAAGGTGTCCCCCAAACACTCCTCACCACTGCCTTCAGAGGACAGGTCAGTGACTGCTCTAAACACCTACCCCTTACCTAACGCTAACCCTAACCCTAACCTAACCATAACCCTTACCTAACCTACCTATACCCTTACTACCTAACTACCTTAACTAACCTATAATGTCTTCCTTCTCATAGTGGGAGCTGTATTATAATAGTCTTCCTTCTCATAGTGGACTGTATTATATAGTATATTCTTCTTTCTAGTGGGAGCTGTATTATAATAGTCTTCTTTCTCATAGTGGGAGCTGTATTATAATAGTCTTCCTTCTCATAGTGGGAGCTGTATTATAATAGTCTTCCTTCTCATAGTGGGAGCTGTATTATAATAGTCTTCCTTCTCATAGTGGGAGCTGTATTATAATAGTATTATTTCTCATAGTGGGAGCTGTATTATAATAGTCTTCCTTCTCATAGTGGGAGCTGTATTATAATAGTCTTCCTTCTCATAGTGGGAGCTGTATTATATAGTCTTCCTTCTCTAGTGGGAGCTGTATTATATAGTCTCCTTCTCATAGTGGGACTGTATTATAATATTCTTGCCTTTCATAATGGGTAGCCTGTATATGATGTCTTCTTTCATAGTGGGAGCTGTATTAATATAATTCTTCTTCTCATAGTGGGAGCTGTATTATAATAGTCTTCCTTCTCATAGTGGGAGCTGTATTATAATAGTCTTCCTTCTCATAGTGGGAGCTGTATTATAATAGTCTTCTTTCTCATAGTGGGAGCTGTATTATAATAGTCTTCCTTCTCATAGTGGGAGCTGTATTATAATAGTCTTCCTTCTCATAGTGGGAGCTGTATTATAATAGTCTTCCTTCTCATAGTGGGAGCTGTATTATAATAGTCTTCTTTCTCATAGTGGGAGCTGTATTATAATAGTCTTCCTTCTCATAGTGGGAGCTGTATTATAATTCTTCCTTTCTCATATAGGTCTGTATTATCATAGTCTTCTTCTATAATGGGACTTCTTTAATAGTCTTCTTCAAATAGTGCGACTCTGATGATGTATTATATACTTCTTTCATAGTGGGAGCTGTATTATAATAGTCTTCCTTCTCATAGTGGGAGCTGTATTATAATAGTCTTCTTCTCATAGTGGGAGCTGTATTATAATGTTCCTTCTCTATTGGGAGCTTCTTTATAGTAGTATTCTCTAGTGGAGCTTATTATATAGTCTTCCTTCTCATAGTGGGAGCTTATTATAATAGTCTTCCTTCTCATAGTGGGAGCTGTATTATAATAGTCTTCCTTCTCATAGTGGGAGCTGTATTAATAGTCTTCCTTCTCATAGTGGGAGCTGTATTATATATAGTCTTTCTTCTCATAGTGGGCTTTTATAATAGTTATCCTTCCTTCTGGAAGCTGTTATAGTCTTTTCTCATAGTGGGAGCTTCTTTATTCCTTCTCATAGTGGGAGCTGTATTATAATAGCTTCTTTCTCATAGTGGAGCTGTATTATAATAGTCTTCCTTCTCATAGTGGAGCTGTATTATAATAGTCTTCCTTCTCTTGGCTTATATAATGTCTTCTCATAGTGGGAGCTGTATTATATAGTCTTCTTTCTCATAGTGGAGCTGTATTATAATAGTCTTACCTTCATATATGGGACTGTATTATATAGTCTTCCTTATAGTGAAGCTGTTTATATAGTTTCCTCTTAGTGGGAGCTGTATATAAGTCTTCTTTCTATGTGGAGCTGTATTATAATAGTCTTCCTTCTCATAGTGGGAGCTGTTTATATAGTCTTCCTTCTCATAGTGGGAGTCTGTATATAGAGTCTTCCTTTCATAGTGTGACTGTTTATAATAGTCTTCCTTCTATAGTGGGAGCTTATATAATAGTCTTCTTTCTATAGTGAGCTGTCTTTATAGTGCTTATATATTCTCGTGAGGGAGCTGTATATAATAGTCTTCCTTCTCATAGTGGGGCTGTATTATAATAGTCTCCTTCTCATATGGCTGTATTGTTTATAATAGTCTTTCCTAGTGGGGCTGTATTATGATGTCTTCCTTCTCATAGTGGGGCGTATTATAATAGTTCTTCCTTCTCATAGTGGGAGCTGTATTAATAGTCTTCCTTCTCATAGTGGGGCTGTATTATAATAGTCTTCCTTCTCATAGTGGGAGCTGTATTATAATAGTCTTCCTTCTCATAGTGGGGCTGTATTATAATAGTCTTCCTTCTCATAGTGGGAGCTGTATTATAATAGTCTTCCTCTTCATAGTGGAGCTGTATTTTATAGCTTTATGTGGAAGCTGTATTATAATAGTCGTTCTTCTCATAATGGGCTGATTATATAGTGCTTTTCTATAGTGGAGCTGTTCTTCATAGTGACTTATTCTCATAGTGGTAGCTTTATTATATATTCTTCCTTCTCATAGTGGAGCTGTATTTATAGTCTTCCTTCTCATAGTGGGCTGTATTATATAGTCTTCCTTCTCATAGTGGGAGCTGTATTATAATAGTCTTCCTCTCATAGTGGGGCTGTATTATAAAAAGTTCTTCTTCTCTAGTGGGATGTATTATAATATCTTCCTTCCTGTTTAGTGAGCTGTATTATAATAGTGACTTCCTTTAGTGGTCTGTATATAATAGGTCTTTTTCTCGTATGGAGGCTGTATTAATAGTCTTCCTTCTCGTATGGGATGATTATAATAGTCTTCCTTCTCTGTGGGAGCTGTTTATAATAGTCTTCCTTCTCTAGTGGGAGCTGTATTATATAGTCTTCCTTCTCAGTGGGGCTGTATTATATAATTCTTTCGTTCTCATAGTGGAGCTGTATTATAATAGTGGCTTTCTCATAGTGGGCTGTATTTAATAGGTCTTCTTCATAGTGGTGCCTTTCATATGGTCTCCTTCTAAATAGTGGGAGCTTATATGAAGTCTTCCTTCATCATAGTTACTTTATTAAGTTTATATGTCTTCCTTCTCATGTGGGCTGTATTATAATAGTCTTCCTTCTCATAGTGGGAGCTGTATTATAATAGTCTTCCTTCTCATAGTGGGGCTGTATTATAATAGTCTTCCTTCTCATAGTGGGAGCTGTATTATAATAGTCTTCCTTCTCATAGTGGGAGCTGTATTATAATAGTCTTCCTTCTGCATAATGGGATCGTATTATATAGTTTCCTTCTCTAATAGTGGTCTCTGTATGATAATTATCTTCCTTCTCATAGTGGGGGCTGTATTATAATAGTCTTCCTTCTCATAGTGGGAGCTGTATTATAATAGTCTTCCTTCTCATAGTGGGAGCTGTATTATAATAGTCTTCCTTCTCATAGTGGGAGCTGTATTATAATAGTCTTCCTTCTCATAGTGGGAGCTGTATTATAATAGTCTTCCTTCTCATAGTGGGGCTGTATTATAATAGTCTTCCTTCTCATAGTGGGAGCTGTATTATAATAGTCTTCCTTCTCATAGTGGGAGCTGTATTATAATAGTCTTCCTTCTCATAGTGGGAGCTGTATTATAATAGTCTTCCTTCTCATAGTGGGAGCTGTATTATAATTCTATCTCTTCTTCTCATAGTGGGAGCTGTATTATATAGTGCTTATCTCATATAGTGGATCTGTATTGTAATAGTCTTCCTTCTCATAGTGGAGCTGATTATATTCATAATGTTACGAGGTTTGATTGTGGATTAGTATAAAAGATCTCATGAGATGAATCATTCAAAGGAGCTGCTTGTAATATAGCCACTGTATATGATCTTTTGAATTGGCGATTTCAGTCCCACAGATCTAATTTCAACTTTGTATGTGTTGTGTTCTAAATGATCCTCCTTATTCAGACTGCAGTAACAGTTAGTGGCAGCAGTATTTTGGTGACCAGCTCGACCTATAAACGTTCGGCGCCAAGGGAGCTTCTGATCAAGCTGAAAGACATGCAGTGAGGGGAGCGATAAGTAGGATCCCTCAGGGGAGCGATAAGTTCAAATGATAGGGCTTCGACCTTGGCAATGAAAAAGGTACCAGAAGTCTCTCTGTACAACTGCTGTTACTGCAAAGACCTCTGACCAACTTGTTCTACATTCATGACTACTGTGTTTACTGTAACTATGACTCTGTGTTCTACGTAACGCCCTCTGTTTCTACTGAAGAAGTATGCCTGGTTTCTGTGACTAGACTCCTGTTTACTGTAACTAGACTCTGGTCACGTACTTCTGTCAACTGTAACTAGACGCTGTGTTTACGTAACTAGGACTCTGTGAAGTCGATAGCTGTGACTCGACCTGGCCAATAAAAAGGTACCAGGAGTCTCTCTGTAGCCCTCTTTACTGCAACAGACCTCTGACCCTAACTCTGTTCTACTGTAACTAGACTCTGTGTTCTACTGTAACTAAACTCTGTGTTCTACTGTAACTAGACTCTGTGTTCTACTGTAACTAGACTCCCTTCCAAAAAGTGGGGCTGTAAAATAATCTCTTTTTCCCTAAAAAAAACGGGTAATAATAGTTTTCCTTAACTAGGGAAAGTTTTTAAAATTATTTTGTTTCCTTAAAAAATAGTGGGGGTGTTTAAAAAGTTTTTTCCCAAGTGGGGTGTTTAATAATGTTTTTCCCCCCTGGTTTTTACTGTAATAGATTTTCCTTTCAAAAACTGAAAGTAAGTCTTTTCCCTAAAAGTCCCCCCTGGATTTCTCCTTAATAAATAAATTAAGTTTGGGAATTTGGGAATTGGGAAAAGACAGATTTCTTTTTGGGGAAACAATAAAACCAAAAGGGAAAAAAAAAATTCCCAAAAAGGGAAAATTTTTTTTAATAACTTCAGCCCACAAAAAAATTTTCAATTTAATTTTGTTTGTTTTGGTTCAAAAAATATCCGCTTTTTCCAAAAACTGAAAAACTTTAATCGGGAAAACCAGTTGTTTTGGGTGTTCCCAAATTTAACCAAGCCTGGGTTCCCAAAAACGGAATCTTCTGATCGGTGAAAGGCATGCAGGGAAGAGGGAATTTAGAGTAAGCCGGAAGGAAAGGATCGGGAATGAGGGGACCCCCCTTGTAAAAATTCCGGGTCTCCTGTAGCCCTCTTTTTCAAAAACCCCCTGACCAAATCTTTTTTCTACTGAAAAACTAAAAACTTCGGTTTTCCACTGAAAACCCACTCTGGTTCTACTGAAAACTAGACTCTGTTTTCCCTACTGTAACAAACCTTGTTTTTTCAAAACTGTCCCTAGCCCTCTGTGTTCAAAACTGTAATAGACTCTGTGTTCAAATTTTAACTAAACTTTGTTCTACTGAAACTAGACTCTGGGGTTCTACTTTAACTAGACTCTTTGTTCAAATGGTAACAGACTTTTTTGTTTTAAAAACTGGTTTACAAATTCCCCTCCTGTGTTTTTACTGAAACAAAAAAGGGACCCCTCTGGGGCTACTTTTACAAAGGATCTGTTTTCTACTTACCTAAACTCTGGGTTTCTACGAAACCAAACCCTTTTTCTCTGAAAAAACAAAGACTCTGTGTTCCCTACTTTACTAAAAACCTTTCTCTGTAACTAAAACCTCGGTGTCTACCTGTAAACTGGACTCTGTTTTTCCCCGGGTAACTAGCCCTTTTTCTCGAAACCTAGCTCTGTTTTTAACTCTGAAACTAGCCCCTCTGGGGTCTCCCTGTAACTAGACTCGGGTGTTCTACTGTAACTGGGGCCCTTTTTCTCGGTAACTGGGGACTTCTGTGTTTCAAACTGAAAAACTAACTCTTTGTTCTACTGAAAACTGACTCGGGGTTTTTCTATTTGGTAACTAAACTCGGGGTGTTTCAAAACTGTAACGACTCTGTGTTCAAACGGGTAACTAACTCGGGGTTTTCCCAACCTGTAACTAACCTTTTGTTCAAACTGTAACTAGATTTCTGTTTTTCCTACTGAAATAGACTCTGTTTTTCTACGGAACAAAGCCCTTTTTTCCTGTCTAAACTCGTGTTCTGGGTAAAAGACTCTGTTTTTCTACGGGAACTAAAACTTTTTTTCACTGTAACTAACTCGGGGTTCTACTGAAACAGACTTCTGTGTTCTCTGTCCCTAAAACCTGTGTTCAAACTGAAACTAACTCTGTTTTTCCTCCTGTAACAAACCCCCTTGGAAACCTAGACTCTGTTTTTTCAAATGTAACTAAACTCTGTGTCAAACTTCCTAACTCTGTGTTCAACTGTAACTAAACTCTTTGTTTCCAACGGGAAACAAACCCTCTCTGTAACTAGACTCTGTTTTCCTACGTAATAAACTCTGTTTTTCTAACGGAAACTAAAAACCTCTGTTTTTCTACTTTCAATTTTTAAAAAACTCTTGTTCTACTGAAACAAAGACCTTTTCCTGAACAAAACTCTGTTTTTTCTACTGTAAAATTTTCCTTCCTCGTTTCTCCTGAAACAACCTTCTGTAACTAGACTCTGTTTTCAAACTGAAACTAAACCGTGTTCTACTGAAACTAGACCTTTTTTGGGGTTCTACTGTAACAACTCTGTGTTCTACGGTACAAACCCTTTCTCTGAAAACTAACTCTGTTTTTCTCCTTTAAAATTAAAAACCTCCTTTTTTGTAACTAAAACTCTGTGTTCTCCTGTCCCTAAACTCTGTTTTCTACTGTAACTAGACTCTGTTTTTCTACTTCTAAAACTCTGGGGTTCTACTGTAAAAAAGCCCCCTCTCTTTACTGACTCTTTTTTTAAAACTTTAACAAAACCCTCTGTGTTCAAAAACTTAACTAGACTCTGTTTCCAAACTGAAACTAGACTCGGTTTTCCCTACGTAATTTAACTCTGTGTTCTAACTTTTTAACTAACTCGGTTTTCCCCACTGTAACTAGCTCTGTTTCCCTGTAACTAGACCTGTGTTCACTGTAACTAGACTTTTGGGTTCAAAACGGGAACTGCCCTGTTTTCCTGTAACTGACCCCTGGGTTCCTGTAACTAGCCCGGGGGTTCTACTGAACTAGCTCTGTTTCTACTGAAACCTAGACCTTTTTTTCTACTGTAAAACCCTTTGTGTTCTACTGTCTACCCTCTGTTTTTCTCCGTAACAAAAACCTCGGGGTTCACTGCTAACCCTGTGTTCAAACTGTAACTAGACTCGGGGTTTTTCTACTGAACTAGACCTGGTTCACTGTAATTTAGACTCTGTGTTTAACTGAAAACTAAACCTGTGTTCAAACTGTAACTAACTCTGTGTTCCCCTGAAACAAAACCTCTTTCAAAGTAACTGACCTGTTTTTCAAACTGAAACCAGACTCTGGTTTTCTATGAAACCCTAGACTTGTGTTCACTTTAACAAAACCTTTTGTTTCTCCCTGTAACTAACCTGTTTTCTACTGTAACTAACTCTGGTTCTACTGAAACAGACTTGTGTTCTCCCCGAAACTAACCTCTCGTAAACTAGACTCTGTGTTCAAACTGTAACTAGACTCTGGGTTCTACTGAAAACAAACCCTCTGTGTTTCTATTTAAACAAAGACTCTTTGTTCAAAATTCTCCCCTTTGTAACAAACCCTCTGTGTTCTACTGTAACTAGACTCTTTTTTAACAACTAGACTTGTTTTCAAACTGAAAACTAGATTTTGGGGTTTTTCTACTGTAACAACTCTGGGGCCCACTGAAACTAACTCTGTGTTCTACGGTAACTAGCCCTTTTGTTTCTACTGAAACCTGACCGTTTTTCCCTCTGAAACAAACCCCTGTTTTCTACTGAAAACTAGACTCTGTGTTCAAACTGTAACAACTTGTTTTCTATTTAAACTAGACTCTTTGTTCTACTGTAAACTAGACCCCGGGTTTTCCTCCCTGAAACCCTAACTTGGGTTTTTTAAAACTGTAACTAACTCTGTTTTTCACTGTAACTCCCCCTGGGGTTCAACTGTAACTAGACTCTTGTTTTACGGTAACTAGACTCTGTTTTCTCTTACTAAACTTGTTTTCCTATTTGAAACCGACTCTGTTTTTCCTACTTAATTTAAAAACCCGTTTCTACTGTAACTAGATTTTCTCTGTAACTAACTCTTGTTCTAAAAAATTTTTGTAACTAACTCGTTTTTTCTAATACTAGCTCGTTTTCTACTGAAACCAAAAACCCCCTGTGTTCAAACTGAAACAAACCTTTTGGGTTCAAACTGTAACTAGACTCTTTTTATTTCTAACTGTAACTAGACTCTTTTTTCCTACTGTACTAAACTCGGTTTTCAATGTACTAGACCCTGTTTTTCTACTGAAATTTAACTCTGTGTTCTCTGTAAAAAACTCTTGTGTTTACTGAAAACTAGACCTGTTTTCCTCCCTTAACTAAACTTGTGTTTTTACTGAAACTAGACTCTTTTTTGTCCCCTTGTAACTAGACTCTTTTGTTCAAACTGTAACTAGCCCTCTGTGTCTACTGTAAACCTTGGCCTTTTGGGGTTTCAAACTGAACGGGGACTTGTTTTCAAACGGAAACTAAACTCTGTTTTTCTACTGAAACTAGACTCTTGTTTTCTACTGAAACTGCCTCTTGGGTTTTTCTACTGAAACCTAGAATCGGGGTTTTCTACTGAAACCTAGACTCTTTTTTTTCTCTGTAATTTAAACCTCTCTGTCCCGGGATTTGTAACTAGCCTCTGTTTTCTACTGAAACTAACTCTGTGTTCAACGGGAAAAAAAACTTGTGTTCTACTGAAACTAGACCCTTTTGGTAACTAGACCTGTGTTCTCCCTGAAACCCTGACTTGGGGTTCAAACTGAAACTAGACCCCTGTGTTCTACTGAAAAACTAGACTCTGGTTTCAAACTGTAACAAAGCCCTTTTTCTCTGTAACTAGCCTCTGTGTTTACGTCCAAACCCGGGGGTTTTCTACTGTAACTAGACTTTTGGTTCTACTGTAACTAGATTTCCTGTGTTCAAACTGTAACAAACTCTGTTTTTCTACTGAAACTACTCTGTTTTTCAAATTTGTCCCTAACTCTGTGTTCAACTGTAACTAACTCTGTTTTTTCTACTGAAATCAAACTATGTGTTCTATGGTAACTAGCCCTTGTTTTCTGCTGTAACTCGGAACTCTTGTTTCTACGTAACCCCAACTTGTGTTCAACTGAAACTAGACTTTTGGGGTTCTACTGTAACTAAAACTCTGTTTTCCCCCGTAACTAGACTTGTGTTCTACTGTAACAAACCCTTTTTCTCTGTAAAAACCCTCTGTTTTCCTACTGAAACCTAAACTCTGTTTCTACTGAAAACAAACTCTTTTTTCCCCAAACCTGAAACTAGCTCTTTTTTCACTGTAAACTAGCCCTTTTTTCCCCTGAAACCCTAGATCTTGTTCAATGAAACCTAACTCTGTGTTCAAACTGTAACTAACTCCCGTAACTAACCCCTGTGTTCAAATGAAACTAGACTCGGTGTTTTACTGTAACAACTCTGGTTCTTACTAAAAACGAACTTTTGGTGTTCAACGGACTGGTTTCTCGTGTAACTAGACCTGTTTTCCTACTGTAATTCAACTCTGTGTTCACAACTAGACTCGGTGTTTTTACTGTAATTTAGACCTGTGTTCTCGGGAATTTTTAGAATTTTGTTTTCTCTGTCCCAGACTTGGGGTTTTTTTTGTAACTAGATTTCGGTTTTTAAAACTGTAACCTAACTCTGTGTTCTACGGAAACTAGCCCCTTTTTCTCTGTAACTAACCTGTTTTTTCTCCTGTACTAACTTGTGTTCTCGAAACTAGACTCGTTTCTACGTAACTAAACCTCTGGGGTCTACTGTTTAACAACCTCTTTTAACAAACCGGGTGTTCAAAACCTGTCCCAGACTTTTTTCTTTTTTAACTAACTCGGTTTTTCTATTTTTCAAACCTTTTACTGAAACTAATCTGTTTTCTACTGTAACAAAAACTCCTTTTTAAACTGAAAACCGGGTTTTCAAACTGAAACTAGCCCTCTGTTTTTCTACTGAAACCCTTAAAACTCTGGGTTCACTGTAACTAGACCTTTGTTCTACTGTAACAAACCCTCTTTTTAACCAAACTCTTCACTGTAACTAGATTTCTGTTTTCCCCTATGAAACCTAAAAACCTTTTTCTTAACTAATTTCTGTGTTCAAACTGAAACTAACCTGTGTTCTACTGTAACTAGCCCTCTCTTTAACTAGACTCTTTTTTTTCCTACTGAAACTAAACTCGTGTTCTACTGTAACTAACTCTGTGCCCCTACGTAATAGAACGGCCGGGGTTCTCTGTAACTGGGACTCTGGGTTTCCCCGGGTAATGGACTCTGTGTTCCTGAAAACAAAACCCTTTTTCTCTGTAAAAACCCTTTTGTTTCTACTGTAACTAAATTCTGTTTTCTACTGAAAACTAAAACCTCTCGGGAAACTAGACTCTGTGTTCTACTGTACTAAACTCTGTTTTCTATTTGTAACAAACCCTTTTCTCTTTTTAAAATTTAAGACTCTTGGTTTTTTAACTCCCGGGTAATAAACCTCTGTTTTCAAACGGTAACTAGCTCTTTTTTCCCCTACTGTAACTAGACTCTTTTGTTTCAAACTGTAACTAAACTCGGGTTTTTTCTACTGTAACTAAACTCTGTGTTCTACTGTAACAGCCCTTTTTCCCTCTGTTTTAAGACTCTGTGTTTTTTCTGGAAACTAAAACTCTGTTTCACTGTAACTAGCCCCTTTTTCTGGGAAAAATTTTTTAAACTCCTGTGTTCAAAACCGTAACTAAAACCCCTGTGTTCTATTTGTCTAAAACCGTTTTTGGCTCTTTGTAACTAACTCTGGGGTTCTACTGTACTAGCTCTGTTTTTCTGTAACTAGAGGGGCTCTTACTAACCTGGGGTTTTTCTACTGTAACTAAACCTGTGTTCCTACTGTAACCAGACTCTGTGTTCTATTGAAACAAAAACTCTGTTTTCTAAACAAATTTGTGTTAGAACTCTCTGTTTCTACTGTAACTGGACCTTTTTTTCTACGGTAACTAGACCCTTTTTCCAAAATTTCTGTGTTCTATTTGTAACTAGACTCTTGTTTCCTGTAACGGGCTCTGTGTTTCAACTGAAACTAGACTCTGTGTTCTACTGTAACAAACTCTGTTTCCTTAACTAATTTCTTTTTTCCCTATTGAAAACAAACCCTCTGTGTTCTACTGTAACTAGCCCTTCTGTGTTCAAACTGAAACTAACCTGTGTTTCACTGAAACCAACTTTTCTCGGGTTTCCTCCTGTCAAACTCTGTGTTCTACTGTAACTAGACTCTGTGTTCTACTGAAACCTAACTCTTTTGGTTTCAAATTTAAACTAGACTCTGTTTTCAAACTGTAACTAATTTTAAAACTCTGTTTTCCTACTTAACAAACCCCGGGGTTTTTCAAACTGTAACTAAACTCTGTGTTCTACTGTAACTAGCCCTTTTTCTTTTGAAAATAGCCCTTTTTCCTCTGTAACAAACCTGGTTACTTTTAACAAAAACTTTTGGGGTTTTACTGAAACTAGCCCCTTTTCCTCTCTGTAACTAGACCCCTGTTTTTCTACTGTAACGAGCCCTTTTCCTTTTAACTAATTTCGGGTTCAAACTGAAAAACTAGAATCTGTTTTCTACTGAAACCCTAGACTCTGTGTTTTCCCCGGGGTTTAACTAGCCTCGTTTTCTACTGTAACTAACTCTGTTTTTTTTATGTAACTAGACTCTGGTTCTATTTAAAACCTGACTCTGTTTTCTACTTAACTGAACTCTGTGTTTTCTACTGGAAACTAGACCTGTGTTTCTACGGGAAACTAAACTCTGTGTTCTACGGGGGTAACAAAAACCTTTTCCTTTTGGTAACAGACTCTTTTTGTTCTACGTAACTCGGGGCCTGTTTTTTACTGAAACTAGCCCTTTTTCCTCTGTAACTAACTCGGGGTTTTCAAACTAAAAAAACCTGGGACTCGGTGTTTTCTCTGTCCCTAGACTCTGGGGGTTCTACTGTAACTGGGGCTCGTGTTCTCTGAACTAGCCCTGTTTTTCTACTGTAACTAAACTGTGTTCTACTGTAACTAGACTCTGTGTTCTACTGTAACTAGACTCTGTGTTCTACTGTAACTAGACCCCCTGTGTTTTTTTTTAAACTGTAACTAAAAACCTCTCGAAACTAGACCTCTTGGGTTCTACTGAAACAAACCCTTTTTCTCTGAAAACTAGACTCTGTTTTCTACGGGAAACAAAACCCTTTTTGTTTCTGACTGTAACTAGACTTTTTCCCCTCTGTAACTAGACTCTGGGGTTCAAACTGTACTAGCCCTTCTTTAACTAAACTCTGGTTTTCTGAAACTAACTAGCTCGGGTTTTTCTCGGGAAACTAGACTGTTTCTACTGTACTAGCCCTTTTTCTCGGGTAACTAGACTCTGTTTTTTACTGAAACCTAAACTCTGGGGTTTCTACGTAACTAGCCCCGTTTTCGGGTCCCTAACTTGTTTTTCTTTTAAACTAGCCCGGGGGGTTTTTAATTTAGACTCTCTGTGTTCAAAATACGGGGGTTTGGGGGCTCGGGTTGGGGGGGGGGGAGGGGGGCTGAAACAACCTTTTGGTTCTACTGTAACTAGCCCATGGTTGTAAAAACTAAACTCTGGGGGCCCCTGTAATAGACCCGGGGGGCTACGGGGAAAACAGACCTGTTTCAAACTGTAACAGCCCGGGGGGCCCCTGAAAAACAAAAACCTGGGGGCACGGGAACTGACGCGGGGGTTCACGGAAAACAAAACTCTGTGTTTGGTTTTCAAGACCTGGGGGCAGGGAAACGGACTCTGGGGGGCTACGGTAACTAGACCTTTCAAAGGGAAACCAAAACCCTGTGTTCTCCCCGGTAACTAGACCTGTGTTCACGGGGGGAACTAAAATTTGGGTTTTCTACGGTAACAAAGGACCCTCGGGAACAGACTTGGGGTGCTATTTAACTGACCCTGGTTCGCGGGCAACTCTGGTAACGAGCCTGGGTTCAAACGGTAACTAAACTCTGTGTTCACTTAACAGACTCGTTTTTCTACGGGAAACTAGACTCGGGGTGTTTCGTCCCGGGAACTAGACTTTTGGGTTCAAACTGTAACTAACTCGGGGTTTTAAACTGAAACAAAGACCTCTTCTCCGTAACTAAAACCTTGTTTCAAATTTCAAACTCTTTTTAACTCGGAAACATCGGGTTTTTCTCTGTAACAAAACTCTGTGTTCAAACTGTAACTAGACTCGGGGTTTTTTCTACTGTAACTAGACTCGTGTTCAAACTGAAAACTGGGACTCTGTGTTCTACGGGTAACAAACCCCTTTTTTGTTTTCGAACGAAACCAAACTCTGTTTTTCAAACTGTAACTAACCTGTTTTCAAAACTGAAAACCTATCCTCTCTGAAACAACTTGGGGTTCTACTTAACTAGACCTTTTTTTTTCTACGGGAAAACTGGGACTCTGTTTTTCCAAAATTTAAAACTAGACTCGGGGGTTCCCTATATTTCTACTAAAATCCCTGTAACTAGATTTGGGTTTTCAACTGTAACAAACCTCTGTTTTCTACGGGGTAACTAGCCCTCTTTTTGTTTTCTATTTGTAACTAAACTCGGTTTTTTACTGAAACAAAGCCTCTGGGGTTCTACTGTAACTAGACCTTTCTGGAACAAACCCTCTGTGTTCTACTGTAACAACCCCTTTTCCTTTGTTTCACTGTAACTAGACTTGTTTCAAACTGTAACTAAACCTGGGTTCTACTTTTAACTAGACCTCCTGTAACTAACTCGTTTTTCTACTGTAAAATAACTCTTTTCTAACGGAAAACAGACCTCCTGTAACTAGATTTTTCTGGGGTCCAAAACCTTTTTACTAGCTTGGGTTCTCTGTAACTAGACCGGGTTTCAAACGGTCTGGGACTTTTGGGTTTACTGAAAACTAAACCTGTGTTCTAACTTTTAAAAAGGGGAAAAACTCGGGTTTTTCCTACTTACTAAACTCTTGTTCAAACTTAAACTGGGGAACCTTTCTCTGAAACTAGACTTGGGTTCAAACGTAACTAGACCTGGGTTTTTTCCTACTGTAACAAACTCTGTGTTCTACTGACTAACTTTTGTTTCAAACTGTAACTGCCTCGGTGTTCAAAACGGTAAACTAGAAACCCTGTTTTTCAAAAACTGTAACAAAACCTCTCTGTCTAATTTGGTGTTCAAATTAACTTAAACTGCCCTTTGGTTCTATGTTAACTAGACTCGTGTTCTACTGAACTAGACCCTTTTTTCCTTGAACAAACTCTGTGTTCACGGGAACTAACCTTCTCTGAAACTAACTCTGTGGTCTACGGGGTAACTAGCCTGTTTTCCCTACTGTAAAAACCTCTTTTTACTGTAACCCCCTCCCCTGTAATAGACTTTTTTTTCCAAACTGTCCTAAAACTGTGTTCTCTGTAACTAAACCTGTGTTCTATTTTGAAACCTAAAACTTTGTTTCAAACGGGTAACTAAACTCTGGGTTCAAACCGGTAACTAAAACCGGGTTTTTCCACTGTAACTAACCTCCTGTAACTAGACTCTGGGGTTTCAAACTGTAAAAAAACCTGTGTTCTACTGTAACTAAAACTCTGTTTCTACTGTCAAACCCTCTTGTTTCGGAACTGAAACTAGTTCCCTCGGGAACGGCCCTCTTTTTCTAATTTCGTTTTACGTCAAAAACTCTGGGGTTTCAAACTGTAACTGACTCTGTTTTTCTACTGTAACTGCCTCTGTTTCAAAACCCTTTTTAAACTGGGAACTTTTGTGTTTACTGTAAAACCCCGGGGTTCAAACTGTAACTAGACTCTTTTGGTTCAACTGAAAACAAAAGATTTGGGTTCTTTTAACTTAATTTTGCCTCTGTTTCTACTGTAAGGGAAACCTCCCCGGGTCTAGAATCTGTTTTCAAAACTTACCTAGACCTTTTTCCACTGAAATTACTCTGTTTTTCTCCCAAACCTAAACTCGGGGGTTTCAAACTGAAAATTTAACCTCTTGAAACAAAAGACCTGTGTTCTACTGTAACTCTGTGTTTACTTGTAACAGATTTCTGGGGTTCTAGGAATTTTAATTTGTTTTTGTAAACTAGACCCCCTGTTTTCTACTGTACAAAACCCTGGGGGTTTAAACTGTAACAAAAACCTGTGTTCAAATTTAACTAGACTCTGTGTTCTACTTAATTTCCCTCTGTGTTCAAACTGAAAACAAAGACCTTTTGTTTCTACTTAACTAAAACTTGGGGGTTTACTGTAACTAGCCCTTTTTTTTCCTGTAACTAGAGGGAAACCCTTCCTGTAACAACTCTGGGGTTTCAAACTGTAACAAACTCTTTTTTGTTCTAATTTTGTAACAGACTCTGTGTTCTACTGTAACTAAAACTCTTTTTTCCTTTTTACTAGACCTCTCTGTAACTGACCCCTGTTGTTCCAAAACTTTTTAGCTAACTTGGTGTTCTACTGAAACTAACCGGCTCTGAAACCTAAAACCTCGGGGTTTTCCCGGGTTTGTAACTAAAACTTGGGGGTTCTACTGTAACTAAAACTCTGGGGGCCCTACTGAAACAAACCCCTCTTTTTCAAACTTTTTCCTAGGAACCTGTGTTCAAAAAACTTACTAACTCTGTGTTCTTGTAAACTAGACTCTGTGTTCTCTGAAACTGATTTCTGTGTTCTAACTGTAATTTCCCCTTTTTCTCTGTAACTAGACTCTGGGTTTTCTACTTTTAACTAAATTTGTGTTCTACTGGAAACCTAGACTCTGGGGTTCTACTGAAACTAGACTCTGTTTCACTGTAACTAACTTTTGTTTTCCCTACTGTAAACTAAAACCCCCCTTTTTCTAATTTAATGGTTTTTTTGAAACCTAACTCTGTTTCTACTCTGTCCAAACCCTTTCTCTGAAAACTAGACTGGTGTTTCTAACTTAACTAGACCCCTTTGTTTTTCTACTGTAACAAAGACTCTGTTTTCAAAACGGGAAACTAGACTCTGTGTTTCAAACGTCCCCTAAAACTCTGTGTTCTACTGTAACAAAACTCTGTGTTTCTATTTGAAAACTAGCCCTCTCTGAAACTAATTTCTGTTTCAAAACTGAAACTAAACTCTGTTTTTTCAACTGTAACTAACTCTGTTTTCCCAAAACTGAAACTAACTCGGGGTTTTTCAAACTGTAAAAAAACCCTGTTTCAAACTTAACTAGACCTTTTTCTTTAACTGACCGGGTTTTCTACTGAAACTAAACTCTGTGTTCTACTGAAACTAAAACTCTGTTTTTCACTTTTAACTAAATCTGGGTTCTACTGTCCCCTAGACTCTGTTTCTACTGAAACTAAACCCCTGTTTTTCTACTGTAACAAAGACTTTTGTTTTTTTCTAGGGTAACTAACCCCTGTGTTCTCTGAAACTAACTCTTTTGTTCTACTGAAACTAGACCCCTGGGGTTCTACTGTAACTAGACTCTGTGTTCAAATTTGAAACTAACTCGGTTTTCTCTGAAACTAGCTCTGTGTTCTCTGAAACAAAACTCTTTGTTTCTATTTTAAACTAGCCCGGCTCTGAAACAAACCCCTGTGTTCTACTTAACTCGACTCTGTGTTCTACGACCTAACCTGTTTTCCCTACTGAAAACTAACTCTGTTCTACTGTAACTAGACTCTGTGTTCAAACGGGGAAACTAGATTTCTGTTTTTACCTGAAAACTAGCCCTTTTTCTCTGTAACAAAGCCCTTCTGTTTTTCTACTGTAACTAAACCTGTGGTTTTTTAACTTTTACAAACTCTGTGTTCTGGGTAACTAAACTCTGTTTCACTGTAATAGACCTCTCTGTAACTAAAAACCTGGGGTTCTCCCTGTAACTAAAACTCTGTTTCTACTGTAACTAGACTCTGTGTTCAAACTGTCTAGATTTCTGTTTCTACTGTAATAAAACTTTTGTTTTTTTACTTTAACTAAACTCTGTGTTCTACTGAAACTAGCCCCTCTTGTTTTTAATTTTTCCGGGGGGCTTTTGTTTTTCGGGTATTTTTTATTTTTCCTTGGGGTTTTTTAACTTTTTCTAGACTCTGTGTTCTACTGTAACTAGACTCTGTGGTTCTACTGTAACTAGACTCTGTGTTCTACTGTAACTAGACTCTGTGTTCTACTGTAACTAGACCTCTCTGTAACTGCTGAACTCATTTACAGTGGGGCAGGGAACAGTTGGTGAGTCATGGTTAGGTTACCTAAGACCCCAAACATGCCACTATTGAACAGCAATAATTATAGTGCAGTGGTTCTGAATGATTTTAGAGATAATTTCCGCCTTGATTGCCACTTTGTCCCTAACCATCCTCTCCTTCCTCTGATCCTGTACTCTAACCCTCTCCTCCTGCATTAGGAGCTGGTGGACTCTCTCAGCAGGAAGCTGCAGGTGCTGCGTGACCCTAACCTCTGACCTCTAACCCTCTCCCTCTCTCCCTGCAGCAGGAGCTGGTGGACTCTCTCAGCAGGAAGCTGCAGGTGCTGCGTGACCCTAACCTCTGACCTCTCCCTCTCTCCCTGCATTAGGAGCTGGTGGACTCTCAGCAGGAAGCTGCAGGTGCTGCGTGACCCTAACCTCTGACCTCTAACCCTCTCCCTCTCTCCCTGCAGCAGGAGCTGGTGGACTCTCTCAGCAGGAAGCTGCAGGTGCTGCGTGACCCTAACCTCTGACCTCTAACCCTCTCCCTCTCTCCCTGCAGCAGGAGCTGGTGGACTCTCTCAGCAGGAAGCTGCAGGTGCTGCGTGACCCTAACCTCTGACCTCTAAACCCTCTCCCTCTCTCCCTGCAGCAGGAGCTGGTGGACTCTCTCAGCAGGAAGCTGCAGGTGCTGCGTGACCCTAACCTCTGACCTCTAACCCTCTCCCTCTCTCCCTGCAGCAGGAGCTGGTGGACTCTCTCAGCAGGAAGCTGCAGGTGCTGCGTGACCCTAACCTCTGACCTCTCCCTCTCTCCCTGCATTAGGAGCTGGTGGACTCTCTCAGCAGGAAGCTGCAGGTGCTGCGTGACCCTAACCTCTGACCTCTAACCCTCTCCCTCTCTCCCTGCAGCAGGAGCTGGTGGACTCTCTCAGCAGGAAGCTGCAGGTGCTGCGTGACCCTAACCTCTGACCTCTAACCCTCTCCCTCTCTCCCTGCAGCAGGAGCTGGTGGACTCTCTCAGCAGGAAGCTGCAGGTGCTGCGTGACCCTAACCTCTGACCTCTAACCCTCTCCCTCTCTCCCTGCAGCAGGAGCTGGTGGACTCTCTCAGCAGGAAGCTGCAGGTGCTGCGTGACCCTAACCTCTGACCTCTAACCCTCTCCCTCTCTCCCTGCAGCAGGAGCTGGTGGACTCTCAGCAGGAAGCTGCAGGTGCTGCGTGACCCTAACCTCTGACCTCTAACCCTCTCCCTCTCTCCCTGCAGCAGGAGCTGGTGGACTCTCTCAGCAGGAAGCTGCAGGTGCTGCGTGACCCTAACCTCTGACCTCTAACCCTCTCCCTCTCTCCCTGCAGCAGGAGCTGGTGGACTCTCTCAGCAGGAAGCTGCAGGTGCTGCGTGACCCTAACCTCTGACCTCTAACCCTCTCCCTCTCTCCCTGCAGCAGGAGCTGGTGGACTCTCAGCAGGAAGCTGCAGGTGCTGCGTGACCCTAACCTCTGACCTCTCCCTCTCTCCCTGCAGCAGGAGCTGGTGGACTCTCTCAGCAGGAAGCTGCAGGTGCTGCGTGACCCTAACCTCTGACCTCTAACCCTCTCCCTCTCTCCCTGCAGCAGGAGCTGGTGGACTCTCTCAGCAGGAAGCTGCAGGTGCTGCGTGACCCTAACCTCTGACCTCTCCCTCTCTCCCTGCATTAGGAGCTGGTGGACTCTCAGCAGGAAGCTGCAGGTGCTGCGTGACCCTAACCTCTGACCTCTAACCCTCTCCCTCTCTCCCTGCAGCAGGAGCTGGTGGACTCTCAGCAGGAAGCTGCAGGTGCTGCGTGACCCTAACCTCTGACCTCTAACCCTCTCCCTCTCTCCCTGCAGCAGGAGCTGGTGGACTCTCTCAGCAGGAAGCTGCAGGTGCTGCGTGACCCTAACCTCTGACCTCTAACCCTCTCCCTCTCTCCCTGCAGCAGGAGCTGGTGGACTCTCTCAGCAGGAAGCTGCAGGTGCTGCGTGAGGCCAGAGAGAGTCTTCAGGAGGATGTCCATGATAACAACGCCCTAGGGGAGGAGGTGGAGGCCACGGTGCAGCAGGTCTGTAAGCCAAACCAGCTGGACAAGTTCAGGATGTTCATAGGAGATCTGGACAAGGTAGTCAGCCTGCTACTGTCCCTGTCCGGACGCCTGGCCAGAGTGGAGAACGCCCTCAACAGCCTGGAGGAGGGTACATCACTGGAGGAGAGGGTGAGTTGGAGAGGGGGAGGGGGAGTTGGAGGTGGGGAGGAGGGAGTGGAGAGGGTGAGGAGGAGAGTGGGGCGGAGAGGGGGAGGAGAGAGTGAGTTACCCTGGGGGGAAGGGGGGAATAGAGTGGGGTTACCCTGGGGGGGGGAA